>OX453038.1:22780761-23241241 GCA_949699805.1 Tromatobia lineatoria | reverse complement strand
CCTAAAGAACCTAAAGAACCTAAAGAACCTAAAGAACCTAAAGAACCTAAAGAACCTAAAGAACCTAAAGAACCTAAAGAACCTAAAGAACCTAAAGAACCTAAAGAACCTAAAGAACCTAAAGAACCTAAAGAACCTAAAGAACCTAAAGAACCTAAAGAACCTAAAGAACCTAAAGAACCTAAAGAACCTAAAGAACCTAAAGAACCTAAAGAACCTAAAAGAACCTAAAGAACCTAAAGAACCTAAAGAACCTAAAGAACCTAAAGAACCTAAAGAACCTAAAGAACCTAAAGAACCTAAAGAACCTAAAGAACCTAAAGAACCTAAAGAACCTAAAGAACCTAAAGAACCTAAAGAACCTAAAGAACCTAAAGAACCTAAAGAACCTAAAGAACCTAAAGAACCTAAAGAACCTAAAGAACCTAAAGAACCTAAAGAACCTAAAGAACCTAAAGAACCTAAAGAACCTAAAGAACCTAAAGAACCTAAAGAACCTAAAGAACCTAAAGAACCTAAAGAACCTAAAGAACCTAAAGAACCTAAAGAACCTAAAGAACCTAAAGAACCTAAAGAACCTAAAGAACCTAAAGAACCTAAAGAACCTAAAGAACCTAAAGAACCTAAAGAACCTAAAGAACCTAAAGAAGAAAATCAACATGGCGGTAAAATGATTTCCTTGCAACCTTTCTTTAGGTTAAACTTTTTGGGGAACCTACAGACTTTTAGACTCTTTAGGTTACAATTTTTGCCGAACCTAAAGACGCTTCAGGTTACAATTGCTGGCCTACGTAAAGACTCTTTAGGTTACAATGTTTGCAGAACCTAAAGACTCTTTAGGTTACAATTTTTGCCGAACCTGAAGACTCTTTAGGTTACAATTTTCGTAGAACCTGAAAACTCTTTAGGTTCTTTTGGTTCTTTAGGTTACAATTTTTGCAGAACCTAAAGACTCTTAGGGTTACAATTTTCGCAGATCCTGAAGACTCTTTAGGTTCTTTTGGTTCTTTAGGTTACAATTTTTGCAGAACGTAAAGACTCTTTAGGTTCTTTTGGTTCTTTAGGTCACAATTTTTGCAGAACCTAAAGACTCTTTAGGTTACAATTTTTGCAGAACCTGAAGACTCTTTAGGTTACAATGTTTGCAGAACCTAAAACTCTTTAGGTTCTTTAGGTTACAATTTTTGCAGAACCTAAAACTCTTTAGGTTCTTTAGGTTACAATTTTTGCAGAACCTAAAACTCTTTAGGTTCTTTTGGTTCTTTAGGTTACAATTTTTGCAGAACCTAAAGTCTCTTTAGGTTCTTTTGGTTCTTTAGGTTACAATGTTTGCAGAACCTGAAGACTCTTTAGGTTCTTTTGGTTCTTTAGGTTACAATCTTCGCAGAACCTAAAGACTCTTTAGGTTCTTTTGGTTCTTTAGGTTACAATTTTCGCAGAACCTAAAGACTCTTCAGGTTACAATTTTCGCAGAACCTAAAGACTCTTCAGGTTACAAATTTCGCAGAACCTAAAGACTCTTCAGGTTACAATGTTTGCAGAACCCGAAGACTCTTTAGGTTCTTTTGGTTCTTTAGGTTACAATCTTCGCAGAACCTAAAGACTCTTTAGGTTCTTTTGGTTCTTTGGGTTACAATTTTCGCAGAACCTAAAGACTCTTTAGATTCGAGCATTTTTGAAATTGTTGAAATTTTTTAAATTACCAAAATGGTCATGGAATTTTGAAGGAACCGTTTCAGGTTGGCCATGGAATTAAGAGTGAGTCGAACCAAATTGGCCATGGAATTTATAGGAGTCGTTTCAAGTTCCCCATGTAGTATATACTGGGATGTTATTTTCGCTCGCGCTCGTTTGCAGACACCATCGGACTCGCAGTGTGCGCTTTCCGGCACGTCCGACCGCTGACTGGCGTCGTCGCACTCAGTCGTCTCCCGAGTCACCTCGCCCGGCCGCCGAGCCGCTACCCCCTCTCCGCCGGGATCAAGCGCGCACGCCCAGTGACGCGGCGGTCTACGCGTCTCGCATTGTCAAGATAGAATTTTTCAAAACATATTATTCTAATAGTTCCATGTCTAATACTGCAAAAAGAGATTCAGCAAATGAATACATTTTAATTAAATATATGTCTTCAATTTGATGAAACAATGCAAAGAATTATTTTCGTGAAAATTGAAAATACGATCATTTTATTATTACGATATATATTTAGCGAGCTTGTCACTCAACCAATACAAGGATGATGACCATTTATGATTCGATTTTGCGGAAGTATTTATTTTTAATTCTTATATTAAATTAGTTTAAAACGAAAGATCCATCGCGCATTACCGAGCTTTTCAGTTCAAAATGTGCTTTTTCATGAACATACCCAAAATATCGTCGTTATCGGGATTTACAAGTTACAGCTCAAATAAAGTTTAATTGTAAGCAAAAAAATTTCTAAAAAAATATATTTCGAAATCGCATGCACAATCGATTTCTATCATGTTAGTAGATAATGATTTGAAACGACACATATTGTAATAATCGAATTAAGTACCATTCAAAATACATTTTCGGTCCACCCACCAGTCGGTATCGAAAGGTCTTTTTTTTTCTAAAATATTCACCGACAAAAAAAAATCGTCGTATATGGCTTTAAAACCTATTGAAAATGTGGCTTAAATGAGATAGCTACGGAAAGAGTAACTAAGTACTTGTCGCGAGAACGCTACCGCGTCTTTTGATAAATGTAGCGAAAATAACAAAGATAATTGTCAGCATTGAATCAGTGCGTACATCTTCGGAGAAAGTCAACGATCATGATTAGAAAGATACAAGTATGAAATCGATTATGGTGAGCATGTAAATAAAAAGGATTTACATTGTGCAGCAATGATGCGAGGCAGAGGCACTGCTTGGATATTCGTCAACGATTTCAACAGTTCAGTTCCTACGGGAGGCTTGGACCTGCGCAGTAGCTGGGGTCCCCATTTAAAACGACTAAAACACGTGATGACCCCAGCTTCTGCGCAGGTTCAAGCTGCCCATACAACTGTGCTTCTAGGTAAGTCTGAATTCGTTGTCGGCAGCGATCACAACAGTCTGAAGTTGGCTTCACGTCAAAGCCATCACCGACCAATCAGAATGGCTTGAAAATTTACTTCAATTTTCGTATTTCAACTTTCGATTATGTACCTTTTGTTTGTAATGGAGAATAAGGATATTAATATGAAATTAATATATTGGATGACACATGTGTTTTCAAGTCATCACAACTTGTAAAGACGGAAATGGGAGAAGTAAGAGATAATAATTTTCAAAAAATTCGCCTTCTTATTTCAATATATATTTTGATAGAAAGAAAAATTGCAATAAAATTATTAAACGAGTGGATTTTACGGCAATTTTTATTGTAGTAAAATACATACATATATTATTACCTATCCGTACGTGCCGATCGAGTGACGGTGGAATCAGTCGATAATGCAGTTTTCAGTATAATTGATTATTCTTCAAGTCCATTCCGCTACGAGCGCTGTCGACGTGTTCTTGTGATAAATCTATAACCTCAAAATAAATAGTTGTCAACAACGCGTCGTGGAGTACACTTTTTGTTATTGGAACCTGAATAAACATGAAAAATTAACAAAAGAAAATGGCTAAATATTCAAGTGACTCTGATTCAGATCGGAGCAGTAATAAGTACAGAAGGAAACATTATAGAAGATCCAGGTGAGTCCATTATCGTAGAGCTGTAGATAACAAAACGATCACAATAATGCACAATTCGAAATAAATAAATATGAAATTGTTTCTTAAATGCCAAACTATTGCAGGTCAAGTAGCTCGGATTCTAGTGAGAGCTCTTCGTACAGAAAACGTTCTTCAACAAAACATTCAAAGTCCAAGCGTCATCATCGCTCCAGATCAAAAAGCAGGGAACGAGAAAGATCTTCAAAAAACTATAAATCTTCTCGTACTAGTTCAAGAGACAGAGACAAGCGAAGGTATCGCTCTAAAAAGTCAAAGTCCTATTCACCTGACAGAAGTAAAAGAAAGGCAAAGTCACAATCCAGAGAAAAGTCCACTAGTAGATCGAGCAGCGCACAATCGAGTGTTAAGCCTGTAGGTGAAAAATTGGCAGGAGCATTTCCTAAAGGTGAGAAACTAAATTGTAAAATTGACCTTTTAGAATAACAAGTTTTCTAAAAGGATTTAGTTTCAGATGATTTTTCAATTGAGCCGAGAATCAAGGAAAGCATTTTGGAGGAAATAAACTCAGAGAACTTTGCACCCAAACAATTCACTTCATCTGCATCTACTAGGGAATCAAAGTTTAGAAATGTTGTCATTGACGTATCGGCTGATACTATTCAAGCTCCGGCTGTGAAAAATCCGAGCAATATTGTGGACAGTATATTTCACACTTCGGTAAGTCATACCTAATATATAGCATATAAAATTATTCAAGCTGGGTTCCGGAGAGTCTGACATTGAATTTCGTTGCAGATAATGATGGACCAGGAAGCCCGTTTCGATAAATGGGTGAAAAAGCTATACACGTTGAGACAAAAAGCGATAATTGATGTAACGCACACGAATGTCACCTGACAATTAAAATCGCTAGCTGTCTAGCAATTATCTGCGGTTACGTTACTTTTCATATTACCCAACATTGTGCCTAGTTATTTAGAAATAGTTCCACAATTTTTTCGTTCATCGATTACCTATTTCAGGGAATAACTCACCTAAAAGCACATGTTCAGGATATCAAGCGAAATTTAGTCATGTAATTGAAATAAAATTCACAAATGTAGGATAATTGCCGAAAAAAAAGGTTTTACCGATAACTTTGTTAAAATCCTAAAAATTGTTACGATTTTACCGAGTAGCCTCTTGTTTATTTACAAATTACTTATCAATTCATCGCCTTCATTATTTATACCGTTATTTAAATGAAAAAAAAAAAAAAAAAAACGTTTTTGAACTCATAAACAAATTTTTTATACTTTAAACGAAATATATATGTATATTTCGAATTCGTATGGGAATTTAGAAACCATTTTTGAATAAGCAATATAAGTTGGTAGTCGTCATAATCAGACTATTATTGCGGTTTATTATCCTAAAAAAACTCGGTGATATATGTTTTATTCATTTTTTTTTAAATATAAATCTATTCTTTCCGAAGAACGTACACAGCTATACGAAATACGTTGCGGAAGTAACCCTTGAAGTATTACTTCCGCAACAGCTAATAAAACCATTAAAAAAATGTAAAAAAGCTTTTCAAAAATTGCAGCGGATTTTCATTTCAAACTCGTTTAAACATAACCTTAAACCGAAGTTTCCTGTCGTGTAAGGTGATCGATGCTAATATCTCGTGGAGTTGTGATAGACGACCGTCTTTCGGTTATATTTTTGCCTTTGAACAAATAATTGTTTTTACGCTTCCGCGTCATTTATTTTTCAATCACATTGCGAATATGCAACATTTCCACATAGATTATCCATAAAATTAGTACCGAACATGTTCTGGACAATAGAAACAGTTATTTCGGTTTAACGCTAGGGTCCTTTTCGTGGTTCCCGTTGATACATATGAGCAATCACCTAAAATCGAACGGGCATCTGAATGTATGTCAAAATCCTGATAATAAAACATTCACAATGTAATCACGGAAATTAATACTACTTTCCCTTATAATTATTAATCGTCAATTTCACGTGGTAATTTTTGTTCGAAATATAATACTTGCATAGGATTAGAAGAGAATAATGAGAGCTTCTCCTACACTAATTAACCCAACATACGCTAATTTTCCGAGAGACTCGATTCGATTTCAGTGATTGATTATTTTCGGATGCGAGATATCCGTGATGATGGATAATCTCGCCAAATCACACTGTGTCTTGTATTCTGACAGGGATTTCATAATTACTTTCACCTGGTACATTTTTCATATAACATCTCCTGAAAACATTTGTCTCCCCATTTCTCTCTCTCTCTCTCTATATATATATATATATAATAATATATCGTATGTATACGTATATTTGTAATATTACGATTACGGCTTTGGTGAAGGAAAGAGTTTAGATGGAACGTTAGAGTCTATAGACTTTTTGTCTGTTATCACGTTGCTTCCGGACTCGCGTGCATTTGTTCATCGTAAACCTCAATACCAGCCGTTATCTCTTATCTCTTATACATCCGAGGCACCGGATGTTTCACGTTAAGCCATTTCCCATTTTTGCCCCAAGTTTAAACAAGCACGTTGGCACTTTGGGATAATTTCTCATTCCAGTATTCGGAAATTGATTCGCTTAACGAGAATTCTCGGTATAATTCTTAGCATAATGAACAAACAGAAACGAATAACAGTTGCGAAATAATCGTAACAACGCGTTGAGTTCATATGTACGTACATTCGTAGTGCCAAGAGAAAAACGGAGTCATAAAAGACAATTATTGAATCAAGCTGTGCAATAAGATGTGATAAATCTTCAGGGAAAAATGTACAATTGATGCTCAAACAAAAATCTTTACTCATTAAAAACTTATTATATGGATAAAAAAAAACTCGTTATACTTTTTATACTGGAAATGCTTCGCAGTAGGGGATTCTCGATTGTGCTTTCCGGGTGCCTCGGGAAGATTCGCGTTAACACTTGGAATTTAAACACTCTACTATTCTACCGGCATAATAGAAAATTGCAGAATAACTGCTGAAAAAGTACCGAAGACTGGAACATCTCGAAGACCGAATTGAAAACGAAAAAGGTGCTAACGGAACATTTGATCGTTGGGCGCGAACGTTTTTTTATTTTTTATTGTTATCCTGCCATTCCGGCGCACCGAGTATACTGGCACCGTGTTGTTTATGCTAATAAAGCCTTCTGCGTTGTCTCACCTGAAAATTGGCTGACACCGCAACTCGAATCCGGAAAACGTGTATCAGAACACAAATAATAATATCCGAGTTTGCCTCGACTTTATGTGTGTTTTTTTTTTTTTTTTTTTTTTTCTTTGTTTATCGGGGAGAGATGTTACAATCTCACGAGGGCGTGCTAGTGTTTCTACCAAATCTCACGAAGGACAGAAAGATAGGGTGAGCGATGTTGGTTGTGGGCTTTTTCTCCCTCTCTCTCTCTCTTGTGGCTCTCCACTTGGTATCATGAAATCTACTTGTCGTTGAGGACGTCACCGAAGTTATCGATGTGCACTTCGACGATATTTTCACCAGCGAACTGTCCGAATACCACATCGGAAGCGCTACGCTTCACGGTACCTGTTGTAGCAAATTTTTATTTAACATACAGGTCTTACACGAATGTGAGGTAAACGACCCTGTTTTTGGCACTAACGCAGTTACTGACACAAGTAATTCAGCATAGGCGACTACCCCCACCATTTCAGAAACAGCAAACAGCAAATTCGTCAATCGTGATGTCACAAACTGTGGTACACGTTATCGTGATTGAAAAATCCGGTTAAAACCAATAAAATGGACAAAAATCCGATCGAAATCGGTTTCTATTGGTTTCAATGGGAATTTCTAAGCCGGTTAGGTCCCCGCCGTTCACCCCATAGTTTTAAATGGGCAGATTGAGATTGTTACCGTAAAGTGTCGAAGAGCGGGTCGTTTACTTTATCAGTGTTTTCCTTAAGTGGAAATATTTGAAATAATGGTCTTACCGGTGTAATTCACTTTCTCCAATCGATAAATAGGCATGTGCTTGCACTCTCTTCCTATGTAAGCCCCGACGCTGGCCCTATCATGGATAGGAGGGAAAATCGCTCTCATTGTTTCCCTCACAACTTCGGTGTTTACTTCGTAGTAACCGTTGTACATCTTGCTGAGGAGATCATACATGCTGCGTGGCGGCAAAACTCTCTTTCGGTTGAGTGGCATTACGAAACAGCAGTGGCCGTCGATGTCGATAATTCCGGTGAGATTCTGAAATAAAGTATTGTATCTTTTTAAAAATTCGACAATTTATTCCGAAGATATTGCAAATGCGATGTTGTTTATTTTCAAGTTTTACGTCTACCTTGAATATTACAAATATGAGAAGAATGAGAGGAAGAAAACTGTGTATTTCAAAATGTTCCGCGTTTTCCATATATTTTCGCATCTATCCGCACAAAAATCGCATTCTAAAAAAAAAAAAAAAAAAAAATCGGTCGATAACAAATCGCGACACGCGTTTAACGTTTTTCAAGTGATTCAATCGACCAGCATGAATATTGTGGGCGTTGTGAATCAGTTTGTAAAGAGTGCGATTATACTACGAATTTTCGACACTGTCCAGTGCTTCAATTTAGCTTATTTAAATCAAACAACATTATCGAATTAAAAAATGTTTGTAAGCGCGTTTTGGAGTGAACGCGAGGTCACATATTATATGATAAAAAATGGAAAAATGAGAAAGCAGCACGTTAGAAACTCACGGTATTAAAGTCGTGAATGAAACGGCCTTGGCGACCACCCCGGAAATCAGGGACATCGATTTCCTCGTAATGCTCGTTTTCCAGATCAATCTCGAAGCGTTCCTTGAAGAAATTGCTGACGGTATCGAAAGTTTTAGACAGGTCGGTTTCCTGGTCGGACGCTACGCCCAGGGTCTTGAAGAGATCTGCCTGAGGACCCGCGATAAGTCCGTCTCTGTCGATCGGCGATCTGTTGGAACCCTCGTAAGGGATGCTATACCAGCCAGTGCGGAATCTGTGCATCTGATCGCGAGCGTAATGTCTGTAGATATAAAGGCCGCCGATAACACCGATGCTCATACCGAGTATAGCGGTGAAGAGAAGACAGTAAAGAGTCACAGGACTCGGACGTAGCTTCGGTCTTCGCAGGATAAATACTTGATCCTTGATCGTCATGCCCACGTAACCTGGGCCTCTGGGCCTTTGAGCCTCTGGATCGGCCTCTGGATCGGCCTCTGAGTTGGACTGTAAAGTAAACACGTTTGCTATTTAGATACTGTTATGTTTTAATTTTCATGGAAACAAGCCGATTTTTCGTGCGGTAGGATATTTTTTAATTTGCTTATTCTGTATTACTCTTTCCCTAATGTGCTTTATTGTGTAATACCTTATCTGTCCTATGCAGGTGGCTCTTTTTAATGAGGTTCTACTGAATGATAATAAAGATATCGGTCGCCTACAACACTTTTCAATATCTACCGAATGAGTATATATATATGAAAGGTTCAGAAAAAGTGTCTCCTGCTCATCAGAAGTTAACGTACAAACATCGCACGGTTAACCATCTCAGTTACGAGGGCAGGGAACGTTGCTCAATCCTGTCCAGTGTCGATTTACGTTATGATATTGAATTGAGAATAACTCGCACGAAACATCATATACTTGGACATCAATTACGAAACATACTGTATGTTTAGTAAAAATCTACTGGAAATTCAATGGACAAGTATCGATTTTTTAAATGATTAAATTAACTACATTTAATATTGAAACGCAGTGTAAAATTAAGATATGTTACAGTTAATAATTTACTAGATTTTTACTGCAAAAATATTTTATCGTTAATAATTTTATTTAAGTAGTAGTCGAAAATTTTTATTAACCATTACAGAGAGTGTGCGTACAGTTATGAATAAATTAATACACCTTTATCAAGAGATTCACTGGCTAAATGGCCATCGACCGGAGTCCGTCAGCCTGTTTTTTTTTCTACACAATTGGGCTTTCTTTTTAGGTGTGAAAGCGGCTATTAATGTGAGAGCTTGTGGTTACAAATTTGGTTTATCATGGGTTGTGGACTTATCGTGTGTCGTTTATTGTTAACAGAATTTGCGGTATTGTGTGAGTTGGTAGTTTGTGTGTTTGGATTAATATTAGGTATGTCGTGTGTTACATAGCGGAGTGATTGTTTAGATTGACTCTATTTTACAACTATGCATTAAAGAAAAGTTACGAGTTTACTTATACCAGCTCAAGTGACCACAGTAAAGGGGTTAGTTAAACTAAGTCGCATATATTTTTTATGCCTGGTTAAAAAATGAGTCTGGTTGGATTTTTTGCGCACAATAAACGACAGTATTGGCACTATGAATTATCTCGCGGCTCGGGTTTTCCATACTGCGACGGTTATTAAGGACGTTAGAGCGTTTCGCACTAATCTATTCGCTGCTAGGGTAAAATATTCAATGAATAAAGCTGCACGAGGGCTTCTACTATCAATACATTATTTGTAATGGATATTAATGGCTATTTGCAGCAATATATGAGTACTAAAGATTATTTTTATACAGTAGTCGATGTCGGTGCACTGCCTACAGAGTCGCTCTAATATTTCATCGTAATAGTTTGTAGAATAAAAAACGTGTACACATGGAAATAAAATGTACTTTTTTTATGCCTGATATCGGATTTCCGTTCAAAAAGCGCCAACTTTTTATACGTTTTATCTCAATATACTTTTATTCTCACGGGAATGTAGGACCAAATCAAAATCCCTAAATTCCCGAAAACTAACTTGAGTTTGATCCCTATTAATTTCAAACGTACCTACGCATTTTGAAACAAATTTAAATGCCGCAACATTTTTATGTCTGTATCCTTGAATTTCCCAAATTTCAATGCAGTATGTTGAATTTTTTAAACATTTAAACAAGCGGCCTGGCATAAAAACCGCGTGAAAACAAATTATTTCGAACGCAAAGCTTTTAGAATGAGGAAGCAAACACGGTTATTGATTCCATGAATTTTCCTACAAAAAACGTTCAACGAGCATTATATCATTACGCCGATTCACTGGAATTCTAATCTAATATCACGTTGCCGATAAATAAACAGTCGCGCATTCAGTGGTTTTACTTTACCAGTATAGGAATATTAAATAATTCTATGCATTTAATAACAGTAGTGGAGGTTAATTGGTATTTCCAGAGAACCTTTGAGGACAATCGATTTTTTCAAACATAAACTGGTTGATATTAATTTATACATTAATATGTTCTGTTTTCCGCCCTGAAACTTATTCTCTATTCTTTACAAATATCATAGCGAGCCGTTCCATTCTATTTACAGTGGAAGCTCTCACATTGTACTTAATGCGGAGACATGTAAAATACGTAAAGGGCCAATCACGTTCATGAAGCAGCACTTGACACCCCCCACCCCAATACGAACACTCGAATCATTGCCACCACTTGCCTGTGTAAAATAACTGCTGGAGGTTAAATGTGAGAGCTTCCACTGTATCTTGATATGCTCTACAAAGGAACCGTCCAAATATTTGATAACGTTAATCGTTTTATAATTACAACCTTAAGCAGCGAAGAATTTCCTTCATACACAAACAACTAGAAAACATCTGACCCGTAACACTATTAAATATCTGTATTGTAAATTCGTAGAGCATCCCGTAATGAACAATATGATTGTGCACAGGATTCAAATTCGTTAATAATTCTGGATCACTCCTGCTAAAGAAAATTAAATGAATCGAGCTCTACGAAAATGATCAGCATCTAATATTTAATTTTAATATTCTTTATGAGTATTTATTCCGAATTGTTTATGGTAATTGATCATTACCATAAAAAATTATCTTGCGGAACGTTATAAAAATGTTAATAAAAAATGCCGCCCATGAAAATCGCTTCAACCTGTTAAATCAGCAAACGGTTATTGGCACTTTCCATTACGAGCTAAACTTTACTATTATCGTTTGTTTATCGTCTCTACTAACTACTAACGCGCGTTTCTCCCTCTTTTCTATCTCAATAAACAGTGTGGATCGATGTAAAAAGATAGATATATTTATTCAGTAAAACCTATTGCAAAGAAAGAATTTTCGTTTATAAGTCTTCGGTACAATGAAGTAGAGATAAACACAAAAGTCTAAACTATGCATAAAAAAGAATAAAAATAGAAAAGAATATAAAGAACATAAGAAACATAAGCATATCAAGTTAAACAGTCGCGTGTGGAAATCGATTAACGTTAATACTAGTACTAATATAACACCGTGTGCTCAAACTATAAACAATTATTTCGCCAAAGATAAATAAAAAAAACCCGCCCCCATGAGAAGCGCTTCGACCTCTTAATCAGCTAACGGTTATTCTCATCTAAATGCATTTCCAATAACGTGCTAGGCATAACTATTATCATTTCGAAGGACAGATAGAGACGTCTTTCTCTTTTCTATGTGATGTGACAAGCCCGCGTTAGCTCTACTACCCTACCCGAAGTAATTCTTTGTCGCGTTAATGGCGCTGCTTGAAAATCCAAAGATAAACAGCCCCGCGTAAACATGCGAAGAATGCTCGCATATTATCAAAACAACGCCCCATTACACATTAGCGAGTACGAGAACCGACGCAAGTAGGTACTCGAATTTCACACATAAATGGGTTTCTCTTTCTCATCATCGTTCGTACGGTACTACGCACGTAGAAAGCGATACCGCTTATTTCCCCTTGTGAAAATTCTCGCCTTCCTCTGTCACTAGTGACTACAGTTACTACTCATTAACCAACGAAATTACGTGTCCCGCGATTAATGATTGTTTCCGGCTGAAAAGATGACTATAGCTACAGCATGTGATACGCGCGTCGAGCTTACGATTCAAAGAAGAAAATAAAATAGACTCTTCCCCGAGTCAACGGTAAAGCAATTTTTTTTTCTTTGTAAACCAACGCCGTCCTCTATGTACAAATATAAAATACAATACCAAATCATTATTTTCATATATCGACGGATCACCGGTTTTTTATTTAGTCAGAGAATTCGTTGTGATAATAAATTAATGAGTGTCCATGGATATATACTGACCGCTGGAATATCGTCGACAACCAATGGCTGCTCCATTTTATCACCAGGCTTCTTTTCCCCGATCGCTTTCGTGATTACCGTCATCTTAGCGCGAGTATCCGAGCTTCCTCGAAGAGTTTATTTTAACAGGAAACTATCTCAGAATGAGCTGCCGCTGAAGCTTGCTTGCCCGTTGACAGACGTTCGGTATACGCAACAAAACACACGGACGAGACTTATCGTCGTTTTGCTGAAGAGCGACGACAAACACGGCCTCCCGAATACGATTGATCGGTGACAATTCCGCCTCTCGGCCCTTCCTCCTCTTCTCCACGGAATCACCGAACTTCCCCCTCTTTTGTTCCTTCAATATAAAGCGCATGCGCGCACTCGCACAACCGCGCGCCGCGCTCTACGTCATAGAGACGACGTAGAGAGTTTTTCAAACTTGATAGACAATCGTGTTCTCTCGTGTGACAGTAATACCGGAGAAATCATTGCTTCCCCGAAATTCCGAAGCTACTCACGTCAGTGCTATTTCACGTGAGCTCAAAAGGATTAGTATATCGTAGCTGAATATTTTGGAAAACTTCACGAGTGCATCTCTAACACGGCCGACGCTGATTGGCTGATTCTTTCGTACCTCTTGCAGCGGGCTTTTCTAGCTCAGCGTTGCCACTTACACTTGTCGGAAATTTGTGTCGCACAGAGATTCACGGAAAAATAACGGAGAATTTTTTTTTTTTCCTCAAGAAGAAACTTACAATTTCGATCACTGCAAAACCGACAATGTAAATTCAACAGAAAAAAACTTTTTCCGCGCAAACGAGTTATTTTGCTCTTTAGTTTGTGATTTCGATGTCATTCGAAAAAAAAAAAAAATCCGCTGCACTTTGTGTATACTTATTTGCATTACACAATTGCAACGGTTGCTTTGTCCCAATCCATAGAATTGATAAATCATTTTTATGGATTAACAACTTTACATTCTTGATTCGTGATCGAATGTACACGAATTGAACGCAAAAACAATAGTTTTTAATTCAAATAATCGTTGGTTTTGCGGTGAACGAAACTGCAAATCCATCGACGACCGGAAATAGAATACTTATCAATCTTATTACGTTTACACCATTGCCGGCTTATGTTGTTCCAATAAACTTGAGGACATGGAATAAAGCATAGCTTGAATATACATACATGAATATATATACATATACATACCTTTCTCTCACATTTTAAATCTTTGCCAAATGTTTTCAGAAATAGACAAACCTTATTTAGGTTGAAACTTTTTATTAAAAATTAAAACACATCATAAGTTTAGTAGATTTTGAAAAATTTATTATATTCAAATACATATTTTCGTATAAACATAGTGACTACTTACAACATATACGTAACTTAATTTTATAAAATCAACTAAACACGCTCAACAAACTTAATGTGCTTGAAAATTTTAACGAACTTGACGAGCTCAACATACTTAATCGAATCACTTAGCATTAAGGTCACTTCAATCACATATAGGTCGTTGAGTTTAGAAAGTAATTTACTTTCGTTAAATACGATGAGTTGGTTATCGTAGTTAATTTGGTAGAGATCACAACTCAGAACGAATTAACTCAACCAAGTTAGTTTATTAGCTTACGTGTTAGTTTAGTAACTTAGTTCAGTTAGTTCGTATAATTTAGTACATTTGCCGGATTTAAAAAAAATATCAATATGGTAGATGGTAAATATACGATTAAACATTAATTTTCCGCAGTCAAAGAGGCAAAAATAGAGTCAACCTAAAATTTTTTTTCGTCTCACAATAATAAAAATTATATCGGAATAAATCGCGTGTGTGTTATACTGAAAGAATCATCATAATCATGCGTAAAACCCGGATATAAATGAGAAAGTTGTCATCATTTCGATAAACAATAATTTCATGCCGATCGAATAATTTCTCTCCTCGGTCATCACAGCTATAGAAAGTTTATCAAAACGGATCTGAAATATGATAAAGATTTGGATCCAAAAATTTGTGGATCAACCTGTTTTTAATAAAAAATGTAAGTTTATTAATATTTTTATGTTACTCTTACGAACGGATATTTCAATCATTAATGATGTTTAAAATAATATTACAGAGGATCTAAGAGACATAGACTTTCGATCGTAAATTTATGATATAGTATTTCGTAAATTCACGAACCAAAGTCTGTATTCGGAACGACAGGATTTTCAAAAATCGTTTTGTATTATTTATTTTTACTAAATAATCTCGGTTCAAATAACAACAAAATAAATCGAGCGAAAGTTCAATACCGCTTCTCCTTCCCACGGTTTGAAATAATAAAAATTTATCATAGCCAGATCAGTTAAAAAAGAAGGATATTTGTTTATTCCGTTGGTCAACGAGACACTTTGTCTTCGACTTGAAAAAAAAAAAAAAAACTAGATTTGTAATACATTTATCACGATAAAACAATATAGAAAAAAGATCGCATCATCTGACGAAAACTTTGATTTCCTATTAACAAAGGAACACACCGTGTAGTTTGACTCTGCGAGCTTTTTGAAAATTGCAAATAGTGACGTTTTTTGGTTTCTCAAAATATTTCAAGCATGAGAAAGCAGTACTTGAAATTTTTTTACAGAAATCCTCATTGCGAAAACTTTTCTTCTGCATGAGATTTCAAGAATCTCGATGAGCACCAAAATCTAAAAAACATCATCTTTATTAACCGATCTAATGTACACATGGTATAGAGATTTTTCCTGTCGTTATACGCCTAGCATAAAAACAACAATAACAAACAAACGAAATTGTATTCAAGTGCCGCCATCTATAACCGTTTGACGTTTGAGTTGTGGCAACGCCGTGTTCTATCTCTAGCTCTATCTATCCATCGTATCACGGACTAAACGCATTCCGTCGCACTGCGCCTGTGCATCAACTTGCTTCTGCCAATTAGCATACCTATAGTGCACACTTGATATGCTTACAACACTATATTTATAGCCTGGTACGTCGCAGACGATTTCCGAAGTGGGCCGAGTGGGGGGAGGGGTGGGGGGGGGAGGCTCAAAGGGTTATTCTCTCTTAGTAGGATCGCTCGAGTTTTCCTCTTTTATTTTTTCTAGCCTTTCTTGATCCTAAAAGTCTTGGACGTTGCGCGAAACGCGCAAGTCTCGAACTAGTTTTCTCGATTGTCAGTTTTTGTTGTTCTCGTAGCGCGCCACGCTGGAAAACCCGAGGGTGGTCGTCGGTTATGTGTGTATATAGCCGTGACGTCAAATGCGATGCCTTTCGGGACGCTTTTTAGTGTCGACGACGGCGTTGTCGAACGTTAGTCGTGGTTGAGTCAGTTCCGCGAGCGCAACCGTAACGCAAGAGACCCGCGCGATTCTTCATTCTCGTAACTGGTCGTCACGAAATATCCCACCTACGAAAGTCAGACCCCAATAATACGACGACGACGACGACGACGTGCTTAATCTGCGATCATGGCGTTCGCTAAGAGAAAGCAGGACGAGAAACATCTTAAATTATTGCGCGAGCTGGTATCGCAGGCTGGAAACAAGGAGTGCTTTGACTGCCGGCAGCGAGGACCTACCTACGTCAACATGACCATTGGTTCCTTCGTCTGTACCTCTTGTTCTGGTATGCTGTAAGTACTCTCTTTACTTCCTCCAAGTCCAACAAACTTGTTTCGAGTGTTCTCCATCGACTATGCGTCTCTTGGCCACTTGTCACTTTTAACTCCCACGAATCTATCGCAGCTTCCTCTAGGCTTTTCTCTGTCGTTCACTATCGTGTGGCAACTACGGTATCAATTCTTATCGAAACTAACGGGAAGACTGCTGCAACGAGTTTTCGTATTATCTTCATCACCACCACCACCACCACCTTCTCTCTATGCTGCTGTGCTGCTGCTGCTGCAGCAGTAGTTACTCTTTCTAATCGATCATTCACGCTCGTGCACACATTCCACTTTCCGCATAGTTTGCACCGTCCGAATATCGAGGATAAGCCATGTACTCTATAAATGTGGGTCAGAGAATAGATAAATTTTCGGAGCGCTTTGTCGACTGTCGCCTGCAATATTCGATTCTCGTGCTTGGCGGAGATATCGCCGTTGATTCATAGACGAAGAAGTGAATCATACACCTTTGTGCCGATAATCGCGCATATGTAAGTGATGGTCGCGCCAAGGTAAATGCGTTTGTGAAGATGTGCAGATAATTGCACCTGCTCTCTCATCTTTGCCAGAAGAATCTCGACAACTGTTGAGTGCTGTTGCTATATGCACTTCCTCTTTGCTCTCTTTTATATATAGGTATATATATAAAATGATCAGTCTAGAATAGTTTTGATTTGCTCCGAAAAAAAGGGTTAGTTCTTTTGTATTTTTTCTATATTTTAGTATTGTAAAAATAAATGTTGTTGAGCAGAATTTTGATCAATTAAATTATGTAAATAAAAAATTGAATATTCACAAGTTGCACCTTTCACTTTAAACACACAGAGGATACGCCTAGATTATGAAGCTGGATACGCCTAGATTATGAAGCTGGACATGGAGCGCCGTGTTTATTAGGTGCCAATTAGTTTCACAATCGTTGCATCGCCGAGCTTATATTATCTTTGAACCTATGGGACCTCTGATAACAGATTTAACGTCGCAGTCACAGTTATTATAAAAACTGTTGATGTTTAAATAGCTTCTCGAGTGCGTAATACTTCCTTGAATCCAGCTTGTGTTGTTATCATTATTAGAACACTTGTTTGTTTTTTCATAGGCGAGGACTGACTCCACCGCACAGAGTTAAATCCATTTCGATGGCTACTTTTACTCAAGAGGAAATTGATTTTGTTAAGGAACGTGGCAATGATCACTGCAAAAGGATATGGCTCGGTTTAACAGACTCCAGTTTACCTCAGCATGTTGATACCAAGGATGAACAAAAGATGAAAGATCTGATGAGCGCCAAGTATGAACACAAAAGATGGTTTCTCGATCCTTCTATGGCTTCCAATCAAAATTCCAATCAGAAAAACCAAGCGAATAACGCACGACCGAGCCAGCCAAGCATTCCGAGGGTACCGCAGGCTGGAACGTTTGCCACCCTCTCAGCCCCGAGCCAGAAAAACAAAAATCCCCCCGCACCCGTCGACGCCTTCACACCCGATTTCGTTGCCGATTTTAGCAAAGTTCCCGATCCCTTCCAGGCCGCTATGCCAACTTCCCGGTTCACACAACCGTTCGAACCGCAACCATCGTTCGCCAACTTTGACAACAATCCTGCCTTCGACTCTTCAAACAGTAAGGCAATATTTTTTTAATTTATTTTATTCATGCAAATTTATTCAGGCTCGTAAAACTCCATAATTCGATTTCATTAACTTTTTTTCCTATTAGTTATTTCACAATTTTCTGTGATAATTGGTAATATATTACGTATTTCCTTACAAATGTAGAGATGTATGCTTATGCATTAGAATATAAATGAAAAGATTTCTTCTTCATTTTTCGGCAATTTTCTGTGAAATATTAATTATTATTTTGTTTGTTTTCACATGTTAGATCATTTGTTTTATATACACTGCAACTTCCAATTCTAAAATTTTTACAATGAACAAAAATGTAGTAAACGGAATGAAAGCTGACAACGCTGCATTTATCAACATTTTTTTAAAAACCATAGTAATACTTGTTATATTTCACACTAAAAAAAGTTATGTTGTTTTCTTAATTCCAATGAAAAATTCGTAACATACATCGCATACGACTTATCGTTCGCAACGTTCATCCAAACATGTGGAATACATCCCAAATCTGAATATAAAAAATTCTAAAATAAGTATGAATTTTTTTGGAAACATTTTCTTTTTTATTTTTATCTTATTACCCCAACGTTTTTAAAATGTTTTATCACGTCGTTTTTTTTTTGTTTTAAAGATTATAACGTTACAAAAAAATGTACCACATGGGATTAATGATAAATTTTTTTTACCCGATAAGAAAATGAAACTTGAATCTTTTCGGAAATCAATGACCTCTCAATCGGTATTTGCACAATTGGAAACATTTGAGATAACGCGCATCTGGCTACCGAGCCTCATTTTTAGACATTGAATATTGTTACAATGTAATTGTACCATTGACCGATATAAGAGATTTTTAATGAAAGCAGAAAGCTGTGTAATAGAGATAATTATTAATTGAATTATTCCAAATAAATACTCATCTCCAAAGTTCGGATGTGTTGAGTCGAATAATGAGGATTTGCGAGATAAAAGAAAATTAATAATGTTTCAGATGCGGACACTTCGTCGTCGTTCAATCAATCGTTCGGTTCGTACAACAACTCGTCGAATTACAACAACGGCGTAAACGCTCCGCCATCGGAAGACAGATACGCGGCGCTCAAAGATTTGGACTCTCTGATGAAACAGACGCAGCTCAAAGAGGAACAAACTTCAACGGCTCCTCCCGCTTCTTCCCCGTGGACCACGAACAACTCCAACGTCAATGGTACGGGAAATCTAAAGTTCAAGTACACTTGACTGCTGGAAATGAAGTAGCTGACAGATGATGATCGAAGTGAATTTTGTTTTCAGCATCAAATTCCCTCTGGTCGAGCAACAATCAAACAGCCCACGTAATAGCGAATCCTTTCGCTAGTGGAGACATGTGGAGACCTTCTCCGAATCATTTAAACAACAACAACAACAACATGCAAATGGTAGAGAGTCCTCTATGCAACTCTGCAAATCCTTTTAGGGCAACGCAATTTCCAATAAATAATGGTAAGCATCCAAGTGAAAATTCTGGAATGGGCATTTAATTATTCGCATTACTTATAATTATTACAGGAACGTGAAAATCATAGTTATCCCTTGAAAAGATAGTTGAAATAGATTTTCGTTGAATAAGTGCTATTCTTTGAGAGAAATTTCATTCAATTAGGTTATTGAATCAAAAAGACGCTTGTTATAGTGAAAATTTCGTCTAATCATTTCGTGACCTCATATAATCGCAGTGAATGGGATATAAAACGGAATTTTAGACTGCTAAATGACGTTACATTCGTGATTAGAAACTGAATGAATAAAATAAGCTATACAAATATTGATATTATTTACAATTACTTCAAAAATAAAAGAATCATAATTATATGTCTTAAGAAAAAAGTGAAATAGATTATCGTTGAATATCAATGTTTGAGTGAAATCAGATTTGATTATGTTATTGATTGGAGAAGAGGCGCGTTATAGTGAAAAAGTTGTGTAATAATTTCGTGACCTCGCAGAATCTCAATGGATAGGGATTGGATCGCCCGGTGCCGCGGATGTAATTCCATCTAGTCAGTTGATGACGCCGCTCTCGGGAAAAGCCTGGCAGCCGACGGTCTCCGCCTATCATGCGAATCCTTTCATGGTGAGTTGTAATCGATGGATCTATCGAAGCGTCCTTGTAACAGACGGCAGAAGCCCTAAAAATATGCTCAACTCACACACGCACGCACGCTTAATGTGTCTACATCAGTCTCTCTGTTTCTGTCGGCAGGTGGGCACCGGAGTCGGCAACATGGCACGAAATTCCAACAATCCGTTCTTATGATCGACCGAGCACAAACTAACAAGTGCGAACTTACGAACAAAAAATAATGCAACACTAAAATACGTATATGTAGTTTAGGGCGAATTCGAATTATTTACATGACCTTTACTGGCAACTAGTGCCATTTAACTTTTACCCCTCTGCGAGCACTCATCCCGCCTACGCGTCTCTCTCTCTCTCTCTCTTTTATTCGCATAACTGCAGTAATACTTTTATTTATGAATATAATATACACGTTGAAATAAAGATTAATATTTGTTACTAATCGTACTAATACGTACCTACCACCATGTTTCCCTCCATGTCCTCTACGTTATTCGAGGATTATTGTCAACCTCTCCATCATTTCAAACGCCTTCTATTTGTTAATTTATCGGAATATTGATTTCACATATTATCGAAAATATGTTATTATGTTTTTACAATTTTAACATTTATTTGAGTACATACGCATGGAAAAAAAATTGTAAATATCTGATGGGAAAGAAAAGTTCTTCCATAAGAAAAATTGTGCAAAAAAACTGCCAAGACAAATTAAATGGCCATTGAAAAAAAAAGGGTCAACATCCGATTGACAAGAAAAGGTCTTCCATAAAGGTTGTGAAAAAAACTGCCAAGACAAATGAATGATCCATTATTTTATTTGTTAACCATCTTCGGTTTTGTGGATTTAATGAATGTGTACAAATTTCTTCGTTTCGTTTATAATTCAATTCAATAATTTGTTATGAAATATTGTAGGATATTGCATAAAAATAATAAATATCGTATTATTTGTGAATTAAATGAACGAATAGAGCGAGTTTGAAGCAATGGTCGCGGCATTGCATCCGAGGGAGCGTTGACACGCCGGTGGCATCGAAAATCGATACGTCATGTGCGAGAAGACAATAAAACAAGAAAACTTTCAACATGATCGCTTTGTTCTATAAAACACTCATAGATATGCTTGCAGTGAAATGAAAACGCGTTTATCGAATATACACACTTAAATACGGTTTATTTACTTAAAAATCGTTCTAATAAATACAAAATCACAAATCAACACTTAGTCTTTGTTGGTTTTCAACTCATTACCGATGGATCTGCGAGATCCTCATTATCATTTTTCCGGTATTTGCGTTAATAATAATAATAATAATAATCGTTACTTTATCGTTTATAATTGCAGGCTAAAATACGTGTAGTCTATATATTAAAATTGTAATAACATGATCAGTCGTGTCACTGTAGTACAATTACATTGATATAAAAAAGAGATAAGCCCTCGTGTCAACTAGATGTATTTCACGTAGCTGCCGTTAAACTTGTTCTATCTCATCCTTATGCTGCTGTTTCTGTTCTTTATACTATGCTTGTCGTTTTTTGTTCTTTTGTTCTTTTGTTATTTTGTTATTTTTCGCTTCATTTATATCCATCAAATTCTCACCGTACTTGATTCACTAAAGGGTTGGAAGCTCCAACGGGTCATTGCGATATTACTTACAGTAATAAATAAATTAGCGGTAAATGGACAAATAATCGAAACACTGATATACGAGTTTCACCAATCGTGTGTTAATTGTTATGTATAAACGTACGAGATGATATTGATATTACTAGGCAGGCGAATCGCCGGGGGTTTCGGCGATGTTCCTAAAGCGCTCGAGAGACGGCTGCGTTTACACACCATTCCTCCTTCTCTTCCTCGTTCACCTCCTACTTCTCCTCGCCAACGACGGGTTTATTCACTTGGGCCGGTTATCGATCTAGCAACCGTTGCTACTTTGATTGCCCTTAGGCAGCGGACGCACTAGGTATAATTTTTCTCCCTGCTTGTTGGTGTAAATAGGCGCGCGTTGGTAATGATCGACGAGTTGATCAAGCGTATGGAACTTTCTCTGACCGATGCAGTAAAGTGCACCCTCTACGTGAACCCTAAAGTGTTTGTTGCGTCCAGGTGCTTTAAGCGATACCGAATAGTCTCCCATCTGAAAAAAATCGAAGCAAACATTTTTTTAAATTCAATTTCGTGGTATTGATTTATAAATAGAAACATAGAGTAGCAGATATAATAAATTGCACAATCATAATAATAATATAATGGGGAGGTCCGGTACGACTTTCAAAGTCAAATCAGTGCTATATTTTCGTAAGCGATTTTTAAAAGTTTAATGCATTAAATAACCATAGTGGAGTGTGATTTTTATGAAGCATGTAAACTTAACTCATAGAAAGACCCATAGCGACGCATTTTCATAAGGATCAATTGATTGAAGTTTCGTTTTAGTAAGATACATTTCCGGTCGGTTTTTTTTTTCTTTTTTTTTCCTCAGTATAATCTTCAATTCTACTCGAAAAAGTACTTCAATCAATTGATCTTTATGCAAATCCGAGACTATTGGTTTTTCTATGGAGACAATAGAAATCACCATCCACTGTTGTTACTCAATGAATTAATCGTTTAAAAAAAATTGACTACGCAAATGTAGCTCTGTTTTGACGTTGAGAGTCAAACGAAATTTGCTTGGTGAAAAGTTCGTTATTTGGTTGTACATTTTCGTAACAATATGGAAAAAATATTTCCCATCTTCAGCGATAAGCGATATTCGAAAATGATAAGAATAGAAGTGTAATAGCATACAAATAAGGAGACAACAATGCTCTTTGATATTTCGGGGATTTTTTGTGCATCCCCGTTTGAGCCCCTGAATTGTTATAATGGAATAATGGGATTCATGATTCCAAGCAATTCATTTATACATTAACAAAAAGAGACTCACATTGGTCTCGCTATCCCTGATGAGAAAATCTCCGTCATGGCCATGCTGATTCAAAAGCGTGTCGCATTGTGAGCGTGTGATGCTGCCGTAGTACC
The DNA here is from genome assembly GCA_949699805.1 of Tromatobia lineatoria. Classification (NCBI taxonomy): domain Eukaryota; kingdom Metazoa; phylum Arthropoda; class Insecta; order Hymenoptera; family Ichneumonidae; genus Tromatobia; species Tromatobia lineatoria. Next base: position 23,217,990 of record OX453038.1, on the reverse strand, counting down.
AGGGTTTGCCAACAAGATGAGGTCTGTCCCCAGGATCGGGCCTTCGTTCTAGAGAATCTCCGGTGCCGATTTCGCTGCTGGTCATACCGCGTTCGCGATAAGGTTGCGTGAGGTATTCGCTCAACTCCTGAAGATAATTGCGAGGTACGAGGCCGATTTGTCCTTGACCGTTTCGCGCCTTGTACCATTCTGGATCGGCGGGCGGACGGTCGAGGATTTCCAAACGATCGCCCTTTTCAAAAGAGAGCTCCTGATCGTTGTTCGAGGAAAAGGAATAGAGAGCGACGACGATATCAAGAACATTCTCAGCCATCGCGTAAGTGTGAAGCGTGTCGTCAGCGTCGCCCTCTTCTTGCGTGTAATTCGAGGGAAACCAACCAGCTTGGGTACCGCTTTGACCTCGCCACCAGCCATCGTTGCTCTTTTCCAATATCAAAATTCGCGTTCCTTTTACGAGCGATAATTCGTCAGCCTGCTGCGCTTGATAATTGTATTTAACGACTGCCGTGCCGATTGCCTCGCTGGGATCGGCCGGCAGCCGCCTCGCCATTATCGGGGATTCAACGGCGCGAGATGGTGAGTTACCGGACGGCAAAGTCTTTGAGCCCGAGCCCTTCTTAACTTTTTTCTTGATGCTGTCGAAGAGGGACGGCTTCTCCTTCTTGACATAATTACTTGGCACGTAACCGGCTTGTCCACGTGCGCTCTGCACTCGCCACCAGTGCTTCGAGTCATCGAGCAACAGATAACGTTCGTTCTTGCGCAGATCCAACTCTTGGGCACCCTGCGCTCCATAATCGTATTTCGCGACAACGTAACACACGTCGTCCTGGCTTGTCTTGCCTGTAAAACATGGGCAAACCATCAAATCAATGCTTCGACGCATTATGCGACTACGCGACGAGGATGGCCATTTCTTTTATCAAAATCCATATAACAAGTTAATTTCCTAATTAATTAGTATTATTACTTGTTATACGAAATTTCGAATTTCCATTTTTTTTTTCTTCAAATAATTATGAATAAGGTACGCGTTAATTACGGTAATGACAAATAACGCTAAAGACCTTTAAATATAATCAATGTGTAATTGATTAGGTCTTTTGAATATTGCACGATCAATGTGAAGCTTGCTTTGATTCATATGAAATTATCGCGTTTAGTTATTTAAATGAATTGAAGTTATGATTAATTGAAATATACGTTTTTCGTGTAGCCACAAATGATATGTCTACTCTAATATTGATAAATCAAGGTTTTACAATGAATTTCTTCAATACATTTTCGTTGAATCAATGGCGATCCGTGCGACGCGTTACAACGATCTCGGTATCATCCACTTTTGCACGCTTTTGAAAAAGCAAACTACTAAAAACGATTTTCAAACTATTCTGGAGAAAAAAAAAAAAAAAAAAACGCGTAAAATTCTAATTACCATGCTTTAAAACATAATTATACAGATATTGTTACTTATGTAATTTAAAAATATATTTCACACAAGTGAGGATGATACTCGGATGATGTAAAGTCGCAAAGATCAAATGTACATTTAAAGCATAAAGCGATATACTCGGAGGAAAACGTACCATGCTTCATGGCTGCCATGTGCAAATACAGAGGTATGTACGTCTTAGAGCGGCGCGAGCTTCAGATGCTCACGTCGTACTTGAACGAATCTGTGAATCTGCTTGTGTCGTGTCGTCGGCGTGAGCGAAGCGGGCATTCATTCTTTAGCTTTTTGGCACTGTTTGAGAGATACTTTCTCGTTTCATTTGTCCGTTTAACCCTTTCGCATACATATATCGATATATGCATATATTTATACTCTGCAATTTTTTTTATCTTATTTTTGTCTTTTCTATTTACTGCTGGCCCACCTTCTGATTTCTTGATTCAGGGTCCATCGTTCTCAAAGGTGGGGCAAGCAAGTGCATTACCAACACTTTGAAAAAGAAAAACAAAATATCAATTTATTAATAATGTGTACGTAGTTTATGATTCTTATGAGGAAAAAAAAAAAAATATTTGTGAACAGAGAGCATATTGTATATGAATACACCAGGATACTCTAGCAATTAAACAGAGTTGGCTAATGACTTCTATTAACACACGGACTCGGATTGTATAAGTAAATTACACCTTGGGTTGATACCATCTGTTGACTACTGAGAATAAATGCTTGTAACATGCAATATTTATTTATCAATCGCACTATAGAAATATGAAACTACTTGGAAAAAAAACTGTGCGTCAAATGTATCGCAGGACAAATAACAAGAGGAAGTGAATCACAATAATACTAAGAATAGGCAAAAGTAATAACGATAAGAATTTGTACCACAAATTACGTGTACAAATTGATTAAATGAAGGAAGTGCTCTACGATAATAATATATAGTAGCAACACATTGGCACTAACGTCGCCTGTCACCGTGTAACGTGACGCACTGAGCCAAGCGTTAGTCGTTAAGACTTTCGCTCGGCCCTTATTAAAGTCGTAAACGCCAAAACTGCTACGTTACTGAGCAAACACACGACTACGTTGGAAAAAAAAAAAAAAACCACGAATGTACCAAGTACGAATATACACGCTGAGCAGGCAATAAAATGTGTGTAACGTCAGCCGCAAAAATCTAAAGGAATTCCCATGAAATTGGAGATGTTCCAGCGGCTCCACAGCTGAACCGATAATGAGATGGAAAAAAAAAGAAAAACAACAACAAACGGTACAAAGCTTTCGGTTAAATAATGATTCTTACCGATCTTTAAGCTCGACATATTCCCTCATATATAAAGTTGGTGAACTGGAGAAATATTAGGTGGACGAAACGGCTTGTTTTCCCCCACCCCGTGCAGCGGCCACAGCAGTCATGAAGCGAAACGATGGAATATATACGAACGACGACGACGACGACGACGACGACGACGGATGAACGAACGAACGAACGAACGAATGTACTGAGCGTACTAATGGAGGGGATCGAATCGCTTATGGTGTGTGTGCCGGGTTTAGGGAAACGGGGGGGAAATGAGGGAGAGGGGATTAGGGAAGGATCACAACGATCGTAGGATTCATCCACCGAATATTATATGTGGCCTTTTTTCTTATTTGGATTATTGGATAATAAGTACTGTCGTCGACGCAGTCCGGCACAGACTCGCCGGATGGGATTTTCTCGTGCACCGGCTATGGGATCTCTGTCTTTAACACGCTTGTCTTTACGATTTTAATCTCACGAGTTTGCTCGGCCGTTTTCTCGCTATCTCTACGCCCCGATTATACACTCTGCCAGTTAGACACCGACTGACTCTACGTATTCGATACTCTGAGCTCTCTACACGCACTATACCGCGTTGGTATGGCGATACTCCAGTCGCCGATGACTGCTACTAGCTATGCTCCCCGCTGCTGCTACTGCTGCTGCACCGCGAGCCCGACCCCTCCCACGAAGCAACGAGACCCACCCTTGTGCTATGCGAGAGATGAGAGGGCTTCGAAAGTCTCTCAACCTTGCAACTGACACTATTATCGGCGCTGCTGTGCACCAAGCTTCTGTTGTGAAGGAGGGAAATTAGAATTTGTAGATGTGTGCAAGAGGGTATTTAATGGATACGATTTTTTTCGGCAGGTGTCTGACGGGCAAATCGGTTTTGGGCACAATTATCGAGTGTTTATATTTAACATAGCATTAAACGATATAAATTTTTTTGAGACGGTAGTGTTGTGTTCAACTTTCAACGGACACAACTTCCGTATACACATGTGAAAAGAACCTTTTTGGGCACATTTTAGTAGTGCATGACTGTATTGAACACAGGATTTTGAGCATATCTGTTTTTTTATAGTAGTGTTATATTAATTAGTACACAACTAAGACGACACGTGCACGGATATTAAAATTCACAATTTTTTTTGTGCACGTGCAAAAACCACGATACGAATTTGGGCACATTTTCGCTGTGCATGGATATTGTCAACAGGGTACCAGGTTTTTTTCGGCACAATAGTATATTGTGTCTGTTAATACACAATCAACACTTGACGTGCACGATTTTAGACGGTTACAATTCATTGTGCACGTGCGAAACGGAAAAATAGTTTTGGGCATATTTTGAAAGTGCACGACTATTTTGAAGACAACACTGTTGGGCTTTTTTTCGGTGCTGTATAGTGCATTTTGTTTATTATCATACAACACTCCCAGATAGAAATACGGTGACACGACACGGCACGGCTCGTCTCGTCGTGTTGGTACCGTGCTGTTATGTGCGACCGAATTTAACGACACGGTGACGGTACAACATGGTAAAACCGGCACTGTGTCCGTGCAGTCCTTGTGTGCAGGCACGACATGCTGTAACGGTGCTGACACAGGGGACCGAATTGACGACATTGTACCGTCACCGTGGCGTTGCATTCGGTCGCATGTACCGCATTTCTGACGGCACGCAGTCCCGACTAGCACTCCACGTTTTTCTTTCTCGGCTATATAGTCTAACTCGAAATGTCCACAATTATGTGATGCGCTATGAAATATTGTTCTCTATGGACAAATGCAGCATGTACTAAAAAATTGTGTATTATTTTATCGAAATAAAAATGTGACGTTTTTTAGTTCCCATGTTTTGCAAAATGTCCCAAGTATCAATTATCGTGTCGTTAAACGAAAATTATGCGAATACGTGACATATTCGCAAAAATGTTGTCTGTACGCTATATCGTATGTCCGAAAGTTGATCGATATATTAAAGACGTAGAAAAGCTTAGAGGAATCGTTGGCTGGCAAACATCTTTTATTTAAACAATTTTTCCATAACGGAAAATAACTGCTTGGGTAAATCAAAGTATTTTGTAAGATGAGACGAAATATCATTACTCGGGCTTTTTACCTTATTGTTTTCTATTTCTATAACAACATTTGGGACATAATAATGTAACAAGTCAGCTTGAGCAGACCGAGTTTTGAAGGTCAACGCGCTGCAGCTGTAACCTCTACGAGAGTCAATTTTTTTCTTACGGCTCACGATTGGTTCGAAATTGGGTGTAGAGCCGCACATTTTTCGCAGTAGCCAATGATGGAGCTTCTTCGTTGTTGTTTATGGACATTGCTTGTATTCCGCTCGCCCTCCGCGGATTTTATAACAAGAGTGTTGTGCCCTTTAATGAAAACAACAGTCTGACACTAATTATTTGTTATTTGTCATCGACAGATGACGCGTTTGATAACGAAGGGCAGCTGGCGGTAAATAATCTAGAGCTTTGGAAGAGAATCAGTTACCCCTCGGATGTCATTTGTCGGATGCTGAAGGTGCTTAAAGGGAGGTTAAAGGCAAAGTGATGAAAAATAAATTTGCTACCTCGATTTTCTTACGACACTTATTTCAATGTAGCTAATAATTCAAAGTTTTTAGCTAGCTTATTATTTCCATCTTCATCCATGTGCCCAAACTAACTAACTTTCATGACAAAAAACTAACAAATTATGTGTTTCACAGAAATTCACTGCGGAACATAAATGGCAATGGCGGCTGTTGCTTCTACGCCAACAAGCCCAAAGAGGTAAGAATAATAATAATTGGCTAATAAAGAAAAGAGTAAAATTTGACAATTCAACTGTACACAAATGGTTTTAATTTTTAGGATACCACCTCAATCTATTAACACCAGACAAGGCAGCGTATATGACTTGGATATAGATATGTTTCTTAAGATTTCAAACTACGAAGATACAGTCAGGCAGCTAGATATTTATTATGGAATTGGTAAGAAATTTTTATAGTAACATAATGAGAAAAAAAAAAAAATGAAAGATAGGCAAATAATTGCGGTCCTTTTGCAGTAAAGAGACAAATACTGAATCATCAGAGCTGCATAACTGGTTTGTTTCCGCAAGTTTCCAGCAACAAGAAAGTTGCCAGTGTGAGAGAAAGTATTTACTGTGCAGCTGCAATTTGGAGCCTGTATCAGGCATACAGGTACTTAATTGGAAAAACGGGACGAGAAAAGCAAGAAGCAACTTTTACCGGTTTCATTAATTACCCGTTTTTTAAACTTTTTTTTTCTTTAGACGTATCGACGATGACAGAGGAAAATCTTACGAACTTGGCCAATCGGCGATAAAATGCATGCGCGGAATTCTCGAATGTTGGATGAGGCAGTCGGACAGAGTGGAATTGTTTAAACTCAATCAGTGCAATCGTTTTGCGTTGCATTGTAAATTTCACTTGGACACGGGTGATGAAATTTTCAAGGATGATGACTATTATCATCTTCAAGTGCGTGTTTCCGAATTTGTACTTGGAAAACCCCGAATTAATGAAACATAAAGCAAAAATTCATAGTATTGTTTTTACAGATCGACGTCGTTTCCTTGTACCTGATTTTTTTGGTACAAATGATAACTTCAGGGTTGCAGATAATTTACACGCAGGACGAAGTTGCCTTCGTGCAAAATCTCGTTTATTACGTTGAGCGAGCGTACCGAACACCGGATTACGGAATGTGGGAAAGGGGAAGTCGATACAACGATGGAACTCCGGAAATTCATGCCAGTTCTATTGGAATGGCCAAAAGCGCACTTGAAGCCATTAATGGCTGCAACCTTTTTGGCGAAAAAGGAGCCTCCTGGTCGGTTATCTACGTCGACATTGATGCGCACAATCGTAATCGTAGTATTTTCGAGACTATGTTACCTCGAGAGTCAACTTCCAAGGTATTCAATTTTATTTATTTCATCTACAAAGCGGATAACAAAAAAAAAGAACAAAACAGTCATTTAATTATGTGAAATTCCATTGAAAACCGACTATATTATACTGAATATTAAGAATAACTAAATATTATTCAGTCATCAATTCTGCGCAATGGAACAGTGAATATTACCAGATCGAAATCTAAATAGCTTGTGTCCTTGTGTAACTTTAATTATCAAATGAAATCAGCTTGAGCTTCAACAGAACAAATAAAAAATTCGAAAAACATTTAGAAATGAAGAATAATGGAAGGGAAAATATTTTTAGAGCGTCGACGCTTCCCTACTGCCCACAATATCGTTTCCTGCTTTCGCAACGCACGAAGAATTCCTCTACAACGAAACCAAATCAAATATTGTCCGAAAGCTTCGAGGGCATTACGGTTTCAAACGTTTTGCGAGAGACGGATTTAAAACAGTAATCGAAGACACTGGCCGACGATACTATAAATCCGGTGAAATCAAAGATTTCAACAAGATTGAGTGCGAATGGCCACTCTTTTACATTTTTATGATAATTGATGGAGTGTTTAAGACTTTACCGGATCAGGTTGAAGAATATCAACATTTACTCAAATCGAGAATACACAAAGACACGAATGGCGGTGAGTATCTACAAAGGAATTCCGCGTTATCCTTCGTCGTTACGTCTTGAGGAAACTTTGCGGTTATGCATTCTGGTTGAAACGGAAGAATTTTTTTTTTCCTTATTTGTAAAGTAAATTATGATATTTGTGTCAAGTAAATGACGAAAAGGAATATTATTATGATTTTAGTATCTATATAATATTTTTATTTCTTTCCGGGATTCTCATTCTTTATTTTGTTGACAAGCCAAAAAATCGCTTTTCATGATTCATCATCTATTGCATAACATGAGGTAGGAATTTCGAAAAATATTAACGTAATAGGAGTTAAAAAAAAAAGCAAAATGAAATTCCAACTTTTGCCTGAGTGTCAATGTTTCCTCAATACCGCGCATTGCTTATATACCCGTAGTTTATGATGCTAAAGATTAGTCACGGATTATAAAAGGTGTTGCAGTTATTTTTTAAGCGCAATCAATGCCAGCGAGATATTCACCGCACGCTGGATCATTCGACAGGTTTAAGATTTTCAATTGTTTATGGAGTTTTCGGGTCAAAATATTAATCAACGAATTCCTGAAGTAAATAATTTGCTATCCATTCTTTAGAATTCCTAGACAATGATTTTTCGTACGACCGCAATGCAATGATCAACCTTAAAAGAAATGGATTATTTGACAGCCTATCTTTTACATCTTTTGCATAAAATTTAAAAAAAAAAATTGCTGGCAGCGAATTCACGGATAACGAGAAATGACACAACTATGAAAAATTGTAATAAACAAAATTCAAATCGGGTAACAGATCCCGTGATACCGATGTACTATTTCGTACCGGAAAAGAATATGGAGTCTGAGAGAAACGATCCAGGCAGTACGTACCGTGCCTCGAGTAACGAAGGTGCCGGCGTTAAATCCGGTCACGATGAAGACGGTTCGACTCTTTATTTATGGAACCAAGCAATGTTCATCATCGCCCAATTGTTAACAGCCGGCCTGTTGCATATTAACGAATTGGATCCAATTCGGCGTTATTTGCCTTCTTACAACCGACCTCGTCGAGCCGGAAGATATTCCGCCTTTCAGGTAAGCACATCATTCGCTTTTCCCTCCAATCAGTGTAGGGTGCTTGTAGAAAATAATATTTATCACAATTAAACCGATTCCTTTTACCTTGTTAATGTTTTCTTGGATTTCACACAGGCCAAACCCAGCATCGTAAGTAAATTATATGGTATATGCCTGCAACTGTAGTTTCAATAGTATCTCATCGTATCGTTGGTACTTATTCTTTTCATTTTTAACGAGTGTCTTGATCTATACGCTAGCCTAATGCATCTTGAAATTCTTACACACAACTTTTCCTGCACAGTTTTACCGTTTTATCGTCGAATACTTTGACTGGACAAGACGAAACAGTTGTCGACTGCTACTACGTCGCACAAAATGCATATTACAGAATGTCACGTAGATTTTGCATGTGTAGATTTTCTTGTAGATCAAACGTCATGATTCTTTTTTTATCATTGATTTTTTTTTTCGCAGGGAACGCACACAGATCTCGTAGTGCAGATAGTTCTCATCGCCGAGTCCATGAGACTCCAGGCAATGATGGCAACTTATGGAATACAAACGCAGACTCCACACGAAGTGGAGCCTGTGCAAATTTTATCATCCATTCAGCTGGTTAAAGTTTATCAGAAACTCGGCGTCAACAGCAAGTTGAATCTTCAGGGTAGACCCGCGAGACCGATCGGTTCACTGGGTACAAGCAAAGTACGTTCGACGCATTGACGAAAAGCGATGGGCTGTATAATAATCATTTCTGAAAAAGAAGGAAAAAAAAAAAAAAAAAAATATCCATGGAAAATGGTTTATCGTGGCCATCGTTGCCTTCAAAGTTCTTGGTGTTTGTTATTCGAAGCGCGTATGTCTTTCAGGTTTACCGAGTTTGCGGTATGACTGTACTCTGCTACCCACTGATCTTTGAGGTTTCACAGTTCTATTTGTATCGCGACATGGCACTTCTCATCGATGACATTAAAACGGAGCTCAAGTTCGTTGGAAAATATTGGCGATTGTCCGGGCGACCGACAGTTTGCCTTTTGATTCGCGAGGAACACATGAGGGATCCACAATTTAAGGAAATGCTCGACCTCTTCGCGATGTTGAAGAAAGGATATTGCGACGGAACGAAAGTTCGCATCGGGCGACTCCAGAATTTAATATCATCATCTTGTATAGGTAACAGGATAAAGATTTAATAACATACAGCATAAAAACGGTACAATTTAAACAAATGTTTTTGCATTACTTTCATATTAATTGTACAGAACATCTGGACTTTGTTAGCACTATGGAAACTGATTTGGAGCTGAAACAATTCAAACAACTTGAGCATGACTATATTGGATATCAGAGTCTCACTGATGTTCCGAGGACATTGTCCTACACCGAAGACGTGATCGATTGCGCGGTAAGTTAAAACGCGATGTCTATAGGACAGAGAATGTCGCAATTTTTATCCATATATCAAAGATGGACATTCATTTAATGAACATGCATTTGAACTACTTTTACAATTGACTGATTAAGGATTCTTGAGGGTATTAAATATTGTGATTAATTGCAAAATAGTGATTGATATCTACGTTACTCACAATTATTATTGGAGAAATATGAAAAATCCGAGTTTTGCGTAATAATTATTCGTGGTTATCTTATTTGAAAAAAATTTTGAATACTTTTTTATTAAATAAATTTTCATAATATAATCATTTTTCAGAAATTCACAAATGAACCTACATATAATATCATAAATGAGATACGAAATGCCGAGGGACTCTACGCTAAATGTCAGCTCTACGGCATGCTCTTAAAGAGGGAGGGTATCAACTACGAAATCAACGGAACAACAGGTGATGCCCAACATCTTAGTAAATTGTAAATGTAACTTGGTCGATGAAAGCCTTTTTTTTTTTTATAGAAGAATACAAAAGAGAAAATGTTTGATTATTCGGAAGCGATATACTGAATATTTTTTAGAAATCCTGAATCTGAATATAATCAATGGTAGTGTCTCAATTTCGTAATGTACTTTTTCATGTTGAAATTTAAGGATTTCGTTTACACGATTAAAACACTGTTGCGAACAATCATTCACAAAATTCGTGTAAGAAACTATATTTCGCACAACTCAAGAATCAAGGATAATTAGATTGATTTGGGTGATTGTTTATATTCCAGTTGGTGACCATCTTCGAACTCTGTACCAAAAAGCTGGAGATTTGAGATACTGGATGGCAGTTCGTTACTGCAGCAGTCTTTTGAATCACACAGTCGACAGTATTAGTCCCTTTATAACAGGAGTTCTCGTCAAAGGAAAACAGGTTGCGTTGATTTTTTTAGTATTCCGAAAAACGTTCTTTTCCAATGAACGATTATTCTGTCACATTTTAAAGGGTTGAGGCTCAAAATAGCGAATTTACAAATAAGAAACGTCTAAATGTAGAACGGCCATAATAATGATATTCGCTTTTTCAGCCATTCGCCATTTTGATGTGATGGAGATCAAAATAGCGAATCGTCAGAATAGCGAATTCCATAAAGATGATCATTCTAGATTCAAATTTTCCTAATTTCGAAATTCGCTGTTTTACGCATTCACTAATTTGGTGGTAATTCGCTATTTAGACGTCCACCCAAACATTTTTTAAATACTTCTAAATACGATGCTGGGACAATCTACGTCGTTATTTCAGATAACTGTAGGAGTGATCGGTCAAGAAGAAACGGTTTTCGACAAACCCATGACTCCTGCAGAAATTCAATCAGTAATGTACTCGACAATTCAGCCGCACAACGTAGTGCAAGCCGTGCTGCAGCAGGAAGTTCTCCTGTACTGCGGTCGTCTAATCGGCACAAATCCTGACATGTTCAAAGGAATTTTAAAAATACGTATAGGGTATTGAATCATTTGAGTAACATTTCACGAAATATCGCGAGTGTCGCATGTACTAAAGAAGAATTTGGATTATAGATGGGTTTTAGAAGCTATGCGTCTTTACCTGGAGATGTTTGTAAAGAATCCGAAGCCAATTGAACATTACAGTCCGTTCGAGATCAGAAAAGTACTAATCAAAGTCCTAACAGTCAAAGACTGGGGTTCAGATGAAAAGTATGATATTTTACCATTTTTCTGCATTCATTCATGAAATCTATCGTTTCGTCCATTGACATAGAATTTTTTCGCAGCTTGACGGTCATCAGTAGAAGAAAGATAGAAGGAAGTTTGTGTCGCGTTCCTGCGCATTTTTACAACCAAGTGTGGGAAATTCTGATGCGATGCCCGGAGGGAATTTGCGTTAATGGACGAGAGTTGCCGCATCAACCGACACTATCGAACATGACACGATCGGAACTCACTTTTGCGCTTCTCGTGGAGTCAATTCTCCATCATATTAACAAACCCGAATATAGGCAGATAATTGTTGAGGTAAGTTACTCATGTTACAGTCTAAAGATAGAAAACCGCAACCCTCCAGCTGGAAACGTTGAAAATTATCAACATTAGAGAAATAGTTACTTTTTTCTTATTGAATACATTTTTCAAAACATTTCTTTAACGTATTATCCTTGTATTCTGAAGTAATTTGAAAAACACGAAATTAATTATGTAAGATCGTACATTTTTATTTCATAAAACGAGAAAACGCATAGTCAACGCATAAAAATTCAACACCTGAAACTTTTTTTATTTCCCTTTTTCCCCACGATGTTGTCTTCGAAAAAAGATCAACATCCAAGAAATGTCAATTTTATAAATCGGAAAATGAGCTTTTTCGCGTCAGAAGGTAAAACGAAAGAGAAACGCATCATTACCAAGACGAAATTATTTATTTTTAGCTGCTAAACATCGTGGCAACGATTCTACTCCGTAATCCCGAGTTAAGCTTCAATAAGCCATTGGATTTAAACAAACTCGTCGATGACGCGCTTGTCATGTACTGCAAAGACCACGAGTTAAATAAAACTGAAGACATGTCGCCATTTTTCGCGGCTCATTACTCCGTAACGACGGGTTATCTCGCAAGAGCCGTTGTTAATAACGTTTTGACTGGCGGAAGTGTAACGACGTTAATGGATATTAATCACAGCGAGTCTCCGGAAATGTGCAATATAACGTAAATAGTTGTAGTTACGTTTTAGGTTCTCATAGTCAAGTTAATATAGGATCTTCGATAAGTGCTGTACATGTGCCGAAGATGCGGCGTGGAATATTTTAATACAACATCTCTGCATTCCTGCAGAGTACGTGTAGATAACGTGTGCGAGTGATGAAGCAATAAAAAATATTTTTAAATTCATACTATATTAATTATCGTTAACCCCGTAATTTCAGTAATCGACAAATCTTGATTTCGACGGATTCGAGTTTTCACTTTTTTTTTTTTTTACAATTATATACATGGTTTTAGTTTATCATTCCGATAACGTACGTTACCGCTTCGCAAAGTTTGTGTCCATAGCTCGTCCGGATCTTTGTATATTATTGATGTTTGCGCGGATTCTTGATTCTACGGTGCCGACTTCAGCAGCGACTGCTAATTGTTTTCTGCAAGTGGTAATGAAACATTTTTTGTTCGAATTACAAGTGGAACATTTTGTGATGTCTTTTTTTTTTTTTCAATTGCACAGTACGCTTGATATTCGAGACAAAGTTAATCCATATTAATACTCGAGAAATTTTTTTTAAAGTTTGCATTTACCTTATGAAGTCCTTGTTGTACGTTTTGTCCACCTGCTCTTTCTTTTCCTGTTCCCTATAGCGCTTTACATTGCTTTCGCGTTCTCTGTCCCGCACAGTAGCATTGGCCATCATTTCACGTCTACGTCGTTCCTTTTCTTCCTCGGTTAGTGAGTGTTGCCTTTTTGGGGGAACCCATCGACGCTTCTCTTCTTGTTTCGAGCTTTTCGCGTTTTCAGTCTTTGAGGATCTAGAGTAATCCGATCGCGATGGTGGCTCGACTCTTGTTCTATCCGGTCTCTGCAAAAAATGGTTGTGTAAGTGACAAGTCTCATTTATTGGTAGAAAAAAAAAAAAGGTTGTTGCTTTTTCAAGCCAAGTACAAAGTAAATTGTAATGGAAAACATTACTTTTTTTAGAGTCGCTACTTTGTTTTCAAATTGCTAGTCAAATATTGAAAAGGACAAATTAGTAGAAGAAAAATTTCAATTACAATGATATATTTCAATTTCCAGGTTTACAAAATTTCTATATCAGTTTGTTCAATATTGAAACATCTTGCTTACCATTAAACCATAATCAACTTTCGGTGGATCTCTTTTACGCTCATCGTCGTCGGATCCTCTTGCATCTCTGGAAATACCATTCGTTCGTCTTCGTGGGCTGTTTTCGCGTTTTTCCGACTTATTTGGTTTATGACTCTTGTGTTTTCGTTCCGGACAATTGTGACTTTCCTTTTCTTTGTTTCTACGTCTTTTCTTCGAGACATCGTCTTCTTTTTCCTCCTCTTGGTCGTCACTGCTGTTAGACTTATTACTCTTTCTCTTCTTTGAGACCTTACGCTTGCTAGACTTGGAACGTTCGGCACTGTCGCTTCTTGTGCTGCTCTTGTGTTTTTTTTTGCATTCCTTTCGACGCGTTTCGCGATCATCATTAGTGCTTACTTTTTTATGTTTCTCCCGACGTCTTTTTTCTTCTTTTTCCGATACCTCGCTGTCGCTGTCGGAATCACTAACATCACTGCTGCTGCTGCTGCTGCTGCTGCTATTGCTACTACCACCACCACTACTACTACTTCGGCGTTTTCCTTTTGCTCGCTTCCTCTTCTCTTTTTTGAGCTCTTTCATTGATTTTAACAAGTAATCCTCGTCAATCTTGTTCCTGAGCTTGTTATATTTTTTTGCCAACAAATTGTCGAGATTACTGTCGCTGTCTTCATCCTCGGAGCTTGATTTTGATCGCTTCTTTTTTTTATCTTTCTTACTCCCTTTTTTGTAACCCTTGCTCTTTTTGGACTGTTGCTCTAGCTGAAAAAAATAGGTATGTTGTAATGAAACGTACGATATATTTTCTCGGTTATAAATGAAACAATTAAACAGATTCTTTGATGAAAAATTTACCAAGTCTCGGAGCTGCTTTAATCTAACTGGATTTTTGAGTAACTGACTCTTTGTTTCCATTTCCTTTTTCTTAATAGCATACAGAGGATCTTCTTGTAATTTTCTAGCCAAATCAACTTGCTCAGATCCAGAAAAAAATCTCAAGGACGGCGGTATACATTCTGAAAAAAAAAAAAAAAAAAAAAAAAAATTTATCATAAAATTGGTGATAAGTAACATGTAGATGTATGCAAGATGATCTCGGATACACACCATATTCAACGTGGTTTTTCGGTGCCCTATTCATCTCAACATCTTTCTCAGCCTGAGCCATTTGCTCAAAAGGCTTGTCAATCGGTTTTCCAAGTAAATAATCTTCACGATTGACCATTTGATTTGGTCCCTTATACATCCAATCTAGCTTCTTATCATCCTTTTTCTCTATGACACCCTGATCCATAGCAAACTTTGTCATATCCTCCTTGTCCTTTTCCATTTCTATTTCTCTCTTTAATTCTGCAATTCTCCTTTTCTCTTGATGATCCTGTTGCTCGGCTTTCCACACCTTCTCCATATTCTTCATGGTCGACGGATGCCATGACTTCTTAAGATTCTACAGAGAGAAAAAAGTTAAATGTCACTATTAACATCATATCTAAATACTAAAAACTTAGTTCCAAATGCTCTGGGCAGTTTCTACAATTTATTATAATTTCAGGCATTTAAGGTCATAGACTTTTCATAGAATATAGACCAATCAAAATGTTAAATAATTAGTGCATTTATATTTATATAAAATAATAGTGCATTTATATTTATATAAAATAATAGTGCATTTATATTCATAGATTCTTCATCATATTTTTGTTTTATTGGATTATGTGTCTACTGTTGTCAACTACCAATCATCAAAACATTCAATGTTTTATAGTTACAAGTATTTTTTCACAAGGCCAATTGTCAAGCAGTTGTAACTTTTAAATGTCCAATGCTTTTAAAAATGTAGCTCGGGAGATGACGAAGCACCTTGGAATAGACAAAATGAATAAAGACAATTATTATAATTGTTTTTTAAGACATATCTGGAGATGTTGATTGTCCACTAAGAATATGAAGAACTATGGAAAAATACCTTCGGAGCAGTTAATTTACCTACCAAACATGGTAGAAACAGTTTCAAACAATTAAAACTGATTCAATTATGGCAAAGCCTTGTAAATTTCACAGACAATCATAACAATCTTTGTGATATTACATGTAGAATGTTGAATGTAGAGAATGTGTAAAGTTTAAGGTTTCATTATAAGAATTGCGTCTTTGCAATTATCAGAAGGACGTCCATTACAAATTCAATGCCAGCAATTTATGACACAAGGCAAAAGGAGTTTCTATGATTTTGTAGGTTATACTCACTAAATCTCCTCCGCCCATTTTTAGCTCGTCGTTGAATCTCTAACAGTTTCAAGTCTATCGTATCACTACAAGCCAAACTTAACGCACATTGTTGTCACATAAGAATTAAAAAAAAAAAAAAAAAAAAAAAAAAACTGCACACATTCACTGTACAAGTAACACGATATTTGCGTTGACAAAAAAATACATAAAATAAGCGTTAAATGCGGTCAGATCTGCTGTCAACATTTGCATCGATGAAAAGTTACCGCTGTGAGGCAACGAAATTACACGATGCACAGAGCTGCGGTTGTTTTTTTGTTTTTTATTTTGTTGCTGTTGCCGTTGATTGGCTCGTCCCCGAGGAGACCTGTGCGCCACTCTCTTCGTACAGTTCTCATGGAGCTCGTGGCCCCGAATCTTTTTGATCGAAAACGGCCGCTTCGTAGCGCTGCGTTCGTCCGATTTGCAGCCACAGGCAAGCTCCGCCCAATGGACGGTTTCTGCCCGCCCATTGGCTATCTCGTTCGCGCGATCTTTCGAATGGGATGATTAATGATAATGATCCAGTCTAAGCTAATTGTAGATCAGGCTATTTGAATGAAAATTCGAAACAAGCATCATTAACGAATGTTGAAAAATGTTACGTGTTCGAGGCATTCTGTATCAACTGGGTCACCTTTCTCGGTCAACCTCCTAGATATTTTTGACAATTGTCAGCTTAGATGGGTGTCTTGATTTTTTCAGGTTCTCGAAGGGCGCCGTTCCGTATTTACTTTTTTGTTTGTATCACTGCATCTCAGAAAATATTGGTCTAAGAAAATTCTTAACATATTTATTTTTTTATATTACATTTTCTACCGAGTGATCTTGAAGTAATAATTTTTCGAACGTAAGAAAGTCAATTTTTCGCAAAGAAAAGCGATAAATAATTTTTTTTCTCACTAAGGACACACCTTGAGTCCACAAACGCAATTTAACACGGTATTTAGCATTGTATGACATTGTAAGAAAACAAAGTAAAAAAATTCATCTTTTTTTTTATTATTATTTTTATGAAATTTTCGAAATTGATCAACTTTTTGTCTTATCTTTGGCAAAACATGAGACAACTCAAATTTCATACATAGAATCGGGATGGTCTATCGATGTGGATCAGTAGATAGTTTCAGTTTAGTTGGCTGAAGGCGCTCCGGTCGATTTACCGAGTCTATGTTTTGATTCAGGTTATGTTTTGCAGAGGCGACACTCAATCATTCGTTTATAGTACGATTTACCGAACGTTATGCCAAATTCTTTGAAAGGAATATTAGTCGAATGGTAAGTTGGCATTGAAGATGAGGTGTCGACTAAACAGCTTTGTTTTATCGATTCCTATTCCTTATAGTCTAGATCCGTGGGAATGTTGAATTGTTTGTTAAGTTGATCCTCGCTAATGTCGAACTTCCTTTTGCACCAGGTTTGAATAGCGAATATGTTGTCCGTCCACGTATTCACTGCTTCTTTGTACGTCTAATAACATTATTTCGATTAGACAGGAACGGAAGTGTCGAATTTCCATAAATATAGAATATTCTATTCACCTCGGCCTTTTCTTTTATTTGCGCAATAACCTCAGGATCCGCATCACTAAATTTGGCAATTTGTTTTTTTAACTCTGCTTCGTCATTCCTCAGATTTTCTAATTCTTTGAGAACTGCAAGTCGTTCCTCCGTATCCTCTTTCCCTTCCTGTTGTTTATCATATTAGTGATGACAAAATAATTTCAATATCAATAGGATGCAAACGTAGCGTTTAGACATGTTACCTGCTCTTTTTTAAATTCTTCTTGGAGCTTGTCTAACTTGAACTCATTCTCTACAATTTTTTTATTTGACTCTGCTACTCTTTTCTCTA
Source organism: Tromatobia lineatoria (assembly GCA_949699805.1). Taxonomy (NCBI): domain Eukaryota; kingdom Metazoa; phylum Arthropoda; class Insecta; order Hymenoptera; family Ichneumonidae; genus Tromatobia; species Tromatobia lineatoria. The sequence continues at coordinate 23,200,239 of OX453038.1, read as the reverse complement.
TTGTCGTGATGTTTTCACTGCAATGATAAGAGCACAACAAACCATTAGAAACATTTTGTATTAAAAGAAAAATCTTTCAAATCAATAATTTTTGAAATAATTTAAATAAAAATAGGCTTTAATAAAATTCTTTTGTTATAATTTAAAAGAAAAATGCATTCTTTTAATCAAATTGAAAGTTTGATCATATTTTCAATAAAATTTAACTGTTTGTCAGATTTCTACAGATTTTATAGACTGCCATTTACAAACAGATGTTAACAAAGGAAAATGACAAAAAATTACATTGGATCTAGATGCCAATTAATTTTTTTTTAAATGCATATCTTAACCATTCCTTTTCTATACCTTAACACATAAACCTACCCTGGAAATGTCCAGTAATATATAGAAGTTCCTATCTTGTCTGTGGTAACGAGTCCATCATCCACAAGCGCTTGAACAACGTCCTTAACGGACTGAAGCACAATTCCCTTTTCCTTTGGTGCAATTTTCTCCAATTCTTTGAGAGTGAAAAACTCCTTCTTCTCATAGAAAATCTGAAGCATTCGCTGCCTTTTCTCATCCAGTGATACTCCCTTCCTCTTTGACATGGCTATTTATCTGATTTCATATAAAAACAACTCAAATAATCTTATGCCTTTATTTTGCAGCGATGCTGCCATGAAACAGTTCCTGCTTCATCTAGATGAGACAGATGCACTGGGAAAGAAGTTTATAATTCAAGATCTGGACGAAAAGCACCTGTTTATATCAGCGGAAATTCTCGAGACTCTGCAAGCTAAAGTTGATGATCTTATGGACCAAATATCATTCCCACTTGCTGAGAAAGGTGTATAAGCAAAGAAATAAACAAACCTGGAAAATGGCAGCAAGAGAATCGGGAAGAATAAAAGACGCGAATCAGAAGCGGGTGCTCGACGATGCCGCAAGAAGGCGACGGCAGAAAAAAGCGTTAGAGGCTCTGGAGCAGGACAATTTTCACGATGATCCGCACGCGGATTTGGGTGCGCATTCATCTCATTTCTCAAAATAATAAAAAAATTCGGCAGTGTGCCATTTTCTAACACAACATAAATTTTTTAAACTTTCAGTGATGAGCAAGAAAGTGCCAAAGTTCCAAGAATCCTTAGAAGGCAGAGCAGGAACTAGAAAGAAAAAGACGCGCTCTGCTGAATATTACAAGCAACGATTTCGCAAAACCTTCGCGCAATTGGTCGAAGAAGATCTCAACGCTAATCCGAATCCTCCGAATTATTCCAGCGCCCAGGCACCACCATCGAAATTTCCGGAACGACATTTCTGCGCGGTTTGCGGCTTTCCCAGTAATTACACTTGTATTGCGTGCGGCGCAAGATATTGTTGTACGAAATGTTTGGGAACCCATCAAGATACAAGATGTTTGAAATGGACGGCGTGAGGTGTTCAATGACATTCTCTTTTTAATGTACTTTTAAGTAGACTACTTTTTTGCATCAATTAAAAATAAAATATTGCTAACCAATACCAAAGAATGGTATGTTCCTCATTTTTCCAAATTTGCGGCAACTTATTATTCAACATCTCTTGATAATTATATTACTCTGATGTTCCAGAGAGGAGATAATTTATTACGGGTGCATAAAAAATGCAGGTGCTCGCGAATTAACTAAAAAATCGCAACTCAAGCTGTGTATATGTTCAAGAAACTTATCAGCAGAAACGATAAATTCCAACACACGTTTTCATTATTGAATAAACTTCGATGTTTAGTACTATAAAGTAGCCTATTCATGACCTAGGAGTTGATAACACAAGTGCAATCATAAAGTATAATTCAAGCTCCAATAATGAGACAAAAAAAACAATTGACATAGAAAATTTGAAGTAAGCATAAAAAATAAATAGATTCTGTTGAAAAATTGTACAAACAAAGATATTTTTTCATCACTTTGAAGAGACGATAAATTCATTCTCATTGATAAATTCAATGAGCAACAATTTTCTTATAGAAAATTGCTCAAGATACTTAATATTTTGCTATTCCATTATCAAGCAATTTTGTGCCTCAATATATAAATTATTGTCATACATAAACAGCACAAGTCTTAACGAAATCCAGTGACTAATGTCCATAAAGAACTCTATTGAATCTATAAAAAATTATCAATATCCAATAAACTCTGAACAAAGGTGTTTTTATTACACTGTTATCCAAGTACCTTTATTACTAGAAAAATGCTGCGACAATAAAGTAATCAATTTTCAAAATTTTGATATTATATGACCTTTGATAAAATCCAATTATTCATATAAGCTTCGTGATAACAAATTTCCTTATTAATTGAAATTAAACGTTCGCCGGTAAACATAAGATAAGCTGATGTACAATATTTCCGTACATAATGACCCTTATCACTGTAAATTTGTCGATAGTCAAATTGCAGTGCTCTATCAGGGAAGTAGCAAATTATTGAGATAAGAATTTCACAAAGTGACTTATGGTTGAGCCTGTGCCTAGATAGCGCAAATGTCTTACGACACTGAAAAAGTCAGTATTGAGACACATTTTAGTATCCTTTGTGTGAACATTTCAGCGCTGTGCGAGTAGCCTGACAACATCTGTCCTTCTTATCAGAGATTAAGTCAAGCAGTGTCTCATGACGAGAATATTAACAGTAGAATCTGCCTCTTAAGCTCCAAAGATACAGATTGTTTGGAATCGGTAAGTAAATCTTCACTCATAAAATGTGCACTTGGTAGGTGATGAATATTAATGTCACACCTTGTGGAATACTCTGATCGCTAAAACGTATTACGAATTCTCAAGTCGTTGATGCTAATTCGCATATTTATCCTTAGTCATTCATGTATGTATGTATGTATGCATGTATATATATTGCACACGCACAGATATACATATCTATATAAGTAATAAAATACTGGCCTACCTGTTGAATGTCAAAGAGTTGTCAACAGTTAAGACAGTGTTGAAAGCTCAGTTGCTCCAATTGTTAAGGGCATCGGGAGAGTTATCAATTCGATAGATTAACTTGTTGTTTTAAGATCTCGCGATATTTTCGGGGAAAGAAATGCGCGTGTGGTTAGTTGTCGTTTTTTTCCATAATATTAATGCCGCGAAATAAATTTCGATAACCGGAAGTAAACACTTGTGGCAGGCGCACCCTGAACGGCGACTCTGGGCAACATGTTTACCTCAGTAGACTATTGTTGTTATTGTTATTATCGTGTCATATAGATACACAAGCGCTGAAGCGAGAGTGGGATTATCGAGAGTATGTTGGCTGCGCGGTACTCGTACATGACGAGCCAGCCTAGAATAGATGGAAAATCTGTAATCCGCGCATTATAATTAACAGTCGCAGCTCGTCATTCGCGAGGTGCGCAAGTCGTTCGCGAGTCAACAGTGTTAACCTCAAAGTGCGTATGTCTTTAATGTTCACTCGTGCTCCATTTGTGTTACAAAAGTGAATAACATGGCACAAGCTGTCTTCATCTTTTACCGCCCAATGAGCTATTTCGTTATGAAGCTAAATTGCTCTTCTCATTATCGTGTTTCAGTTGTTGTTATTCTAACGTGCGACATTACCACCGCAACAATTAAATCATCGCGGCAAGTCGTCGGAAAGTGCACTATTCGAATCGACTGCAACTTCCGGCTAAACAATCGCCATGGAAATAGATTCTGCTAGGGATGGCGGATGCTCACAATCGCTAGACGATAGACCGGAAGTCGGCGCAAATGACGAAGACGAATATCCGGCTGGAACTTCGCGACTTGATTGCCAAGTCGCTGGACACACTTTTGATCCGAAAAAACATAAAATCGGTATTTCCATCATAAAATAGGAGTTTTTAAAGCCCATCGCTCTGTCAAACATTTATTATCGCATCGACCGAACGTTCATCGCTTTGCTACCATTTTCATCAAAACATTTACAATTTCCCTTCAAGTTAATAAAATAATTAAATTTTCATTATATTTAACGCAACTTCTTTTTAGATAACAATTTACCGTCAAACGGACCGGTTATTAATTCGCAATAATTGCGGCTACTCTTATAGAAAGATTTTCAAATTTTTCATCGATTTTATTAAATATGAGTTTTTATAGAGTTGTTCGGAAGTTTGATCATCATTTTATAAAGATACAAGCTAAAATGTCTATTATATATTAAATCGTTTCAAATGACAAAGATCGGTCTGTTCGTTTTTACGGCAATTAAACTCCGAGCGCTAGCCGAGTTCTAGAATTCTCATTGTCTTAGCTTAGCGTGTTATTACAACGACAAAAACCTTCGATTGTATCCAGAAATTACGTAAGAACTATAATATATCGCTGTATTGTTATATAACAGATTTTACTTTGGATCTCTGATTAATCGAGGAGTGAATGTGATTTAATATATATCTTATTACCGTGCAACTTTCGGTTAAACGATCGTATTTCCGGCGCTCGGTGGACGCTAGCAGTTTTAATTGCGGTAAAAAGGAACTAACTTAATAATAGCATTGTCGAATACTTTTGATGTATGACTCGAAACATTATTTCAGGAATGTTACGTGGCACAAATGGTTGTGTACTAAAGTCGGGCGAAAAGCCGGTTCTCCAGGAAAGAGAAATCGCGTTTTACGACGAGTTTCAAAGCTCCGATGATCCGATTTACAAGGAGCTGTCGCTATTGACGCCCAAGTATTTCGGTACTTTCGATTCTATTTATAGAAAAAAACGTATGTACCTCTTTTGCAATTGACAGGGATGCGCATTACGTACATGTAGAAAGCTGCGCCAAGTGTAATGTGGGCTCTTCCGACTTCCGTAGGTATAAAGTTTCTTGTCCTGAAGGACATCACCGAAGGAATGGCTGAACCGTGCGTCATGGACGTCAAGATTGGCAGACGAACGTGGGATCCGCTCGCGGGGCCTGAAAAGCGACAGACGGACGAACGGAAGTACGCTGCTTCGAAGAAAGCCTACGGATTTTGCATACCCGGCTTTCAGGTTTATAATCTTCAGACTGGAGAATTGCAGAGATTCAACAAAGATTATGGCAAAAAACTGGATGCCAGTGGAGTCATAGATGGTAAATATGTCACTTTGCAAATGTATTTTATCCTCTCGATAGTGCGATAGTCGTAATACATCATTCGTATTTTTCTCAAGTATTTCGCCTAGATGATCTCTAATCCTTTAACGGTCTATCGCGTTTTCCTAGAATAAAATAATTCGTTACAGAATAAAATTGGTGAAATATAGAATTGTCGGATAATTCGTTTTTAAATTCCAATGAATATGCGCTTTTTTTGCCATTAAATAAAAACATTATTCAAGCATTAGAAAAAAATTTTTTAATCAGGCTCTTAGAAAATATTACTTTAATATAGAATATTTTCTCGTTTGGCATTTAAAGGATCAATACATATTTTACCGACTTTTGTGCCGTCTGTAACGACATCGCTTACTTTATGTAGGTCGACTATCTATCTTTTTTTTGGCTCTTGATTTTTATAGCCATGAGAATTGTCCTCATCGTTACTCGTTTTTACCATTTTTCGAGGCTGTCTGTCTGCGGACCTCGGAAGTACCTTGGCCTTTATTGGCCAACCTACTTTCCGCGTTGACGAAACAAATTTTAAATGTTGGACACTTCCCTGAACTGGAATGCTTAAAAACGAAAAATTGATATATTTATGTGTCAAATTATTTGATAAATAAAATAGCAAATACATTTCTAATGAAATTCTACTTGGTAAAATAATTCTAAAATTATTTCGGAAAAAAAAAAAAAAAAAAAAAAAAATATTTATTCTAAAAAACAGCTTTAGCGTAAGAGATATGCCATGTTGTCAGCACGGACGGTTTGAGACGTATTTTTACTATTTATGAGCTCAATAAAAACGTCTTTGTATTATGTACGACGACTATGTATCATTTTTATTATATATTCGTTTTTACAGCCTTGAGAATTTTCCTGAACGCTCTACCGGGCAGTCCGCCTTACCGAGAATTGGTCGTCAGGATTCTGTCTTATCTGTGGAAGATACTCGAGTTTTTTCGTCACCAGAAGAAGCTCCGTTTCTACTCAAGTTCACTGTTGCTCGTCTATGACGCAAAAAGATTACGAAGTTATATTCGCACAAATCCGAAGGAGCCGCGCGTCTGGGGAATAAATACGAGAAGCAGAACGTTTTCGTCAAGCGACAGCGGATTGGCCGAACGACCGCCAAAAAATGGATTTGCAAGAGTGGCCAGGACTCTTTCACCTCTCGTAAAAAATCCGTTGTCATCATTGTGCGCAAAATCGAACGGCAGACGACTATTCGATAGATCAAACAAACTTAAACGAAGTGCGAGTTTGTCTGGCTACGATTTCACAGCTGCGACCCAAGAATTGAGTCCTCAGCGGGACGTCGTAACGATGTTAGAACGACGGGGATCGTTTGGCCGCGTTCTTGATGAGAGTTTCAATCCATTGTGCCGCACACACTCGTACTCAAATAATTACGATCGTGATATAATGGAGATGAAAGAGGATTACGCGGTTTTGCTCGAGGAACTTATAGGAAAATCCAGAGAACGACAAAACTGGGTGAGAGTGAACATGATCGATTTCACGCATGTTTTTCCAGCAGAGGATGCGAGTCTTGATGTTAATTATTTGGAGGGATTGGAACATCTTCTCAAGATCCTAGAAACATTTTTAGAATAAAATATTTAGATTTTCTTTCATTCCTTTTTATCCGTACCTGTAAATTAAACAATCAATGCAATAAAACTATGAATAAGGATATACAAATTGGAGACGAGGAATTATTTCGTGTTATTGCATAATATTTTATTCACCATTCGCTCATTAAACAGTTTTTTTTACATTGTTTCGCGCGACTTTGCGCTGGCACGACGCTCGATCCGTCGTGTATTCAACTGACAATAATCATCAATAATTTTCTTCTTAATTTCATCTTTTTGTTTTCTTTTTTCTTCGTAACATTTATAAGTAATATATCGATTGCTTACGATCGCCTAGTACTTTTTTCCCCCTCTTTAACACTCAATGTCTCTATCTTAATTTTTGTTATTTTTTTCACGTGGCACATCATTTTCTTTTTGCTAACTCTTCGCTCGCTATTATAATTAAATCCAATCGCTTGTCGTGTGCGGACAATCAAATTATTTACGTTCCGACCGTTGAATTCTGCCAAGTTTCTGACGTAGTTGATAAATTCTAAGCGAGCGAAATAATAAATTTAACTCAAGTCGGTGGAAAATCGAGTGAAAATATGCGAAATCGAGAAAAGGTTTCTCTTAAATATTGTATAATCACAGGGATGTGGAGCAGGATGCGAAGCGTCGAGAAAATAAAGCTTTCGCGCAAACACACTCGATCGGAAATGGCTCTCGTTATATAATTAATTCACTTGTGTCGCAGGCTCGATGCTCCACACGTGAATACTGTTTACCACCAGCTGAATAAAATTATCCAGCAGTTGATACATAGCGGAGAGAACAAGCGCGGTTCCGCTCGAGTCGCCGCCGCGAATAATCAACAAAATCATCCTTTGTTAATTATGATATTAATCATGCCCTTTTAATTACACCATTGCCGGTTACGAGTTGCCGAGGTAAATTTTAAGCTATATAATACAGCTGCCATTAAACAGAGACATCCTCCTCGGACCTTCGCTCACCGGACGACACATTTTCCACCGACCGTATGTTTGCTGTTGCAATAATAATTAGCCAATAATTATCAATAATTCATCACCGAAACGCGATCACAAACCGTTCGACGATATCCAACAATTTTTAGTGCCAACTCTGTCGTCACGTTATATTTTTCATTTCGTCTTGCGTGTTTGTTGTGTGTTATATGCATTACATATTTTTCGTTTTGTTTTCTTTATAATCACAGACGTCCGCCAAACGTAGTAGGCTTCAAAACTAATGTTACGTAAAATCTACGTTGCTTATTAATCTAGGAAGAAACGAGAAAAAAAATAAAAATAAACACGAAGTGAAAATATTAATAAAAAAAAAAAAAAAGTATACTAATGGAGTAAGACCGAAATGTTTTTCGTGACATGGACGCTTGTGCGAACGAAGAAAAGTATAAAAATCGTGTGCATTCGTTATCTTATAGCACAGTCAATATATCCTTTTTTTTCCTTTTTGTTAGTTCCGTCTCTCCATTGATTCTTCGGAGAATGAAACGACGTAATCAACAGTTTTGTTCTTCACCGTGCTCTCGTCTAAACTGCAACGACTCGAAATCAATCGCACTTACCGAGGATCTCGGTCTTAATGAATTTATTGCTATCGTTCGGCAACAAACAGTAACATGATTGCATTTTTTAAAGGCTCAGCACGCGAGAGCCTCGCCTTCTTCGTTCTCATTCCTCTTAATTATGGGCTCGCTATAACGATTAGTACCGATTGCGTCGTGACATCAATATTTTTTGAAAAATAAGTCTGAAAAAAAATGCCTCGAAGACAATTGAAAGGAGGCAATGAATTAGTGACAGACTCGTAGTTACGAGCGTGTGCAACACGAACGTCAGATCTTTATTGCGAACAAACGATTTGGCGAGCGAAGAAGGCGGCGGTTTCGTGTTCGTTGACCTCTCGTCATCGGTACCGGTTCAATGACAACAAGACGCGTCTACGGGGTCACACCCCGTACGCGCATCTTTGTATGACCTCTTTCTACACCTTGACAATTAATAAACTCGTCGTTGATTAATCTCAATCTGCTCACTGCCCTTTTTCGTCCTCATCATCGTCATCATCTTCACTTCTGCTCTTATTCTTTTTGTTAATTTTTTCTTTTTTAAACTGCTACGTTCGCTCAGGTCAATATAATAATATATAATGTATAATATATAAATACAGCACGCATCCTCTATGTACAAGCTTTTACTTTCCTTTTCTCTCGCGCTCTTTAACTCTCTCTCTCTCTCTCACACATTTATGTCTCAATTATTCACTTTACTCTCTCTCTCTCTCTCTCTCTCCCTCCGTCCGGGGATTGCGCATCGTTCTCAAGGATTGTTAACGGCACTCGGGAAAAAAAAGAGAAGGAAAAGTCTCGAGTGCTTTTCACGAATTCAGTCAAGCTGAAGATATTAATGATTATGGTAAGAGTCTTCGTCCATAGGTTGTTTCATGAGCCACTGCTTAACCAAAGACAATATAGAAGAATGTAAGTATATGGCATCTAGAAGATTTAGGCGAGAGGATAGAGCCGTCGACTCGAGAGGTCACGGTCTCGAATTTCGGCGTCCGGATGTCGGAGAGCTGATCTCTCTCTCTCTCTCTCTCTGCAAAGCAAGCGTCCCACGCGCGTCACGGCGAAGCGAGGACATGCGACGGGCAGCACTATTACACGCCCAATATCCTCATCCGACAAAGAGAAGCCACGCTAGTCTGATGAGTCAATTTCGCGTGGCAATTGGGCGGTCGATTAAAAACTTAAATTTTCAAATGGTCACACACAATTGACAAAGCCGCGTGCTCATTGCTCGAGAGACGTCTCTCCGTGACTGCCCACGCCGCAATTCTCATCGGGTGTCCTTCTAAACTAAGTTGTCAGCCTGTTATCTCGGTTTTAGTTACCGAAATTAAAGTCGGCGTGAAAAAACGTCGAACGAATTATGTTCTCGTTTCTTTTGTCGTTTGTTTACTTACTACTATGTCAATAGTTATCACTGAACGTTTTGGGAACGAAGCGCAATTCGGCAAACTCTACTCGTCGAACGGTACAAAAGGCTAAGTCCGAATAAACACACAGCAATCTATCGGCGAGGGAAGAAGAAAAATTTCGTTGGGCGGATGTAGAAGAAAGGGAGTATGATGGAGGGGCGGGGAGGGGAGGGATCTCATCACGCTGTAATGAGATTTCACATTTTCTACAGCTTCAAAATAAAACTTTGGCCAAGGACAACTTTTGAATTATGAGATTAAAAAAACGGGTAAGTCGCAAGTTTTACATACTTTTCATTCCGGTAACGTAACCTAATCTTATCAATTGAGACATTTTTGAAAGTCATCCATCAGAGAATTTGATAACCCTTAAAAAGTTATCACTCACTATATTATTAATACAATGCTAACTTTATTCTGTTTTTTTCCGTACTTTTTCTCGAAAAAATCATCCATCAGAGACTTTGACATCGGATATTTGCTATTCGAAAGTTTACCTCGGAATGACATAATTCGTCATAATGTCATAGCATTGGAAAATTTGATTCTGAAGTTGCAGAAATTGTCATTCTTATCAGGCGTTACCGTGAGTTGATTGACGGTGAAAGTATAGCCTAGTAAATTGTAGAATAACAAGTTAATAAGACCATTCGCGTGAATTGAACTGGCATTCGCATACATCTTCAGTAACGATGCTCTGTATATTCCTATCTTTCCTTCTGTCAAATACTTTTTTATTTTCTTTCTTTTCGCCGATGTACCAGCGAGTAAACTCGTCGGCCAGGCGTCGTCGCATTTCTTCGAAAGGCACAAAGTCTTTTTTATGAATTTGCTTCAATGTAGAAAAGCGATTGTAGCGATGTGAGAAAAAAAAACTGTTGATACGAGGGAAAGCTGAAGAATAAAAGTGCGCGACGAAAAAAAAAATTGGCGAAACACGCGTGGCCGACTAGCCGACACATTTCTCCCAGCCGCGATGATGATGTCAGCGCGCCGGTCATCTTAGTATGTGTCTTATTAATGTAGCGCGAGATTACCCAATTTCGACCACAGCACCTCGTGCGACTCTGACCTCGGTGGTCGCGTACGATTGACATTTTGGCAGTTAACATTGAATTATGGCATACGCTATATCACCGGACGAGTTTCGCGGTGGCTTGACCAGACGCGGCCGGAAATCCAGATTTCTCGTTCTCGAGGACGTTTTTCAGTTATTTATTTATTTTTCTTTCGAGCGTCACGAGAAAAACTCCAGTCGCGCACGTTCAATCGATGGACCGAAGGAAATTGAAAAGCGAATAAGAGATTGGTAGTGCGAGGCCGCGTTGCGCATTTACGCGATTTACTTTCATCGGTTTCGCTCGTTCGTCTCTTTCCCCTTTTCGCCGAGTCGCAATTCACTCACAGGACATATATTTACGACTGATGAAAAAGTCACGTTTCGCTTCCGCCTCGTACTTAACGCTGGAGAATTTTTTTCACACTCTCGTTTACTTCCTCCCTCCGTTGAAAAACATATTTAGATGCGAAACCGCCTCGCAGGCACTTGGAGGAGAGTTTCCACTCCGAACCTCGTGCGGACTGTGTCCGAAAGAGATAAATAATCGCGAAGCTTCGTGAGGCATCTAACGGCAGGTCTCTCGTTATCGAGGCGAGAAGCATAAGTCTTCCGTGCGCGAGTATGCCCTTTACTTCTTCTTCTTCTTCCTCCTCATCTTTTTCATGTTTTTTATTTTTCTTGCCTTCCGACCGCGCAACCGCTCCACTTCCGTCGTCCACCTCGTCGTCGATCTTTGACGACCGAACGGACAATCTTGTCCTCACTAGTTTTCTAAGCGTAAACGTAGATGCACACGAGCATTACAACGGCCAGATGCGTCAGGCTGATACTCGTCGCTCCACTGGCCTTCTTAGGTTCACCTTCGAGCGTTCCTTCGGACGTATCTGTAACAATATTCACTTTATTTTCATTTTTCGAAAATATTACAAATTCGTTCGCAACATTGCTAATTTGTTTATAAAGGATTTGCAAAATCACATTTTACTGAGAACCCAGGAGCTTAAATCTACGATAAATTCACAGCGCATTTCTACATTTTGCATTTATATTTATATTTCGAGTGAGTAAATGCGTGCCTAATTATAGTATAAATCTGTCAAAGTTTACCGGAAATTAGATACTATTTTCGCAGTTTTTACATGTTTTTTTAATCATCAAAAATTTGCCCTAGGTATTATTAGGAAACTAGTATCCTTAATAAAAAAAACTACTAAAGTTGAGACGCTAAGAAGTATCATTGTCAGACTTGAATAAATTTTCTAGACATAATTTGACAGTGATTTATAGTTATGAAGCGTAACGTTCTCTCTTGAAAAATGCACCTTTCGAAACAATTGCCACAGAGAATGAAGATAGTCAATTGAACTGACCGTTGATTTTCTTAGATGAGAATTCATTTCAATGACAGAAACGCTTCATACGTGGACCTTAAGCGTTAACCTAGTAGATTGAAACGATTTTCCTACTCTATACGGTAGAAAATGATGGAAATAGACTCACTTGTCGTAGATGGTCCCATTCCGGAGCCCGAAGCCTCCTCATCTTCATGATCGTCCATATCGTCACTAGTATCCCCCGGTGCATAGTAACCTCCGCCTTTTTTCCTACTGGGTCTCGCCCCACTTCCGGAACCGTCAAGGGCTTCGTCCGAAAGTAGAACTCCGCTGTCAGGTGCTGACGCCAATTGCGACTGCACCACCTGCAACACGCAATACAGGCATCGAACTCGTGAGAGTGCTGCTATTATACACTATTACATCGTATACGCTTATATACTACTCGGCGTCTCTGTGATTTACGAATCGAGGTCGCCTTGCTTCCCACGTGCTGTTGCTGGTGCTCCTGCTACTGCACCAGCAATCCAACTTCCTGTCTCTCCGTCAATGACACCTACGACGCCCGACAACCGTCACTGGAAACTCGCGCGATCAAAACTTCTGTGACCTAGCTAGATCTCGACAAGGCCGAACAGCTACGTGCCTAACAGTCTCGAAGACTCTCATTAACTCTCTCGTAACATTATCGCAACCACAGACAGCTTTACATTCAAGATCACTCAAGATGTACATTGCTTTTCAACGTCTTAGACGCACGTTGCATTCAGCACGTGAATTCGATAAGCACGCTAAATTACTCTACTTTCCTCTTCGAATTATTACGTTGATACGTTTTTATACTTTCTTAAAATATTCAGGAACACCTTACTTTTATGTTTGCTTCAGACTTTATTGTGTACGTTAAAATTACTTTGAGGTGACGAAAAAAAGGTTCTCTTATGCATTTTAAAGAGTCATAACATTATTCAAAACTTTCGATTTGACAGATTCCAATTTTCCGTTTGCGTTTAACAATTATTTTCATCAAGTATAAGCAGTGCACATATTAGATCTTTACAGATGTATTTTTAATATTTTTCTCTTTGATTAGAATGCAAAATTGTCCGGATGAATGTATTCTTATGAAAACCACAGCAAGCGGAGAGACTTTGGGTTTCGCAAATCTTCTGTGCTTAACGGGGTAGCAAAAAAAGCGTGTGTATTTCTAAGTGCAATTTTAAAATTTTTTTTCTAAGGAACAATAATTGATCATATGCAAAAAAGAAGCTTATTACTGCACGATTTAAAAATTATTCAGAGTTATTTGTAACCAAGATGATTTGGAATGAAATACTGAGCTATTACACATCTCTATGCATAATGACCGTAAGGCGGTAAATTAGATTTTCAATTAACAATTTCTATTGCCTATTGTCGCCTCCGTAGCAATAACATTAAGTATGAGTTAAGGCGTGTGCGAATGACATCGTAATATCGTTTATATTGACGATTAATTAATCGAGAAGAAATGACAGTAATGTTAGTGATGGATTGTCTTCGCCATTACGGCATCAATTGGCTCATTAGAATTTTCAACGACAAAGTGTTACGGCGTGGAATGTTGTTAGATCGCAATGCAGTATGTATGCAGTCGACGGACTACGAAGTTCTCGGGTTTGCTATCTCGTCATGCAACCGCTGCTGTGCATAATAATCGGCGGTTTTGAAGAGCGACCCTCCGCACAACTGACCTGAATGATGTGCCTCAATTGGTCGATGAGCTCGTTCGTGTTGGCGTTCCCGTAGGACGTCGTTGTCGATGCTGTAACCGGTACCGAGAACTCAGGATTGTATCTCTGGGCAGTTAGACTCGAGTCCACGACAGTCTTGGTGTATCTGAAAGTAAGTGCCACGAGATAAGTTAAATATCGTTAGTTATCGGTAATTAGATGAGAGTCATTGTTTCATAATCATTATTTCCCCCTGTTGCTTCATTTCCATTCTCTAAATGCCAGCCAGTCACACGAATGTGCAACACTTTGAGCGTTCCTAGACATAAATAAATAGTCCCACTCCCTCCTTTTCTCTTTCCGCGAATTACGATTATTAATCGTTATTAATGCCTCGAGGGCGTTAACCCGCTGAGCGCAACTGTTGGCGTTCTCGCGGTCCCGCAACTCCCACGAGAGATGAATACATAAAACACACGATAGATGATACTGGTATATGGCGCATGGAGATAAATTAGATACGGAATTGTTGCTTTTGCTGTAACAGTGGTTCTACTTCTGTCGCGGCGCCGTTAGGCATTCGCGTGCAGCAACCACTTGGCTCGAATCAAGACTTTGTATTCGAGCTACTTAAGCTGATAAAGAACGACACTAAAATGCACATGTACGAGACAACGTTGAAGAGAATGTTGAAAAGCAGGAGGAAATGAGCGGGAATTCCTTTTCTTCCTTATCGCGTCCCAGTGTGCGAAGCGACTATCGACGCGGAAGCTTTCCGCTGGGGCCTCAGTGCAACAGCCATTCACCAAGAACGCGACCTTCCGTCTTCGCGGTCGCTCGTTAACGAGTAATTTGCCCGGTGAGGAGTCTTCTCCTTCTCCTTCTCCTTCTCCTTCTTCTTCTTTGTTGATGCCCTCTTCGTCGTTGTCGCCGCGACGGCGCACGGCTACGGACAGGGAGAGTGACTCTGATAGTTGTAAAAACCTCCTAGGACTTCGTGATGGACTCTCTTTTCCTCCTTAGTTCGTGTCATTTGCTTCAAGAAGGACGGGTGAACAAGGAGAATAAGACGTAAAAAGGGAGGCAAGTGAGAAAACAAGTAACAACAAGATGTGATATAGGACGAAAGAGGATACGGAAGGAGATGTAACAAGAAGATACAAAAGAAATAAACTTACAAGAGGATGAATGGAGGAAAAGTGAGAAAACGAGCAAGGGCTTAACATATAGGAGAAGGACAGGAATATGGAATAGTAATAGGATGAGATATAGAAAAAGAAGAAGCATGAGGAGAATACCAATTTAAGGATAAGCGAGAAGATAGAAGAAACAGAAGGCGAAGAAGGCGAAGAAGGCGAAGAAGATGAAGAAGAACCGTGTACTCGAAGATAATGGCAGGAAAAAAAAGTAGTAACGAGGTAAGGTAGAGGAAGGAGAATAACCATCGAAGGACAAGGAAGAGTATGTAGGTAGAAGAAGAAGAAGAAGAAGAAGAAGTGGAAGACGTGGAAGAAAATAAATAAAGACAAAGTGAAAAACGGGATGAGATATATGTAGCAGGAAACATGTGAATGAGGTTCAAGAATAAGATGTAGGAAGAAGAAGACTGAAAGACTGGAGACAAGCGAGAAAACGAGTCACAACGAGATAGGATACAGAAAGAAGACGAATTAAGAATGAAGATTGAGGGTGGAGATTAAGGCAGAACGAAAAGAAGAAGGAGAAAAAGGCAAGCGATAAAACGAGAGGCAAACAGATAAGAAATACGAAGAAATAGGGTAAGGAAAAGGCGTTACGGAAGAGGAGGTATGAAGGCAAGCGAGAAAACGAGTGGTAACGAGATCAGGTATACAAAGGAAGGGAATGACGAATAGGGGTTACGGAAGAAGATGAAGAAGAAGAAGAGGAAGAAGAAGAAGAAGAAGAAGAAGGATGAAGGCAAGCGAGAAAACGAGTCGCAACGAGTTGATATATAGGAAGAAGGCGCGTAAGGATTGGAGAAGGATTGGCACACAGAAGAACGGGAGTGAGGTAGATTGGAATCGATGTGCGAGCTACCGGTACTAGTGAGACTGATGGCAGCGGCGGCAGCACTGAGACTCGCTACTGCCTCTTTTTATCTCCACCTCTCACGTCACCTTTATTTTCCTATATATTCCTCTCTCTTTCTCATGAACCAACTCTCATTCAACTTTGCTCGAGCTACTCCGACAGATGACTGTTTCCCGATTGGCTCGCTCTCTTCGCGTCGATCTAACAACAAGAAAACTTGTTCGAGGATGTGCTTTAAAGTTGCTTGGAGCGGTTCGAAAGGAGAGCGTAACACAAAACCATGTATGTGTATATATGCTGTTTGTGTACATGTAACGTCTGCGAGAACTAACTATACTATACACGAGCGTCGAACGATATTTCGAGGGGAAATGTTTGAAGAACCTTTCCAGTGTATAGGTACAAAGGGAGCCTCGGGTACCCTTGAAATAATAATGTAACCAATACCAGACATCATCGGGGGACAATGGCTCGTAATCGCCTACCCGACAATTCGTACGCTTCACGAAGGGTGATTCATGTTTAACTGCTGTACAGACACACCTTTATCGTTACCCCATTACAAAAATATTATCCGAATACGGCAGGTTTGCATAAAAAGTTTTAGAGGCTTCGCTAGGACGTTTCAGAAATGTAGGTCACGTCATTTTAAAATAAATTGAAGATAAAATAATTATGGATTGCGGTGGCCCATTTCTATACTGAATAATTGGTGCTTTACTTTGATGATTGTAGATTTCCATTTAATACGGGCTTCAAACAAACCATTGCTTTAGAAATCGCTTCATTTACTTATTTACAATGTTGGTAATTCAATATTAATGATATCTTTTAGAATATTCCAACGAATATATATAAAAAAATGTATGGAAGGCCAAAAAAGGTGTTCCATTGAGATTAATAATAAATGTAAGGAACATCAAAGTAATGGCTAAAGTAATGGTAGTTATTTTTCCCATTGTTCATGACATTTCAACACTGTCCGTTAGAAACATTTCCACATTTCTGTGTGTTTCTTTTCGGTGTATACAATTTCAACAGTAAGGATTTATATTTTGGCGAGAAGTGGACATAAAATCATCGATAGAACAAATAATCCGATAGTGAGTTGAAAAATAATGGCTAGAAATTTCGTTACAAACAAAGACACTTTAGAGTTTGTCTACAAAAAATGGTAATCGACTGTTATAACTTAAAAGTCCTATCGGAAGAGCCAGCTGAGCTTAAAACAAATTTGAAAGCTACGAATTCTTCGTTCATGAAAATATGCAAACAATAGAATTGGAATAATTTTGTTGAAACAAAATGTGCAAATATTAGCGAGCGTAGATAGCGCTGGCGAAGTTCCCTGGTATTAAAATAATTATCTATCATTGTTACGCCCGGATCAGTGGGTAGATGGCGCTCAATAATAATTGATAATAACCTCAAGGTGTTGAAGCATCAAAGCGATAATACGTAGAGAGGTGAGAGTCGAGAGAAGAGTGTCTGAGATGTTGGTTCGAGGAGTTATTAGTCGAGTGTTACAGCTAGTTTCTTTTCGCAGCTTGAATCATCCACGAGTCGTTTTCTTCGCGAGACTCGTAATAGTTATTCTCTGAGACGCGCTTCAGTTCACCGCAAATCAGTCGGGAAGCTCTCCTCCTTTATCCCAGCTTGAGATTCGATCTTTCTGCCTAATCATTCAGTGACTAGCAAAGTAGGTGTGTTCCCTGGTGGTTTTCGTTCTCAAACTCCCATTATACTAGCAACTGCGATCGATGACCAGCAGCAGCAGGAGCAGCAGCAGGAGGAGGTCCAACGGTGAGCAAACCTTCGGTCGGGATGCGCCAGTTGAGCTGTCGAGGTTGAAAAATCTAACCAGCACAGCGAGTCAAGAGAAAAGAACAGCTTCGGTGCAGCCGGAAAAGCAGCCAGGTTTCCAACGTTTTCCCACAGGATCTCCATTCTTTCACACTGTAGCTACTATTTTATCTCGTAGCTGCAGTCCCAGCGCACGAATCGTGCTCTCCAAGCATACGTAGCCATAAAAAACGAGCAAACGAAAGTGTTAAAAAATTGTATATAACCTGCGCTCAACCAAAGGCCTTTCTGATTACCGGGAACTCGAATGGCTTATCATCTCCTTATCGTTAGCAACGTTCTACAAAGCATTCTTTATTTTTCCCATTTTTCTTTATACTTTTCTCAATATTTATCTTCTTTCTTGGATGTATGACTCAACAGTGATAATACAACCGCAATAGAATTAACAGAAGCGCGGGCTAAGTTTGTGAGTGGGCGATAAAAAAAAGAGAGACTGAAATGAAAATATATCTGAGTTAGCAAACGCGACGGCGGAGATAAAGTCACTATACATGTATATAGAAAAAGTTGCTCAAGTGCTCGAGGCGACAGGCGGTAAAACGATTGGAGAAATGGTGGTGGGATTTTGTAGAACGCTATACGACGGTGCGAAAAAAAGCTTCAGTCGACGCTGTTAGCAATTTAGCGCAATGTTGCGGAACTCCGTGCGTCCTATTCGACACTCGACAGACGGCAATGAGGAAAGAGGAAACGGCAATGCGAGCCACAGACGATAGAAACGCGAGGAATACCCGGCACCAATGGGATGAAGGGTTGCGTGCCAAACTGCGAACTGGCACGAAAATTTCGACGGACGTGCATCACGTTATGCTCAGTACCGCAAGACTTCTCTCTCGCTCTTTCCTCTATTACTATTATAGTTTTGGGCTCTGCAAAGTTGCTAGGTAGTTTCCTTCGACGACCGGTAACTGCGGCGAAGAGAGTTTAGTCGCGTGAGCTTCGAAGCCCTTTTAGCCCCCGATGCTTCTCCCGCTGCTGCTGCCGCTGCTGCGGTTCGTTATCTGGTGACTCGAATCTAAATGAGATTCGATCCTTCGAAGGGTCTCTTCTGTGGGCTCGTTGGCGTCGTTGGCGTCGTCGTCGTCGTCGTCGTCCTCGTCTTGGTAGTCGTCGGCTCGTGCCAGACGTTCCTGGCGTGCCCTCATCGACGAGTCCCCTCCAATGAAACGATGAATGCAGGCAAACAGCCACCGGGAAAGAAAGGATATATAGAAAGCGAGATCAACGAGAATACGTGGGACGCAGAGCGGAGCAGGAATTCCAATGTAATTCGATTCTGTAGAGGGAGGATCGAAGAACAAATGGTCAGCCAGATTTTTGCTTTGTGGACAAATTTCGGTTCAAATAGAATTATATTTGCCATTTGATTTTACGCTGTGGCTTTTGTGCATGTCAATTGGTTTTACTTTGGTCTTTACTAGACGTATTCAGGGGTAGAAAATAGACGAAAAGCCATTGGAAAATATGTTGCATTGGTGATATTAAGATCGTTAAAAAGACTGCAAAGCAAGAACTTGCGAATTGATTCTTCTTGATTTGCTTTTTATGAACATATATCTCTATGAGAAAGTATTGTGATCAATTTTGACTTTCTCATAGAGAAAGATTTGGTAAAAGCAAATAATAAGGATAAGGAAGCGGTCTATTTACAAGATTGTTTCAATTACGTTCTCGTCAAAATTTGAAGCGGCATAAAATTCGAACCACTCAACCGATTCGTGACAACTTTGTACCTTGACTATTTTTCATGTTATACCGTATGTGAAATATGTTTGAAATCGAAAACTCGTAATTTGCAGAAGCAAGCGTACAAATGAGATACAAAAGAAAATTGAAAAATGCATGAAATTTGAGCAGCTGGACTAATTCCCGTAAAATTGGTTTTCGATCTTCACCAAATTTGATATGTACTACAGCTGGAGATTAATTTATCCTTGTAGAGAATTTGAGTACAGTTGGTCGAAATTGACTTGAAATAGAACGAAAACATCAGTTTTTTAACAAGATCAAAACCAAGTCCTTTTAAGCAACATTCGTAAGTATGAGCAATAAAAAAATTCGTACCAATTCGCACCAAAATTACGTGATACATTTTTGTTGGCTAAATCGAGTTGGAGATTTTCTAAAATCGTTATAGACTGCTTTTAAAATCGCTCAAAATGAAAAATGATTTCACCGGATAATTCTCATGCGGAAAGTTTATAAATCCTTTAACTTGTCTTCGATTCTTCGAACTCTGTTATTATTCGTTCACTGGAGATCGCGAAGTGTTGGATGAAAATACGCGCGCGATATTCTCCGGACACGCGATCGATCGAACAATCTATACGCGATATTGAATTCTCGTCTTGGTGTCTGATATCTGGTCGTTAACATGGACGATTCGATCGTATAGGGAGGCGCGAGTGGTCGGCGCTGAGATGCTCGTCGAGCGAAGGCGCGATTTCGATCGATGACGATCGAGACGGCGCCGTTCGTAATTACACTCTCGTCGACTGTGTGTTCGTCGCTCGCGAACGATTTAATCGCGCCTGGAATTCAACGTCAGCGTCATTCCTCGATCTTTAGCCTCCGGGTTCCTGATTTGCTTCGATGAATGTGTTTAACTGCTGGACGATCAAACGTCATAGTACTTGTGCTGCTGTTGCTGCTAGTAAATCCCTCGAGATGGTTAACCCTGACGTCTTTGTCGTCGGCTGCAGTCGACAATAGTGATTCTGAACTTTCTTCGTACACTGTACTCTGGATCATGCTCCGCAATTCGTGGAAATTTCCGTCGAGCTAGTTGTCACTTTAGGTGAATGAAGTTCGCCAACCAAAATTTCCTTTCGAAAATTCAATAGACTCATATGCCTTGACTCTGAATATCCCTATTGCATTGTAACTCTTCTAGTCTTCCGAATTTGCTTTGATGAATCCGCTGAACCACAACAGACAACCGAATGTGATAGTATTTCCGCTGCCACCGTTGCTGCTGGTGAATCCCTCGAGAAGGTTAATCTTAACGTCTTTGTCATCGTCTACAGTACACAATAGTTATTCTGCACAATAGTTACTTCCCTCATCGACTATACTCTGCATCATGCTCCAATAATTCGTGGATCTGTAGTCGAGCGAATCGCAGCCTTGCCGACTTACAATACTTTTAATGGTGATTGTTCTCTCTTCGAATAACCACTCCATACAAATAACATTGACCATAAGAGTAATGGAACGTAACACAAGTGTCACTATATCATAAACCGAACATGAACATCTGTCAGCCTCGGCTACAGCAGTTTGATGTCTCGTAAAAAAAGCTCAGCGCATATTGTTGCAATATTGTGAGGCCGTAAACCCGATGGCTTCACCTTTTCACAGGTGAAAGAGAGAGAGAGAGTGAAAAAAAAGAGACGAAGGAAGCAGAAAACGTCTTCGGCAATCGAATTTCACCCTAGCGCGAGTTTGGGTGAGCGTGTCACCCTGTTGCCAGCGACACAAGCGTCAAGGTAAATCCGATCTCGCTGATACTATTTCGGGGGCTTCCCGAGACCGGAAATTCTCTCGGCCGTTCGTTTTTCCTCATACCTCGTCGTATGAGCATTCACTTTCTTGTGATTTTGCTTCGCGGCTGGTGATCCGCATATAACCACAGTTCCTACAGTATTTCCAGATTTTCTTTATTTTTTTTTATCCGTTCGTTACAGGGATTTGTGCGAATACAGTCTAATTTGAGGATAGATACGCCGAGCGAGCTCTGGATGGGAGAGGAGAAAAAGAGAAGGTGGGAAAGCGATTGAGCGAGCGAGGCCGCGCCGCGCCTCGTCGTCTGGTCTGGGCACTCGCCGGTTTCCCTTGCGAGCTTGAGGGAGGGGAAGAGACGAGAGAAGAGACCCAGCAGCGCGCAGTAGTCGTAACTGCTGGTGCTGGTCTGGCTGGTCTGCTGCTCGTGATCCCGCGCTCTCCCCGTCGCACCGGCACTTTCGAGAGAATGGAGTAACGCGGGTCAGCGTGCTATGAGAGTCAGTTTTGCGAAAAAATTTGCATGGAATATTGAGATTCAAGCTTTTTATCTCTAGTGAACAAAAGTTATTTACATGGAGCAAATGGAATTTAGTTTCAGTCTACTGAATTAAGTTGTTAGGAAGTAACAGCGTTTATCAAACAGTATTCGTGTCTTTGTAAGCACTTTAGAATGTAATTAATACAGAATTTAATATTCTCGGAGCTTTGTATCATGTTCCAGGTAATTACTACGGAGATGGAAAAATGTTACCTCGCGTTGTCGACCACGAATCTTACCACGACATTTTCACTCTCGAGTTGAAAAGACTATTTTCTATTCTCACTATTTGCTTGTTTGTTAAATATTAATTTTGGTTTCAAGTTCTGCGGTATTGGCAATGAAATGATTAAACTTATTATTAAACAAATTGAACATAGGCTTTTCTATAAAAGTGCTGCGAAAACAGTGTTTATAGACAAAGCCTTTGTTTTGTAAGGCATTTTTTGGACCTTATTGTGACGAAATTTTTATTGTCCTTGTTTCTGTTAAGTGTTCATTGCTTCAACGATATGAAAAAAAAAAGAAAAAAAAAGAAAAAAAAGTTGGAAAAGTACTAAACGTCAAATAATTTGGAGTGTAAATAAACAAATTAAGTGAATTCGAGAGTAATGAGTTGTTGGCGACTCTGATTGCCGCTTCTACGCCTGGAAGCTGACCCAACGAGCTTAACTTAATCCCATGTCCCAATTTAGTTAATTAAGCGATTAGATTCGCTCAATCCACTTGTATAGTTCG
The DNA here is from genome assembly GCA_949699805.1 of Tromatobia lineatoria. Classification (NCBI taxonomy): domain Eukaryota; kingdom Metazoa; phylum Arthropoda; class Insecta; order Hymenoptera; family Ichneumonidae; genus Tromatobia; species Tromatobia lineatoria. The sequence continues at coordinate 23,177,735 of OX453038.1, read as the reverse complement.
TCCAGCTTCTTCTCTAGATTCAGCGTATTTATTCTCACGCCACGTTGGCCACACAATTTTTTCCACTGCATAATTTCCAGTCACTTGATGTGGAAATTAATGCAACGTGTAATACTATCATCGTTATTCGAATCTCGTTATAATAAGAGAAATAAAAAATGATTTCAGGAGATAAAAATGAATTTGCATAATGCTAGAACCGGTGAATCGCAGCATTAGTCTTTTACGCTGCGTTTGATTAATTGAAGGCAAGAAAAACGTTAATGTAGGACAGAAACATGTGAATTCTTTGTTAGATGACTTGCGTTACCCACGCGAGCGAAGTTGCGGTGAGCAAGTAGGGAGGAGAAGCGAGACAAAAAATCTTGAGTGGGGGAAGAAGCGGCGACGGGGAGAAGAACCGAGGGATGAGGTGAAGGTGAAGAGCGAGAGGGGAATGGATGTCGTGAAGCTGCGCGACAAAGGGAGGCACGGGTAAAGAGAGAAGGAAGAAATTGGTCAAGTGAAGAGGGGAAGCGAGGAGCGTGAGTAAGGTACGAGATGCAAGTGGAGCAGAGAAGTAGGGGAAGCGAGTGGTGCAGTCGGTGGGACGCCTAGCCGCCAATGAGTCTGGCAACGAGAGCAACCCGGGCGCCAGCGAGTCGGCGGACCGCGCTCTACGTGCAACCCGTCTAGTTTTCTCTCTTCATCTTCTTCGTCGTCGTCGTCGTCGTCGTCGTCTTCAGTTATGCGGCACTCGTCTCGTTTCCTCTTGAATCCGGCGATGAAACGTTGTCTCACTCACTGCAAACTATACATACATGTTATTATAGCGTAGTTCGAGTATACATACAAATGGACATGCGCATATACAGTATATGTATATTCGGAAACCGTGCGGTGCGAACGATTTCGCGAGACGCCCACGCGCTCGTCCCACACACTCGTGACGTTTCCGTCTTTATCGCTCGCGCCTTTTCGAAGAAATCCGCTCGAGGTTTCTTCCTCTCTTTTTCACTCCTTTTCTCGACTCTTCGGGCGTTTTACGTGCGCCACGAGTTTTCTCGCTCCCGCAGCCTCCGCCCTACTCCGATCCTCTCTAATGTGCTATTTATTGCCTCCGCACCGCGCTCTATTATACGCGTTTTCTTCAGCGAATTTGTCGAGACACGTGTAGAGGCGTGATGAGGTGAACGAGGCACTTTGAGTTACAGAATTTTCGCTTTTTCGTGGTTTTCTTTGATTAAGTACACCGGTATCTTTTTTTTTCAACGTGTATACATGACATCTTTGGGTGTGGCTCTTTCAAAATCTCTCTCTGATATTTATTTTCATTTGTTTTCACTTATCACTTGCTGTTTCAGACCGATCAAGTACGCCGATATGTTCTTGCAAAAATTTAGTACACTTAAAGTCATGGAATGTGGTTTCTGTGAAATTCTCGTCTCATACTTATTTTTCCTTCTCTCTTGACGTTTTCGTCGATGAAGGATGCCAATATTCGTTTGGAGACATCGATTCCATTTCAAGTCTTTGGATTTGGGATTTTTTTATTTCCCATTTACATTTGGTCTCCCTTATTCCTTAATGTTTTGGGTTGATACAGAGCGCCTATGTCATTGCCAAAGTTAAGTAGAGTTGAAACCCTTGCTTTTGGCTTTTTCGAACTATTTTTTCGCAGATTTACTTTTCAATCAGAATATCCTCCGTAAATTTCTCACATTTATTTTTTCTTACCACTCGAGGTTTCAAGTCGATGCGGTATACCAATTTTTTTCGGCAACGATTGAATAGACGACAAAGTTCTTGGATGTGGATTTTTTAGATTTTTGTTTTTATATTATTTTTCTTTCGCCTCGCATTTTAAGGTCAATGAAGTATGCAGATAGCTTTTATTAAAAAATGAAGCAGACTCGCAGTCCTTGGACGTGGTTCTTCAAAACTTTTTTTAAACATTTCATTTATTCCTCTTTATGCGCTGCTTCAGTTCGGCATGGAGTACGGCAATATTTTTTGCAAAAATTGAGTGCACTGGAAGTCCTTGACCGTCTCTTCTTTAAAATTTCTTTCTTGCATTGGAATCACTCGTCACGGCTACCGATGCGGGGAGAATGAATGACGTTCATGCTGGATTTTCGTTTTAATTGATGCGGCAACTGCCGAAAAGAATATATATATTGATTTGGGAGCAAAGAGAGAAGGCGATATTTCTCCTGGGAAGAATCGCGAATATCCACGTCGTTCTTCGGGCCCCCAACAACGCCAGCAGCAGCAGCAGCAGCAGCAGCAGCAGCACAGAAATTCCTTTTACTCGGACGGGTTTCGTCGCCGGACTTGCCTCGCGCCCAGTGCGATGAAGCGGAGATACGGAGGATGGGAGGCTCGCGGCAGACTTTACTTTAATACTCCGCGGACCCTCCAACCGGGGTCCTTGATTTTTTTTTTACACTCTATGACGTACTCGCCGTTTCTCTTTCTCCCTCTCTCTCTCTCTCTGACTCTCAACGTCCAGTGGCTATGGGAAACCAAATACCGTCTCCCTGTCGGCGTAGCGACCGACAAGGACAAACTTATCGCGAACGTACGTTTCCGTGTACGCCTTTACAAGGTTTACAGGTGTGGATTTACTTGTGTGGGTTTGTGCGAGGGTTTGGCAAAAGGTGAGACGAGATAGCACGACAGAATGCGTATCAGGGGGATGTCGAAGAAGAAGAAGAAGAAGAAGAAGAAGAAGAAGAAGAAGAAGAAGAAGAAGAAGAAGAAGGAGACCGGACGATGCGGTTCATCGTTCAACGACGACGACACGAGCAACCGGCGTAAGCCGAATCGAGCACGTCCGATCGGCTCGTAATCCTGGACACGTACCTAACAGATAGACGGTCATCTGTAAAGGCTAAAGAAGGCGGAGTCTCGAGTGGATGATAGAAAGAAAAAAGAAAAATTACGTGTGATACGACGGGGACGAGAACGAGATCCAGTGCATGAGCTACTGCACCGGTTCGTGACCAACAGAGGAGAGGGATGCTGCACCTCTGACGCAAGAAGAATTGGAAAGCGATATCTCATTCGATCGGTCAACTCTGCGATTGGTGTGTGCAGCTCGCCATTCTGGTAGGTATCATTAACTCATTTTCTTCGGCTATATAACCTTTACGATTATTCGTACCGGCTAATGGGAATTCTAGATTTTCAGTTAGATAACCGGTGGTTTTATTTTTATCAAAATGAGCATTGAATTAAGTTTGCTGACATTTGCATTCTTGATGTAGATATTTTTATACTAGGACAAAATATTCGTGAAAGGATAGCAAAATATCTACCGCAGATGCTAAAAGTTTTTCGTGGAAGCTAAAAAATTTTGCTACCCTAGCGAAACATTTATCATCAGTCTGTGATTATTTTTCTGGGTGTAGCAAAAGAAACATTTGACAGCACTTTCTTTAATAAATTCCACAAAATTGAATTGCGACATTTTAAAATGAAAAATAAATAAAACTGTGTACTACTCATCAAGAAGAAATGCCTATAGAATTCTTGAGAGAGGAGTAATTGAAAGATTTGCCGGAAGAATCAAAATTGCTTGGCCACGTTAACCGTTGTTTCCTCTGCTTGATTATTCTCGACTTTTTGATATTGTATATTTTATGTTATTAAAAAAAGATTAGTGGTACTTAAGGGCTGAAGAGGGTAACCGGGAGAACCGTGGGTTCGGAAAGAGCAGAAACCCTTGGTTCCCATGAAAGGAAACCGAAAGCCTGCTGCGTATGGCAGAGAGATGGGAAATTAATTAGAAGCCTTTGGAACGTCGAGGTTTCACCGGCCAGGCCGGAAACTCGTCTGTGTTGAACAGTCAGCGGGGTAGCCCTACTTGGAGGTGCAGAAGAAGCAAAGGGGGATAGGGGGATAGGGGGATAGGTGGATAGGTGGATAGGAGACTGTGTACAGTATGGCCCAGTGAGCAGGGCTATAACATTTCATGTAGCTCTATTGGAGCAGCGTCAAGTTGACTTTGGGCTCGAACCGGAGGAAATTGACTGTGACGAGTAAAGAGCCGCGGTGAGGAGTGCGCGTGCTGCAGTGAGCCAGCGAACTAGTCGTCAGTCCGCGACCGACGAGAGTATTGCCTGCTGCCCCGCTAACCGCTAACCGCTAACGAGGCACTCACTCTCGCTATTTGCTCTCCGAATCCCAGTGGAAAAATAAATAATAGAGAAGTGTGGAATGCCAGTCGTTACACTGACGAGCTTTTACCTTTAATTCGTTAAATTTCAACTAGTCGAAAACGTACACGAGAATTTCATCAATATAAAAGAGCAATAACCTGGGCCCAGGGCTCTCATTGAGTGTCCACTGTCTCAAGAGGACTTTTAAACCCCCATCACATGTTGAAATAACAATTTATAGTATAGTTGTTCTTTGAATAGAAAACAATATGCTGTAAAAAGCTTGTAGAAAAGAGGCTCAAAATTTGGAGTAACTGAAAAAGAATTCAGGCGTCAATTTAATTTACGAAGATTGGGGAAGACTCTCTATTCATGTTTCAATGCTTCAACTCGTGAAAGTTTATCAACGTTTTTTGTCGCGTTTATTTGAAATTTCGAACGATTTTTTACAAAACAATCCATATAAATATAGAGAGCGATAACAGTTCTCTTAATTTAGTTGATTCTCGACATTAATGTAAACATGGAAGCTTGTATAAAAAGACTGTAAGTCTAGGCAAAAATAAAATTTTATTATAAATTTATACACTCTAAACACCAAGCGTATTGCAAGTGTGTTAATTCATATATTTTCAATTGTTACGATTCATTTCACACGGTAACGATACGCAAACGAGTATCGTATTTGTGTAAAAAGGCGACACAATGTAAAACATCGGAAATAACACTTGTTGCTTTTGCACACGCTTGGTTTTTAGTTTGAATTTGATTACCTTTTATCACACTTCTCTTGTATTTTATACTTATTTTGATGTTTTTAGTGGACTAGACGGCGAACAAGTTTTTTTTATTAGACATGAATGGGCTTCGTCAATAAAATATCAATAATCCGTTGCTGCGATTCCAGAATGACGTCCGGCGTATGATGATTATGAATTCGTTGGATATTTTGAGATTGCGAGTGAGCAACATTTCATCTCGCCTGCTGCCAACTTTAATTCGACAGTAACAACGTGATACTCGTCGGTCACGTTTACCTTGATGGATATTTATTTTAATAGCGATATACGAGATTTGAGTAAACTCACTCGCTGACTCGTTCGCCATTCCAGCAATGCTTGTCTGGATATTCTTCGCATATTGCGTCGGCGAGGGTGCCATAGAAGGTGCGTGACGTCACGACACTCGCCAAAAAGTTGCCCAGCTGAAGGTATAACTGGATTGTAGGCACGGCTTTGTGGGCTTGTTGCTGGCTCGTCGTGGTGCTACTGGAATCTGTGTGAGACAATCCGGATCCTCGGTGATCCGTTTCGCCGGAAGAGGAGGACGATACCTCGGCATTTGTAGATAGTTCCGAACGGCCGCATACTTTTCGAACCTGGAAAATAAAACAGGCGACACATTAGTTACAATTCAACTGACAGATACACAATTAATTCATCCAGTGCCAGTGAATTATATCATTGAGAATTTGCATTTTTATCGATTAATATAAATGCAGTTAATAAAATTTATCAGCAGAACTGAATTGTAGCTCCAAAATGTGGAGCGTGACTTAGTGATTAGTGCTGATTCAAACTGTCCATTTATTACACGAAAAGAATGTTGGAAATCGTAGAATCGGATCGTTAAAGCGACACTGAAGAAAAGGTTGCGCAACTAAACATGCGGCAAAACGAATTATGAAATAAATATTATCATTCATTGATGTTACGCTAATTGCGCTTATACAAAAATAATTTTGATTCAAAGAAATATTTTTCTTCAGCCTATTAAATGATTATAACTCTAATTCTCAATTTCTACTACAATTTTTATAATTTATGTAACGAATAATAATATAAGTATCTATATAGGAATAGTCACAATGTCGCCGCTTTATATTTGTCAAGACAATTTCTCTGAGTGTAATTCCTGCTACAGTGAGAGAAATGATGAGGAAAGCAGAGTGCGCTTGTTTGTCCTACTTGAGGGGTAGACCATTAATCGCGAAAATTGGATAAGGAACGTGGCTTTGCGTGAATTTCGGTACTGGAGTGAAATAAATATAATGTGTCGCGTGGTCGGCGACGAAAAGGCGTCGATGCGGCCCGGATAGTCTCGCACATACATTCAGACGACCGGTTTTACGATCGCGCCATGTTACCCGCACAATACACGGATAATAAATCCGTTCGTGGGCCGTTACGCATTCCCTTTTTCGCATAAAATTTTTTTTACACCACAAGACATACAGTATTGAACGCCAGATTGCAAATTAGCAGCTTCTGAGCCATATATTTTCCAGATATATATTACATTTGAAGACAAGTGACGGGATTTATTAATTAATAGGTATTTATCTGATTGAAACTGGTTTTCAACTATATAAGCTTAAATAATATAAATACGAATACGGTGACGAAAAAAGCTTCCCCATGTTTATCTGACCCTCGCAGTTTTTGTTTGTTTGTGATAATGTCACATGAAGAAAATTTAATTAATTTAGCCATCAAAATTGCGTGATTGAATAGGCTCTATTAATTAAATTCATTGGTCAATTAAATAATCAGTTAGGTGAAGAAAAATAGTCGGGTGATATTACAAGACATTTTAGGACTTAATTTTTATCTTGTGCCAATAAATTTGGCACAATTTCTTGATAAAAGATCGATTGATTGAAGCCTTAATTTTTCGCTTGGGATTACGTTTGTGGAACCAAAAGGCTTCGGAATAAAAAAAAATTTCGTCGCTTGCACAAAAAAATTTAGTTATTTTTGATCCCAGTAAGTGAATTAGTCGACCGACCAATTCAAATGCCAAAGTCTAATAAGCCAAGTATTATTATTCTCTGTGGATAATTAATAAAGATATTATCTAACAGCGGCTTTGTGAAAATAACAATGAGGAGATAATGTGCACATTCTATTTGCAGTCTCTGTGCATAAATATAGCACCACTTCTCTGTCTAAATTTTAAAACAAGATAGAAGTTACTTGATTGATGTTAGAGCGATTACGCGTTATTATGTTGCGTATAATTTGGGTTGACAATTAATTAATTATTTGATCTGACAAATAAAAGTACGATAGGCTTTGAGCTATAACAATTAATCAGCTGGTTCCATTAAACTTTTTTCACCGTCAGCCAAAAAATTAGATGGTAAACGAAAAAAAATTAATTAATTGCGCTAAGAATGGTTAGGTCTAACCAAAAAAAGGCCATAAAAAAAAATTAGTCGTCCGAATAACGAAATTAATTGAACAAAAATAATTAATTTAATTTTGGTTCCAGCAAGTGAGTTGCCTTACCAACCAATTTAATCGCTATTTACCCAATTATTATTATCATTCTCCATGGAGAAAATAATAAAGGTATATTATCCGGCAGCGGCTTTGCGAACAAAATAAACCTCTCGCATTGTGCACATTCTATGCGCAGTTCCTTTGTATAAACATAGCACTACTTCGTCGGCTAAAGTCCGAAACAAGATAGAGGTTACTCGATTAATGTTAGACCGATTGAACGTTATCGTGTGGCGTATCGTGTAGGTGTGCTTGTCAACGTAGGAGGAAATACACAGGGGAAAATAAAACAAGATCCAAGATGGACAAGGTCCGAGTAGGATAAGAAAAATCTCGAACGGGGCGCACGCGCTGCGAGACCGGTAACCCAACGCCAGCTAGTGAACGCGACGATACGAGATATCTGTTGTTCTCGCGACCGCTGCGTGGCGCACCTCGTCCTTCTATTTCCTTTTATTTCCTTTTATTTCCTTTACCGCCTTCACTTTGCTCTCTTCACTAAATCACCTCCTCAAGACTTTTTCTTTTTCTTCAAACGATTTGCTTTTGATGATCTCGCGTCTTTCATCTCTCTCAAATTGTCACCTCAAATAATTTATAACGAAATAAATGGTGGAGGTGTTTATTTAAAAAATCTTACATTTAAACCTCATCGAGTACAAGCAATTTTGCGATAGCCTAATTTGTTTATCGAACATCCAAAGATATCGGTATGATGGGTTTATTTGTAATTGTAAGTATAGAATCTATTCAAAATGGAAGTATTTTCATTTTAGGAAGATCTACCTAATTTACGCTATCAATGTATTCGTCATTTTGTGAAGAACTTAATATTATTAATTTTTTCGATAAATTCTGAAAATATAACTTGAAGCTTTTGTTTCTATAGAAGAAAAAAAAGATTCTATGAGTTAAGAGAAAATCAGTGTAACGGAGAAATGAATGCCGGTATTCAAAAGTTCGAAGCTTTCGGTATGATGCACTGTTTATTATAATTGAATAACAGTTATATACGTGATTTCATTTGATCGATAAATATGAATATAAATGATGGGCAGGAGGAAAAAGAAGTCGAGCATAAATTTTAAAGCGCTCGATGTTGACATCTAATAAATCACGTACTCGAGTGGGGCAATGCGTATTAAAGCTAAAGCGGATTTGACGATAAGCAGCGTCAAGAGTCAGCGGGATATAATAGTGAAGCTCGAAAGAAAGGATAATAATCCTCGGGTAGCGATACGCACAGAGGAGACGCAAACACTGGCGTGTCGTCTATTGAATTTCATTCCATTTGCTTTCATTTCATTGAGCTCGGAGAAAAATAGTCTCGTTGATTCGATGAGTCCTTAGAAAACGTCATGGCATGGCTAATATTCGCGGAGGGTGTCCCGACTTCCTGGGCATTGAGAAGGACTTGGGAAGCAGCAAACCGAGAGCGCACGAGCTTCGCTGTTCTCGTACTCACGTAGCTCAACGAGGGCTCGTCGGGACTCGGAGAGTTGTGCGCAGTGTGCACACGGTAGTTGGTCTCTTCGCGTCCGAGAGATCCAATGAAAGGGGCGAGTCAACACTCGTCTCCTTCTGACTCTCGCAGTCCCACTCAGAGTCAGAGCCAGTCGGACGAGATCGCGATTACTCACGCGGGTTCAAAGTTCAACCAATTTAACGACGCCGCAGGCCACGTCGAGCAAAACATACACTGACAGAACGACCAACGTTTTCTCTGACGTCAGGAGTCGTTCACCGGATCATCGGGCACGGAGCTGCGCTGCTGCTGCTGCCGCTGCCGCTGCCGCTCTTGGCCAACGCGAAGCCTCGTGCGCGCTTCACTCGTGTCACCGAGTGCTAAAAGCTTCGCGATGGATACGATAAAAATAACCAATATTAATAACTACGATTTATGTCCACCCGGCGGCGCAGCTGCTACATTATATTCTTTTTCACTTGTGTATTCTTCATAGTACTCATTTGTACGATGAGAAATAAAAGCTTATGGAAGGATTTCAAAACTTTTGGATTCCGAAAAAAAAGTTGACTTTACACTGTTTTTTCAAATGAAAAGTTAAACAACAACAAAAAAATTGTCCGGCATCCCCTTAAGCTGCTTTGCGCAAAATTACTTCGTCTTTTTTTTTATACTGGGAATTTAATTCTCGCCAAGTTGAAAAATATTTGTATTTTATGGTCAAAGCTATCCCCTCTCCTTAACTAAAAAATTCACGTGCGCATACAACATTTTTTAGAGATAACATTAATGCGCTTTTTCTACTTTAATCTGATAAGCGGCTTTTATGATATCGGAAATTTTATAAAAATGAAAATACGCAGAATCGTGGAAATAAAAAAAATCTTTCACGTGAGAAATGTCACTTATTCGATAATATGAACAGTAAATTCGTCGTGAAAAGTTGAATTTAGAATTGGGTTCTGAAAAAAAATTTACTGTTTGGTGAAAAAAATTCAAGTTCCTACTAACATCGCTATACATTTTTTAAATATCGTGTAAAGAATCCGGCGTTTTCTTTGTTTCTTCGTAATGGATCGAGCTTTGAAACGACATGTGACAAGTTAGGTTTCGTTGGGTTTTCAATTTGTTACAGATTTTCTTAGTTATAGTAGAGAAAATTTCAAGTTTTTGCACTTTCATCATTTTCGACCTTTTTAAAAGCGTTCACACAACAATTGAGGTATCACAATGATGTCAACGTCATTACTTTTCGTAATGATCCTGACTTTTCGACGTGTCCGAAGTAGATAAAAAAAAAAAATACCATCTTTCAGTCAATTTTTAAGTCTGATTGAAAATGCCCTACTGACTACGAAACTGCCAATATCATCGATAATTTGAAAACTGCAAGTGAAAAGCACAAGAATACATTGAATCAAGTTTTCCCCGTATATGCGGTGATTTAAAAAAATATATTTAAATATAATCATCAGAAAGGAAATAATTCGCAAAACATAACGCGGGAAATGCTTTGGAAAAAAAAGTTTACATTTTCCGTAATTTACATATATTTTTATGAGCATTTGCAACAACTGCGATCAGTTTACATAATCATAAAAGTAATTACCAAGAATACCACTCATCCGGAATCCTGCATCCATCTAAGAACTTGACCAGACACTTTTACCAGAAAGTATTTTTCCACCCAATTACATTATCTCATGAATTTTCATTTAATAATCTTCTGGAATGCCAATATGTAGAACTCACCGGAAATCAACCGGAATTCCAACTCCAGGGTAAATAAAGATTTTCCTAAATCCTCGACCCTGAAATCAACACTGATTTCCTGATCATTTGCACCAATCCCAAGAATGCAAAAAGGAAAAACACGTTCGTAAGTAAACTCTGTGATGAATTCCTCTAAAACGAAAGTTGCAAATGCAGAAATTCCTCCGGGAGGTTAAGGTAGGAGAGAACATCGTGGTGGACTTTGAACCAACGGCGGGGAAATCCCGCGGTAGGGAATAAGGAAACTTTAACGGCTCCAGTGACTGTAGAATACATATGTAATGTACGCACATACTACTGCTATACTCGTCGTATCTTTTACGACTATATATATAGTCATATAAGTGATCAGTGTGCGAGTAAGTGTGTGTGTGTGTGTGTGTGCGTGGGTGGGTGGCATTATAAGAAGTCTGCTAGCGGTTATAACGGAGACGAAGGAACGTTTGAGGGCGTATGAAGACGAATGCACCGCGGAAGAGCAAGAGAGAGAGAGAGAGAGAAAGATGACGTGAAGAGAGAAATGGAGAAGAGAAGGAAGGAACAAGAGAATGCGAAGATCGCTGAGGCGAGAAAGATGGAGTATTCGAAATAGAGAAAGAAGAATAAAACGACGAAGATGGGGGATGAAGAGAATGGAACGAAGGAGAAGTGAAGAAAAGAGAAAAGAGAAAAGAACTGAGAGGGATGGAAGCAGCAGCAGCAGCAGCAGCAAAAGCCCGCGGCGCGCCCATCGCATTCCTCGTATCCTTTGCCGGTGTGCCGGTGTGCTGCTGCTGCTGCTGCTTTGAGTTGCCGCTGCTTCAGCCGGTGCACCCGCCAACTCCGACCACGAGGGAAGCGGAGCACCAACAACCGAGAGAAGAGGATCGAACCGCTAGTTTCCTATCGATTCTATGGGACGATATTCGCAGCTTCGACGGGTCCACTACTTTGCCCTTCGGTCTTCATCCTATTTTATGTCTCCGAAAAGATGTACTCATTTTACAGGATCTTCGGGTAGCATCAGAGAGAATATTATTCCAACAGTTCGAACTGAGGAGCCTAGAGTTTCGTGGTTTTTCAAAAGTTCGAATTGAGGAAGTTGGAGTTCATAATTTTTCGGAAGTTCGATATGAAGAACTTGGAGTTTTATAATTTTCCAAGAGTTAAACCGGAAGAACTTTAACCAAAATCATTTTTCAATAGTTCAGGCTGCAAAATTTCGAGTAGAATCATTTTCAACGAGTTCAAGCTCAAGAATTTCAAGTATAATCATTTTCAAAGAGTTTGGGCTGAAGAATTTGGAGTAGAATAATTTTTATAGAATTCGGGCTGAATAATTTGGAGTAGAATCGTTTTCAAAGAGTTTGGGCTGAAAAATTTAGTGTTTGGGAATTTTGCAAGAGTTCAGACTGAAAAATTTGGGTTTCAATTATTTTAATAGAAGTCGGACTAAAGAACTTAGAGGTAAATAATTTTTGAATTTTTGAGCTGAACCGCAAGAAGTCAGCATTGAACAACTTTCGAAGACACGCACGTTAAGAATTTAAAGTTGAGAATTAAAAAAGAGTTTAACCGTCAAGAGTTTAAGAGTTGACGGTAAACAACTTTCCAAGAGTTGACCCTGCAGAACTCGGCTTTGAATAATTTTCCAACAGTTTAATCTGAAGAAATTGGGATGGAATTATTTTCGCAAGAGTTCAACCTCAAGAGCTTGGAGTTAAATAATTTTCCAAGAGTTAATCCAAAGACCTTGGAGTTAAATAATTTTTAAAGAGCTGAAGATCTTGAGCTCGATTAATTTTCTAAAAATTCGGAATTAGGAACTCGAAGACAAACATTTTCCCAGCAGATCAGCACTTTAAGACTATCATAAACATTTGTTAACCTGAAAAAACCTGGAGTTTCATCTTTTTTTTCAAACTACCACCTAACGAAAACCTCTCGTAAAGCAATTGTCAAACAGTAATACCTGAAAAAGTGTTGAATTCATTGCATAGAGTTCCATTTGAAAAACCTAAAACTGAAGAATTTTTTAAAGAGATCCCCCATCAAGTTGAGTGACTTTTCAAAATTTTTACCTACAGAAGCCATACAAAAATTTTCTCAAAGTGTGTACTCGAAAATCGGTAAAGAAAAAATCGAAAAAAACGTTTGATTTCATTAGTTTGTTTAGGTTCTGAATGATGGTACAGCAGCGAACTTTGACCGCGGGGCAAGTACAAAGCCAACAAACGGGAGAGGATCGATCGGATCGTTTTCCCATCGATTCTATGGGAGCATATTTGCAGCTTCGACGGGTCCGCAGCCCGCCCTCTCATTCACCTCCTCCTCCTCTGTATCCTCTCATCCCACCCTTTTCACAGGAGCATGCGGTGGAATCAGAGAGCAAAGAGCATGGAGAAAGAGGAACCGGTAATTAAAGCCAATCGATTAGAACCCCGGTGCTTCGAAGCCCTCGGTGTGCGTTCCTCTATGTGTATGCGCAATAATAGCCTTTGAAATACATGCCTGACATATTCAATGCGAATTTTCAACTATTATAATATTTTCAATACAAGAGATAACGATAAGTCTGCTGTATGATGTATGCGCTATTAATTCCAACTTTAAGGAAAGTTAGTTCTACCACCTGAGCCGCATTTCGCATTAATATTGCATTATTTAGTGAGAGAGCATATGGAATTAATGTTACATATATATCACAATGATAATAATTGAGTATCGTAGATCATCGAATAAAACGGATTACAGAAATAAATTAAATTCCTACTTGAAGTGAATTTGGAAAAGAAAATTCAATTTAATAAACCTAGTAGAGGTTGGAATATTAGATGGAGAGAAATATTTTAAGCAAACTTATGTGTGTTGAGCAGAATTATTATTTTTGAGCAGTCTATCCGGTAGCAATGATAATAATCAGTCAGATTTGCAATCAAATTAGACAGGAATTTAATATTACGAATAAAATAAATATTTGAATTAATGATCTGAGGTTGATTAAAAATTTTGGGTTGATTATAGCTTGAGAACAATCGTCATATAGAAATGATAAATCTGTGCGTAATAGGAATAATAATATGTGCCTGGCAGACAAAATAATTCACCACTGAAGAAATGTTGGGTGAACTTCCTCTACAGGTAATGGAGCTTCTGTACATGAACTTTTATATTGGGTTTAATACACTAATTACATGTAGAATACAGGTTTTTTTTTCTCTACCGAATGTTGCGAAAATTAGGAAGTCTAATATAAAAGTTGGAATTTTGAATAAATTTAATACACTAGTTGATAAATGAATTTTCAATATAGTAAAGTTGGCGCAAAAAAAAAATTAGCACTTGAACTAATAAATCAAATATAATAAATACAGATTTTTTCCCTTATAGTATCGATTTTCAGTCTGAACTATTATTATCTCTTTCATCGAATCCGTTACTCGAATTAATTCTAACTGAATGAAATTCGAGCTTCGGAATGATTATATTGATTCCACAGGATTTGAGATATCATTTGAATATCGTTTTGCGATATGCGTTGGAGCAGATTTTTTTTCTGACAATATAAATGATTGCGTTTCAGCGTTATTTTCAAGTCATATATTGCATTAAACAAGAACATTTTTTTTTAAACTCAAAAAATTTCATTTTAAGAAAAATTGTGGCATATAGTGAATTTATAAAAATGTATACTTTATTTACTAAACCGAAAGCGATGCTCATCCATTTACTTTAACAATTTCTTGCAACATTATGTTGAAAAAAAAAATTGCGTTTTCAAAGATGAAAAAACTTTTTATAATTCTTATTATAAAATACTGTAGAACCTAATTGTATTTTCCCTGAATAATGTAGGGCTTACAACTGTGAAGAAAACTACCGGGGTTTGATGTGCAATTATCACCTTCCGTGTTTAGCGTGAAAGTTTTAATGATGAACAGCCGAAAATGTAATGAATAAACTTCCTGTACTCGCTCTATCATTTATGTGATAGCATTTCCCGAGAGTTTTCGTAGTGAGATTTTGTGCACACGCTACAAGATATCAAGAACTTTGCGATTTAAATCCCTTTCGAAAAGAGCTTCAACATTATAGCATAATACTGCTAGAGTATACATAGAAACCGATAATAACTAATAAAGAATTTCCATCAGGAAAATCACATAAATAAATGGGCTATTATTATTAGAGTTCAAAGATCGTAAGGTACGCGCGACAACACGTGCTTCGCAGTTTGGTCGCGATCGTGATCCAGATTCTGCATACGAGAGCTGATTTATTCTCGTGGAGGAACTTATAACACGCTCGTGGCCAGTGCGACAGAGTTGAATCTTCAGCATCGACCAATAGGAACGGGGGAGGGTAAAATGCATGTGCATGTGAGGGACATCGGAACCCTCGGGGTTGCATGCAATGAAAATACAGCGCAAACATTCCGCGGCCATATAACTCACTGAAGTTTCTATCCTATGGCAAGACTATACTACTATTCTGATACTACAGAACGACGACACTATATACAGAGGTATATAGATAGAAACTATTATAAACAGTATTGCAATGTACAAAGTGTGGACGTGGACCACGCGAAAACTCTCAGGATAAACAGGCAACACACAAGCGGCCAAAATCGATACTAAAAATAGGTCGAAGTTGGTAGGGAGAATTTCCTCGTTCGTTGGTACGACCCTCGTCCTCGTGGTTGTTTCAGAGGGTTACTATAATGCACGCTACTGCTTTTCTTTTCTCTCCCTCCCGGAGACCAAGTTTTTCTTTTGACTCCAGCAATATCGTTTTCTCCTTCTTATATTCACTTGTACTATGTTCCGAGCTGGTGAATGGGTTCCAGGCCGTGGAGAGATGTCGCTCTAGCAGAGAAGAGTTCTCGAAGGGTGGACCGAAAATCGACCACTACCTCCTTCTCCGCCTTTTCCTTCCTTACAAAACTTTAGTTTTTGAGAAATTTTCTTTTCCCAAGGTTTTCATGTAGGGATATTCAAAATGGTTCAAGACACCGAGAAATATGGTTTAGAAAAAATGTCCGTGTGTAGGATAGTCAACTATGAAGTTCATTTGACTGTTGATTTTTATTCAATAGTCACTGTACCAAATAGTTATCGTTACTATTTATATAGTTATCGCAAATTTATAGTGACTTTTTCAAAGGCGTGACAACTATTTAAAAATTCGTTGGATAAAGTAAAAATGAATAATTGTCACTTTATAGTCACCAATGCGATCATTTTCTCTCAGTGACGGGCTTACAATTTTTTATCACCTATAACTCAAGAACGGTTCAACCAATTTAACTGCAATTTGACACACAAATAAAGCGTAAGCTCTTTTTTTATCGCTGCAATTTGTGATAAAATGTGTGCAGATCATTTGATTTAATGACTTTATGAAATTTTTTCAAAAAAGCTCCGAATACTTTAAATTGCATAAAATTGAATTTCGCCGAAACCGGAGAATCGATTCGAATATTATCAAGTTTTGCAATTTTCGAAAAACCAATATTGTGGCATACATTTTTTGAAACACGAACCAACGAGTTGAAATTTTGCGCACGTAAACAGAACAATATTCAATGATCCTAGATACATAATTTAGGGACGATCGACGGAAGGAATTAAAATTTTCGATTCCATTTCCTGATTACAAAAACTTCGCTTAGCTTCAGATTTTCGAATTGATATAAAACAAGAATGCAAACTCGACCTTTGCAAATCATCTTTATATTTTTTCAATTTTTCACAAAGTCCAGATTGATGAACTCACCTTCCCATAGACTTGTAAAAGTTTCAAAATATTAAGGAAGCTATATGCAAGGTTTTACTTAGCACCCTTGCTTGTTTTAATCCCAATTACAAAATGTCCCTTGGAAGGAAGTATTCCAGGAAGAAAGCACAAAATTTCGCAATCGAAAATGCGCGAGGGAGGAGAAAGGAGGAGGAGGAGGAGGAGCATCGAGGCGAACGAGCGAAGAGGTGGATGGCAGATAAATTCGTTATCGAGATTCCGTCGTGCCGTACGAATTCCGAAGGAGGAGATAAAGGATTCGGCGGTATAGCCGCAACGGCCGCTCCCATCGTTTCCTCTCGTTTTCTACCAAGATTCCGTAATCTTCTCTTTTTCTCTTCTTTTCTTTGCCTTCTTCCTTTTCTTCCTTGGCCTCTTTATACTTTACACTGCGCTGACTATTGCCTCGCGCGCGTTTTCATGGTAATCGAATCTTCAAGCAAAGGAAATTTGCTCCGTCTTCGGCATTCGCTCGGTATTCTCACAATACTGTGCTTCACAAAAAGTATATGACACTTGGCAATTCCGTCGTTTAAATAATTGAAGCACTCGTTTCTTTGCTATATAACGGTGAAAGATTTTCCACAAATAAATCTACATTTATCGGTAGTTCATATCCATAAACCGGTAGGGGAGTACGGGCCAAAGTGGGACGGCGAGCCAAGGTGGGACACCCATTTGAAAGAAAATATCCGGTGCAAAGTGGGACACTCCCATATTTTTATTAAAAACGCGTTTTACAATAAAATCCAGTTGAATCATCCAATAGGCGACGTTATTCAATCTATTTTGAGTGTTTAAATCGACAAAATCTGAAAATAAAAATATTGAAAACGGGGCAAAGTGGGACAATCCCATATTCTTTAAAAAAAAACACGCTGCTACAACTCAATTTAATGAGGAAACAAAAGAGAAACTTTATAAGATATCACCTGTAACAAATCTTACCTAACATTTGATATTTACATTTAGAAAAACAACTTTTGAAAAATTTCCATTTTCCAAGCAATCTGAAGTTGTAAGTGGGTACTATAATATCTTTCCTGTTTACAAAAATCACACGTATAATTACATCAACTTGAAAAATTGGTGTTCTTTTTAATACTTGGCGTCGCGACGCTTCCGCGTTTCTTGATTACATTACATCATACATTTCCGAATTTGGGGAAGTGTCCCACTTTGCCCCACATTTTTTTTTTTTTTTCCCCCCGACGCTCAAAATCGATTATTGGCATTGAGTTTTTAGGTCAAAAGCAGCAACAATGCACTTCGAGTTTCGTGAAAAAGTCATTTTTTTCTTAGCTGTCCCACTTTGCCCCGCACTCCCCTATATTAAATATAATATGCAACTATATAGTGATATTACAATACTTGTATTGATTATTACGTTTTTAAGTGTTGAATATCAATTATTCATTTTCAATTATACTTGCATATAAAATTTAAGGTAACGGTTGAGGCTTGAACGAGTTTCGATAAAGGTATATTATTTTTCATAATTATCGTTTTTATAGTGCAAGCTATAATCGAACAATGATATTATTTATTTAAAACGACTTCAGCGAATTATCCCAAATCCGTTGAAATCGCAATAATTATCCCATCGTATATGACACTTGGCAATTTCGTCGTTCGAATAATTGGAGCACTCGTATTTTTCTGTTACCATACTAAAAAAAATGATTCGATAACGAATATACATTTATCGGGAGTTCATACGCTGAGATAAATTGAGATGACCCTGGTAAATATTCCGTGATAATTATATTTTATTAGTCCAGGTGGACCATGTTTGTAGTTACAATAACTGAATTTACTTGTTACCTTAACGACGAAAGAGTTTATGTAACTACAAAAATAGTCACCAGGACTAATAAAATAAAATAATCACTAAATAGTTACCAGGGCCAATTTCTCTCAGTGTATGTGTCTTTGATGTAGTGTTCAATGATTTTACATGCAACTTATATATTAAATTTAATGTAATGGTTCTGACAAAGGTGTATGAACTTTCATTGGGTAAAAGCACCAGTAATTGAACAACAACTTTTCGAAAGTGTATAAAAAATGTTTACGACTGATCTGAACAATCGAGTGCACTGCTAATTTAAGTTATCGATCGTAGTCCTTCAGTCTTGAACATTCGATTTTTAATTAGACTATTTTCCAGTTATCCGTTGTGATTATTTCATTGTACAAGTTTATTTTCGACTCAAAGTCTAGTTTAGATTAGCCTATTTATTTACCAGTGTGTTTGGATTTTCTGTATCTGGCATTTGTTTTATATACTTTTCAATGAAAACACAGCTTTTTTTTTTTCAGTTGCAATAGATAATTCACGTTCTGGTCGTCTGTCAAAATGTTCAATGCCAGGCTGGGAAAATGACATTTCACGGTAATCCAAGATAAACAAATCGTTCCGCTTAACTGTTTATTCAGTGGTGACTTTGCCTTAATAATATATTTTTCCGAAAAATCCTACTTCTAATCGCCACATCGACAAATATAGACAACAACATCCCTTAGAAAATGATCATCCCTTAGATAAAAATGTATCCATCCGGAATGAAACCCACTGATAGATTGAATGAAAGAGGAAAATAAATCGTTGGATTCCAATGACACATATGATTCATAATGTCGGTTGGCAAGGTCATTGAAGAAAAAAAGAAAAAAAGAAAAAAAGAAACTCGAGTACTCGTGGGTCGAAAAGGCGGTATGTGAGCACGTGAGGCGATGCATCGCATCCGCGGTGAAAGCAACGAGTGAGTAGTTCGACATCAGCGAGTGCAACCAACCGACCAACGAGTCACATGGCAACAGCAAAAATCTTCTCTTTTCCGTGTCCTCGCTCGGAACTCTCTTTCCATTCCTTTTTATATACCTTCCCATTGAGCTATTCCATATTTAAACTTAAACAGGGAAGAGGCATTCCTCTCGATCCTCTATTATCTTTCTCTGGCGATTCTGAAGAGGCAACGCAGAGACATGCGCTATATATATAAATATATAAATATATAAATATATATACACATTGGATTGTTTCTCGACTTGTGCCTCAATCGAGTGACGAGTGTGCGTGTGTTTCGCGACCTGAGAGACTCGTGAGAGAGAAAGGAAAACGATCGTCAGTGTTGTAGGGGAGGTGGAGGCGAGTAGTATAGAGGAAAAAAAGAATAGTGATGACGAGGTGCTCTCTGGACGAGCGGCGCTGAGCAGGAGCGGCACAGGCTTCGACTGGATGCGTGCGAGTTCCTTCTGCAGGTATAACAGGTTCCCTTGGTCTCCCTCCCTTTTAAGAAAGGGACTCCGTCTCTCACTCTTTTTCTCTAACTCGGCTTAACGCAGTCTTTTTCTTTTTTTCCACACCCTCTATACATATAGCTTGTACTATATATATAAATGTACTATACATCTGTATATATGTGTGTGTATGCCAAATATATATAGTGTACAGCGTTTTCAGCGTCCGTCCGATGTTCGAGAGCTCTTGCCGCCCTCGCGTGCCGACGAGACGACCATTAGCCGTGCAACTCTCTTCCTTTCTCATTCTTTCATTTTTCTTCTCTTCTTTCACTCGCTCTCCGTCTCTCTGTCTTTACGACCTGGACCGCCCCGACGTTTTGTGAATTCCTGGGGCCAATCGTCATAGGAATCTATCGCCGATCATGCTGCCACTGATTCTTCGATGGCCTTCTTTTTTCCTCTTTTCTCTCTTATTGTGCGAGTTGTGCCTAATGGGAAATCAAATATTCTATTACATTCGCAGATGTGATGGAGATCGACAAATCACCATAGGAATCTGTTGGTGATCGTGGTTTTTATTCTTGTTTTTTCTCTTCGCAAGAGAAGCAGATCGTCATTTCGTACATTGCCGATGCCGTGAGCAATAGCAACTTCAAATTTATATTAGATTCGTAGATGTGATAGAAATCGATAGAGTACGTAGGAATCCATTGGTGATCATGCTTTTCTTTTTTGTTTGTTTGTTTGTTTTTTTTTTTTTTTTTTCTTTCTTTCTCATTGAAAGAGAAGCCGATCACGATTTTTACCGTCGATTTTCGCATAAAAAATAAAAATTTGTATTACAGTCGCTTTGCGATGAAGGGATTGGGAATCGGTAGATCATCGTGGAAGTAAATCATTGATCATGCTGCAACTCATTCTTCCAAGTCGTTCTTGTTTCTCTTTGTGCAGAGCAGATCGCGATTTGATACTGCCGATTTGTGATTAACGCGGAAAAAAATTGTGTTAGATTTGCAGATGTGTCTGGAAATCAGTATGGGAATCTATTGGTAATCTTACTATTTTTTTTTCTCTCAAAGCGAATAGCAGATCGCAATTTTTACTGCTGATCTGCGCCAAGCGGGAAATCGAAGTTTGTATAAGAGTCGCATATATGAGGAGGGGTTGGAAATCGTCATATCATTTTTTATTTTTGTTCGTTTTTCTACTGGTTGTGTGTGTCAAGCCGATCGCAATTTCGTACTGTCAATTTGTGCCGAACGGGAAATGAAAATTCACATTAGAGTGAAGGAGGGACTAGATATAGAGAAGAAGCGTGTGTTTTAATTGGGTGAACGACTTATTGGTTAGATGTCTAACTCACCGGGCGTCGAGCCGTCTAGTAATGAGATTGAGGAAATAAATTAGAGGATGCTACATCGTACAAGTGGCCGTTCGAGTGGAACTGTAGGGCTCTCTTGGCGATTTGCTCAAGTACCGGATAAAGAAGTGTGGGACTTTGACGATTCGACAGACCGGCTAAAAACGACAGCACTTGTGTATTCTTGATTACCAACGGATATGCCAGTAAAAGTCGTTGAGACTTCGTTAATGATCGTTAAATTTTCAGCATGACAAAAGATAACATTATTCTCGTTTTTGTATCCTCGAAGATTTATTTATTTATTTATTTATTGTAATTTCGTCAAGTCGTCGAAACTTATATATTAAAATACAGTTGGCAAAGACAAATCATAGATGAAGAATCTTGGATTATATTTTAACCCGAGAAAAATCTTGAGTGAGATTGAATAGTTGGTGGGCCAACAGATTGGAAATTGAAACAAGCAACAATGAAAAAAACGAGCTGGCAGAATGGAGACGTATGTCATAGAGGAAATATTGTCAAGGTCGGGCCAATTAATAACGACAAGGACAGAGGATAAAGATCGTCAAGGGGTCAAGTCGATTGTGTTAATTGCCAAAGAGTTGAGGCTCGTGTGAAAATGGCAAACTCACGCAGAGGAGGCAACTGCTCGTTTTGTAGGTGAGTGCGACGCGCTAGTACAAAGTAGCTGTAGAGCTGTTTCTCGGAGCTAATCTCGCGCGAGGAAACGAACGAGTGAACAGCAGACACCGAGGAGAAGTAGAGGAACAAGTCTCTCGCGTATTAGACACAAACAAAACTTAGCACAGAGCATAAGCAGAGTCAGAGGCACGAGAGGTGGTACGATTTGAAGGCGAACCGAAATACGCATACCGAAAGATTGCGGGAGAGCGCGCCGGTCCGAGAGCCGCACCGCACGGGTCATTGATTCTACCCCGGCAACGTGCCAATGCGCTTCTTTCCTGAGCCTGCTTTTACGGACCAGCAGCAATGACAAGAGGACCACACCATTTTCCATATATGTATATCAACCTTGTTACTACACAACTTGCTCCGCTAAACTACTAATAATTCTGCTTACATTCTTGCTCGTCTGACGTGTGAGCCAACTCTAAGTAGCGATATTCTTTCTATTGTGCAATTGCACGGTAGATAGAAAAAGTCGAGAGGAATATCGATCAGTGGGAAATGCAGTTGTCTACATTATTGTTAATGATTTTTTAAGAATAATTAACCTATCTAAATAGGATTTTTTTTGCGGATGAAAAAAACATTCTGTGTATCAAAATGAAATTATCTTACTCTTTAAAAAATATATTTTACTTGTTGTATATAAGTTGCCGTGATGAATTACTAATATCTCTGCTTATCATAGTAACTGCCGTATTGTAGTGCAGAGAAATATCGGTGAATCGGCTATGAAGTTGTGCACATCGCTCATCTTTTTTTTTTTTTACAGAAACCAATATTACTCCATCTTGTCTGTTGAGTACAACTTGCTCTGATAAACCACTAATTATGCTTGCTTATTGTAGTAAAGGACGTGTTGTTAAGCCTTTGAGTCATACATTTTTCATATCCGAAATAATGAAACTCATTAATAATTGTGAGGAATTAGTTTAAAATAGTTAAATCTGAGCGAAGACAGGTGTGTTTCTCAGCGACCCACTGTGACTCAAAGGGTTAATGACATTTTTGTTGGTATGACGTGTGAGCCAAGTCTAAGTGGCGACATTGCTTTGATTATGCGATTTCACGGCAGGGAAAAGTTTTATTGACAAAGTACTTGATAAACCAAATTTTTTGTTCGCTACTTGCAATCGCCGATTCGGTAGATTGAAGCGGTGTTTTTCATAGTCTATTTAAATGGAAGCACATAAATATAAAAGTGATATCGCTGAAGGTTTTGTTCTCTAGAATTGAAGAAAAGTGATTGAATAAATTTTCGTAATTAGCGTTTTCATTTTCAGAAAAATGTCAGAATCTTATTTATACGGCGCCTGTGGGTGGAGAAATTTCCAGAAAACTGCAGATTGGATGTCGACGCGACATAAAGAAACGTAGAATGAAAAGAAAACTATGAAAATTCAGCGAAGCTGTGATGAAGAAAACTTGAAAAAAAAATATAAAACGCTGACGAGTTCTCGGAGCTCGAACTATAAGGCGAAAGCAGTGTTCTTAGTCTCCGGGAAAAAAAAAAAAAAAAAAAAAAAAAAAAAAAAAAAAAAAAAAAAAAAAAAAAAAAAAACACCATCTGAATAAACAGTTTCGCCTCATTGTAACTATGTACAATGTGCGTGTGATATTGTACTTTTAGTGACAGTATTCGTAGTTATGTGAACCCTTAGTTACGTTGCGGTCTCTCGAGACCTAAGACGAGTTCTTTTGATAATTTTTTGCCTTGTATTCGGAGTAGTTGAAAATATTCAATTTAAATGACTGTCAAAGTTTTTCTTATTTCCCGTTTACTAAGTACAATATATTTTGCTTTTTCCCCAGTTTCCGTTTCCAACTTTGAAATAGGGAATAACAAAAAGACATCTCCAGATTATTTACCGACAAGAATTTAAAACTTAACTGCATCCTTACGTAAATTCAACGTCCAACCCACATAAAAATGATTATACTCATTAATCTCTGAGTGATTTATTCAATTACCCATTTACCAAAACAAAATACGTTTTTTTCTTCTTATTGTCTCCTTTATTACTCACAACTTAAAATAGAAATGAATAAAGGAAACAACATTAATTTTACACTCGGACGGTTTAATAATAAATTTCCATAGTTAACTTGGATCAGAGATGAATCAGCAAAGTGTGGAAAAACATTTATCAATCTATCGTAATCTTCTGTCGATGATATATTGATAAATTAATGTCGCTAGTGATGGTGATGGTGATGGTGATGTTGAGCGATAACCGAGTAAATCCGAGTTTGTCGAAAGTATTTTAATGTTTTATGAGGCTGAGCTCGTCGTATTAGACACGTCTACTCCGTCTCTTGGTAGAGTGCGCGAAAATCGAGGATCTGAAATCTCGTAGACGTAGAGGCCCACATGCAGCAAGAGACTTAGGACGTACGTTGCTTAGTGCTTGGGCGAGTGCAGCCTTAACTCGTCGTTCCCCGCGCTGCGTCACAGATGCCGGATGATTATATCGACCGCTCGCGTGGGTGGAGGCTGGAGCGAAGCCAGCAAAGCCAACTAAGCCAGGAGGCACAGTCTAAGAGAAGACAGTCCTATATACCTATACTGCACCATCGAGCGTATAGTTCGCGTATAAAGCGGATACTCGTGCTACAAACTCGTGATCCATAATAAAACATCTAAATAAAAGAAAAAAAAAAAGATATTGATGAGCGATCGAAGGACACAATTAATCGACTTGAAAGCCATAATTGTCACATCACAATTGTGTGGACTATCGAGAAGGCGATGAAAATAATTGCTTTTGTACCGTGGCTCGAAGATAAAATCAGCTTTCAATTGTGAATCGAGCTGTAGGCTTACGTAGAGCAAAGAGGAAGAAAATGCGACGAAGCGAATCGACGATTGAGCTCGTACGAGCCAATTGTGGAGCTTGAAAGTTTACAGTAGCGTATATATATTATATATTCAGTCGAACAAGGGGTCCCATTTTCCGTTAGATTTTTCGGGCGACACACTCTCGCGTTAATGACGAAACATCAAGCTCAGTGCAATTGGCGCAGAGATCCCTCAAGGAATCTGGCAACGTACAATTGTGGGACGCACCAGTAAGCGAAGAGAGGCCGGACAGAAGAGGAAAGAAACAAGTTAAAAAACGTACATGACGCTTTGAGAATTTCTTGAGATAAATATATCGAATCGGAGGAGCGAAAGGGTTGCGGAGAAGAAAACCCGACGAGGACTCTGCGGTCGTAGGAAACTCTTGCTTTTCCTTGCGGTATCTGCTTCTGGAGATAAAACGTTAAACTCATAGTCGTCGTGGTCCTCTTGGTCTTTCGCTTCGTGGCGCGAATCGCAAAGACACTGCTTCGACGCTTCAATCGTCGCGCCACTCTCACGTTCCCGAGGGTTTGAAAACGTAGTTGTTGCAGCTCGTAGACTGCATCGTCCTCACGATCCGACCGACCAACAGACTGCACCGTGAACCTCTTCTTTCTCCGCTTATAACGTTCCTCTTTCACCAATACCTGCAGTTTATTTGCTTCTCCGTTTATCCTGGACTCGGCCTCCTAGGTGCTTTGTATTCTGGGTACCTCACAAGCAACCAGAGGCGATAAAGGAAGTAGCTTCGCTGATGCTAGTATAACATCCATGGTATCCCAACTATCGGAAGGTTCACCTTCGACAAATTCAATTTGTCTGGCGAGCCGTTGGAACGTCCCTCGGTCCCTCGGACGGTGGAATTCGTTGCACGAAGGGAAAATAGCGATGAAGACACTCAAAGAACAAGAGCAAATGAATATTAAAAAAGGAAAGGAAAATAAATCTCTGCAAAGTATTCGCAATGTCCGGTCCCACGACAGACTATAGAAAAGAGAAGCGAAGATCGCGGTGGTTCTATAGAACGCTACGTGAAAGAATGAGAGTATGAATAGAAGGGGAAGGAGAGGAAAGGAGGATGAAGCGAGGCTTGAAAGCGCGTTGGAGTCATTAGGTCGATTGTCGAGGCGAGCGACGAGCTGCGGCTGCTGCTGCTGCTGCTACTCCTCCGGGCTCGAGTCGATGCCAATAGCGATATTTTATGATTGGCGGGAAGGAGAAGAACGCGAGAAACACTGGGAGAAAAACTCGAGCGAATAGAAGACCATTGTGTGAGAAAGAATTGAGAATGGCGCGTGCATATATAACCAAGTGCTTGCGATTTCTGCGGTTGTTCTCTGATTTCGGATGAGAAGAACAATTTGCACGAGGAGTGCAAGAAAACGCCAGATGTTATGATAGTTGTGGAGATGAAGAAGAAGAGAGGAGAGAGCAGCCATCGCTTTCGAACTAACCCTATTTTTGAATTGATTCTCTAAATCGTTGCAAAGCAACAGGTTTTTGTTCGGAATTTTCACTAAATGAAGAAAAAATTCATTCATTTATTTCATAAAAATTCAAAGTAATGGAGAAAGTGGCGGGAAATAAAGTTTGCTATTAGTTATCATCTTTCCTTTGATCACATCTGTTATTAATCAGTCGAGGACCCCCATGGGAAAAAGTATACTCGACATTTTTTTTTTCTTTTTTTCCCCTACCAAGTATATGTTTTTTCACCAACTATACTTTGGACGAAAAATTGGATATATCGGATAAAACTTTTTAGTATATTTACAAGGTATATAAGATGGTATACAAGTTCATATATATTTGTGGTAAATAAAATATATACTTTTGATATTCTTCATATAAATTTCAATCCATATTTATGTAAGAAGATGTTTAACGCATGAATTAGTCGAAAGAACATTTGACCAAATTGTTAATATTCTTTTTCGATCCAAGAAATCTAGGTGGTCGGGTTTTCGTTTTTTATAATTTATGAGTTTATGTATGATTTATATACTACTGATAAACAAGAAAATATACTTTCCGTATATTCGCCAGATACATGTATGGATATCCAAATAAATGTATTTCATGTATTTTGCCAGATACACATACGATTGTATAAAAAATGTACTTTACGGATATTCGTCAAATTTACATTTGGACGAAATATTGGATATTGCCAAGTATATGAAAAGTATATAAGAAAAATACCACGTACGTTATTTATATATTTTTCGATATGTTTTTTAGCATACCTTTTTCCATGGGGGAAATGAGATAAATAAAAATGGACAAGACCGGACGCGCGGTCGGTGTGTGGCTTCGGCGGTCTCCAGAGTTAAGCAGCATTGTCTGCTGCCATAACTTGGATGGGTGATCGCTTAGCCATGCACCGGTTTGCGTGTCAACTGGTGCGTGAGAGGCAGTTTTTCGGAATTTCTAATGTATTCTCATACAGTGGAGACAATGGCTGCGGACAACACTCTGGCCAGAGAGCTCGAGGAATGGAAGGGGAAATAAAGGTGAGGAGATAGTAAGAGTTAAGTGGCATACCAGTGAGGAACAACCAATAATAATAATAAATTCAATTAAAAGCAATCATTTAATTATTCATGTCATAGATAAATGAATAGAATAAGATTCACAATAATAGTATGGAGCGAAAGTTAAAAATGATTGCTGCAAGAACGCTTGGACATTTGTGTATTTGAAGCAAAAAAAAAACACACCCATGAGTCTGATATAATAAAATGCAGAGTTAAAATAGAATTTTTTCATGTTAGACTTCTAAGGTTTCTAACAATTCTACAGAGTTGTTGGTTAATTTTTAGCTGTTCATTTTTCGATCGACAAATCATTTTCGTAATGTTTAAGATTATAAATTGACCACAATTTTTCTTTGTAATTGACGCAAAATTTTTGTGGTAAGAAATTTCGCCAAAATTACAAGAAGAAATTATTCATTTTTACTGAAGGAATTACTATTTTAATTTATTTTTGGAAAAAGTAGCTCAACAGCCGATTGCAATAGCGATATTGTAGGATAAAACGAAGTGCCCGC
Source organism: Tromatobia lineatoria (assembly GCA_949699805.1). Lineage (NCBI taxonomy): Eukaryota > Metazoa > Arthropoda > Insecta > Hymenoptera > Ichneumonidae > Tromatobia > Tromatobia lineatoria. The sequence goes on along the minus strand of OX453038.1, from coordinate 23,150,100 downwards.
TATTTCTGCGGCTATTCTGTGCTCCGGGATGAGTGGACCAATTTGCTATACGAGAGGGAAGAAAACGCAGATGTTATAATAGTTGCGATGGAGGAGGAGAAGAAGAAGAAGAAGAAGAAGAAGAAGAGAGAGAGAGAAAGAGCAGAAGATTAGAATTATTGCTGCAGCGAAAGCGCGGGTAGATAATGCAACTACTTCGTTTACAACGTTATAGTAGCAACACGAGAGAACTCTCAAGTGTACTTATCCCTGGTTGGCCTCTTGTCTCCCTCATCCGCGTTGATTCCCTCTCGCTCTTCTCCACACCCTTCGTCTCGCTTTCGCGCAACTTGATACCGTCACTAAATACACGCGGAGCCTCCGCGAAACTGGCAAGTTAATTACATTGAAATAATCACAATTTTCTCGAATTTTCCCTCTTGAAATTTGTTTTTTTTTTTTTCTATCTTTTTGCTTTGTTGTTGTTTTTTTCCCCCCTTTAATTCAACGTCATCCTCTTGTCTCGGTGGAAACAAAGCTCCGTTAATTACTCATGGAGTTATAATTCGACCGCGTGTACGGTATACGTGCACTTTTAAAGTGCAGTGGAGGAGAGAATAAAGGGATTAAAAAAAAAAACGGAGAGAAGAAGTAAGAGGGCATTGTGCAGTGTCGTGAGGAAGAGGAGCAAAGAGGGTATAAAAAGAATAGTTGTGCATCTCTCGCACTTTCATTCGGCCTCCAACCTTCTCATTTCTTCCTATATTCTCTCAAGCGTAACTATATATATCTATATATAGACATATAGTATATACTTTGTTGTTATCCAGGCACATCCAGTGCTCCGCAGGGGAATCTATTCAAGATCACGAGTAGAAGAAGAGGAAAACCATCTCCTTCGTTCAACCCACAATTCCCAGGGCAAATCTATCGAGATGCTGCACTGTGTCAAAACTTTGCGATCAAGCTATTCACTCTTTCAATCTCGGCAAGGAAAACTACAATATTGTGCTTGGTGCTTGTGGATTATGAGGTCACAACTCACACAGAGGATGAGACCGAGTTTGACAAGAATTATTTGAGCGTAAAGAAGCACGAACTCCAGAATTAGTGGAGCAGGTTCAAGAGATTTATGATAACTGTAATGGTGGACGCTAATTTTGCGTTTCGCTTACTACTTCTGACCGGTTCCGGGCGATTAACGAAGTTCGATACACAATAGAAATATCTCTGCTACATTCATATAATCGTTAACTGTCAAGTTTTGCGCAATAAAAATGGTGGAGTGTGGTTTGTGTTATAGAATATCTTTGTAATCGAGAGAAATATTGATAGCAATTTATTCGTAAAAACATTGAATATTTAATGTCGAATTTGTCGGAAATTTTATTTTATTTGCCAAGTCCTTTTTCTGATTACGATAATCCGTAATTTTTTATCGCTTCTTGTTGTTCGCTTTTCTTTGACAGATGCTCCATAAATAAACAGTCTTGATATTCGAAATTACCTATATTATAAATCTATATAGTCATACTGTAATTTCCTGTCATTGATTTTATTATTTTATACATGACACAGTGATGAAAATTCTTTCGCTACTTTTGAATAATTAAAATCGAGTAAATTGAATACATTATAGGCATGGTAAGGTAATGATTGATTAGAAGCTTCGCAGCACAATAATCGTAATCGTAAGTGACTTAACCCGATATAAAAGTATAAAATAGACACACGTAATAAATGATGTATTGTCATGTGTAAATTCCAACAGTCTTGTGCGTATCATTCATCATCCTCCTTAAACTAGATTCCGTACGTAGAAGAGTAGACGAAGAAGAGACGCGTAGGAAGCGTAGGAAAAGCCACGTGAGTAATAATTGTGAAAATTTGGCGAATCCACTTGGCTCGCGAAACGAGAGTCGAATCTCGGAGTGGGAATCAGTGCAGAGGAAAGAGGCCGAGTTTGCAGAGACACGTGAAGCGCTACTGAGACCTAGGTATTATATGTGTGCTTATATCTATGTACACAGGAGAGGATATACGTGATATTTGCACGGGCCACATCATTCTCGAAGCTAATTCCTCGAGTGACACAGTAGGGCGCAACCTCTGGCTACTAAGTAGGCGGGTAGTCTCTGAGAATTGGAATAGAAGAGAACCCACTGAGAACGATTGGAATTCGAGGTAGAACAAGAATTTATGCGAACTTGGCGAGGCTAACGAGGGCGGGAGTTCGCAGCCAAGTGAAGCCCAAAAACTCGGCTCTCACTTGAGAGACCGCATGAAAATAAAAGTGCGGAAGGACACACTGGAAAGCGGCTAAGGAGAGACCACGACGAAGAACTATAGCTATAGCGGTGTCCTAATGTTACTCCTCCTGGCATCACGGAGAAACGAGAGAGAGAGAGAGAGAGAGAGAGAGAGGAAAAAGATAAATTGAAGGGAAGAGGAAGAGGATGGGACTTGAAGAGAGGGGGCATACGAAAAGGTGCCGCGTGCGAGAAAGAGCGACGAAAGGACTCTGCGGTTCGATCAGCGGGAGCAGTGAGGCTGCAAAGAATAATAATGAGAGGGATGGCTGAGATAGAAATACCGGGTGCGAGCGAGATGCTGCATTAACTTTTGGAATATTCTCTGCTAAAGTATCGTACAGTATATTGTATACATTCTTTTGTGTGTGTGTGTGTGTGTATAAGGACGAAGAAATGCATGCCGATGCCGCGTGAGACCAAGAGCTGCGACGACCGCGACCACCAGAAGATTCCCCCTTGCCCCCCGCTCCCTCTTACGAATAATAATGAGTATGCGGAGGAGAACACGAGTGAGGAATGAGGCTGTGAGAAGGAAGGGAATGAAGGACGAGTGCAAAGACGGCCCTTAACGTCACGGAATTTCATAATTTCACTCTGACGTTTATGCGCCCAATTCCAAGACTCCAAATTGTCGATCATACCAACTAATTAGAACCGGACAACACGCGGGTAATTGAAAATTCGGACTACTATATTCGCCGGGGAAAAAAGTGGACGTAATTTCGATGTAATAGAATGTAAAGGTCAATTATATTAAAATGTTCACCCTTCGGTAACACTGAAAAATTGGCAATTTTTTTGTCCCACAGTTATCAAAAAGTTTCAGTGAACAAAACTATTTGTATCATATCTGAGGTAATAAACAAAGTAGTTGCCATAAATACGGAAATATAATTACCATTTCATATCTACCATAGTCATAGAAAATATTCACATTAACTACAGATGAATAACTGTCATCTATAATAATGTCACAACTTGCAACGATTTCTCCGCGTGAACTTTATATCCCATCAGAACGTCCAAACATTTACATAAGCCAAAGCGCATGATTGCAATAGCTGATGTTCGGATAACCGAGTTTCGACTGTACATGCAACTTGCATTATTTATCTAAATATTATAAAAATGTAGCCTTCGGATGTTAACGATTTTCAGGGAGAAGTGTTGGGCGGCCAGGATAGGAACCCCGAGGCGAACTTGTTCGCGCATCAGCAGAGGCTAAAGGCCACGCGGAATGCAGACACGTAACGCACACAGAATGTTGAGCTCGGAGAGATAGAAAGAGAATGAGGAGAACAAGGTAAAGGGAACGAGAGGATGAAGAAAAATGCCTGGCTGGCTGGCGCAGCTTCATCCCCCCCCCCCTTCCTCGTAGTACGCTCCTTTGGCGATGTGGACCTCCGCCTCCACTGCTTATTCTTTCTCGCGCATTGCACACTCTTCTCCCGATGCGCCGATGGTGTTGGCTGCAAGGGAAGGCGATACCGCTCTGAACCCGGGACCCACAAACGCCCAGGAATTATTAGTGGAATCGGGACTCCGGATCGTGGGAGCATAAGGACCCCCTGGCGAGGCCACGCCACCCTCTCACCATTATCTAAAAACGAACCTCTCTCATCCTCATCATTGTATCGGCAACGCGCAAAGGAATGTACCCGTGACTGTAGGTGCACTAATATTTGACATTGCATAGATAAGATCGATAAAAATAACATGAAAATCTCGAAAAAAAAAAAAAAAAAATTCACGAAAACAAAGCTTCCTCTATGAGGAAGCAAAAGAAGCAGTATTATTATTGTAAATGAAATTATAAATTTGGTATAAAATTTTCACGTGAAATAATTTTTGTCAGAAAGTTTGCGATAAATAGAATTTAACTGTCTTTGTAAATATTGCATTGTAATATCTTTGTGTCGACTCAAATGGTTGTCGTGAAGTACGAATGGCAGTTGTGGTAATTCGGGAATATTCCATGTGATTACAATTCCAGCTACAAAAATACATGCTCTTGTAAATGCAATATCGATTTTTCACTTAGCACAATTAGAATTATATAAAATGCTCGAATTCTGTGATTGTATTAAATGTGCCCAAAAAAAATTAGTTTTTTTCCTACTACCACATTATTTTTTAATTTACTTTATTTCTTTATTGCCTGAATAATAATTTATGAGGTACAAAAAAATCTTGATGACTTTCATGAAACGTGATATAAAATAAACGAGACATCATAACTGCCATCACTATTTCAAGAAATGATTTGATAACCCACCGGAATCTTTTTCACAGTGCGGAAAAATCTGCGATACGAACGCTTTTTAATGTTTAGGTTTTAGAAAATGAAATTCGTGCGACAGAAATGTAACAACTGTTGTCTCCGGATTACATTCGTTTACGATATTGAGCCGATCTTCGGGGTACGGGAATCGGGATGAGTTTGGGAATGCCCCCAAAAGTTGGACCTGCCGGTGTGTTACAAGCGGCAGTGGCCGCATAGTTGCTTCTTCGAACAGGTTTGGAGGACACAAGTCGAGAGGCGCCCGCAAAACGAAACGAGAAGAAGAAGAGGAAGCGGACGAGGAGAGGAAGAAGAGGAAGAAGGAAAAGGAGGAGAGAGTAAGAGAGTAAGAAGAATGAAAAAAGTAAAAGGGCCCGGTGGGTCGAGGGAAGGAGAGTCTTTTCGACGGTGAGTGGCTCTCTTTGTCCGTAGCGCGAATCCGAGCGAACGCCCTTCGCCGATTCTCATTCGATTCCGAGTGTCGAAACGAGTCGAGAAAAGAGCGAGTGGCGAGGCAGCCTCTTCTTGTATCCATACACACATAAAGCTCTCAGGTATGTATGTAGATGTAGCACGCAGGGTCTTTACTAGCTGCGAGGGTCCATCGATCTTTCGTGCAGGTCCTCGCGGAGCTCTCACTTGTTCCTGTTTCTCTTCTGGTTCGTGCAGCTCGAAACCGTGTCGCCCGCGGTCCTCGACTTCGCACGCCGACTCAACCGTGTGAAACTTTTAATTAAGAGGCCTATACGCTCTGCTCGCTCTCTCTCTCTCTCTCTCTTTCTCTCCCGCAGGAGATTCTCAGCCGAACCGACCGGACTCGACGTTTCTGCGAACGAACATGGCCAGCAGCAGAAACAAACGAGGCAAGCACGAGGAACTCGAAATTGCGAGATGAGATGCAAGTTCGAATAAAATTATAATTAATATAACTTGTATCTACATTTATCGCTGATGCGAAAACGGATATTGGAAAAGTTTCACGGGCACCATTTCGAATCCGTATAGCGAACACTTCTCGGTCCACATACAAAATTGATTTTTCCGGCTGTATTACAGATACACAACTCCGAAACTCGGAAACGTGCCCTCGTTTTATAAGCTCTGTATATATTCCTGTCCCTGCCTGCCTTACTTACGTGACTGATTTGATAATTGACGTAAATTAAAAATTACCTTGCCGTGTTGATGTGGTAACCCATAAGACCGTGTCGCGTGTTAAGACATTAATGAAGAAAATGTCATTTTCACTTCGTACAATTGCCCGGTATAATTAATATTATAAAGGTTAAATCCCGAGTTTTTATCCGGTGTTTTCAATTCGAGACATCCTGTCATCGTTACTTGAAATCCGACGCATAATTAATACGATATACGGAGATTTTATATAATTGTTTCTTGAAATCTGGGGCATGAGTAATCTTTTGATAACTTAAATCCATCAGCGTTGTCACGTTGGTTTCCAAATCCAGATGTCTTGTCGTATTTGTTTGAAATCTGATGCATTAATACAAAAGAGCTTTAATCGAGGATTGTCACGTTGGTTTTTCAAATTGAGATCTCTGGTCATCGTTAATTGACATGTGATGCATAATTAATACAGAAAAGCTTTAATCCAAGATTGTCACTTTGATTGTTCAATATTGTTTTGTCACCGATGGTTGAAATCTGAGGGGATCATCGTTGCACTTGAAGACACTTGAATGTTTCCCAACTACTATACACTTGTATAGTTGGGAAACACAGGTATTTTGTACAAAGATGGTGTATATTATTTTGCTGGATAATGAAAATGGATAATTTATGATAAATAAGGACTTACCTTCTCCTCAAGCGCCGGGCCGTTCTCCATCGCGTGCATAATGGCATCGGAGATGCGGGTGTCGAGCTGTCTGACGGCCCTCTCGGCATTGAGACCGAGGGGGTCGGTTCTGCCATCCACAGCCACGACGAGTCGTTCGACGGCCTCAACGTAGCCGGACCATGCGAGATCCAATTCCGAAGCGGGTTCCGTCAAGCACCCTCTGGATTTAAAAACAACAAAAAACGTAACGACATTGCGGTTAATGGACGTTAAAAAGATAAGAGGATTTTAAAAAACGTTGAATCAGGACTGAAAACTTCCATTTCATAAACATTTGTCTTATAAGCTTATCTTTTTTCAACAAATATTTAACACTTATATGAAATAAAGTACATTTTGAATAATATTTAATGAACGAGAGAATAAATGAAGCACCAGTTTTTTTATTTCTTCTCGTAATTTTTCTTGATATTTTATTGAGAACTTTTCTTATAGTTATTAAAAGTCTTGTACATTTTTTCAAAAGCACTAAATTATGATTACGGAATAATAATTACAGCATTAATTCCACTACATGACATTTCTGATCATTTGTAGGATAAATTGACACACTAGGGTGGATCATATTTGAGGAAAGTTTGAATGTTCTAGTAAAAATTTCATGAGGTATTGCATACAAGGAGACTACGCGAAGTAGAAGCTTTATTAAAAAGAGCTTTCAGGAGTCATTCACGCCCGTTTATTCACTAAGATATTATTTTCACAGATTTTTCCCATGATACAAACTTCATAATCCTGTTACTAAGATTTATGCTTGTCTCTTAAACCACTTTTCCTTTACTGTCGATATCGACTAAACTATGCAAGGCCAACGATCATGGAATTTTATTTCCTATCCATCAATGAAAGCTACAAATTTTAATAGGCAAATTCGTTCATGTTTGAAAGAAACCAATTTTTTGTTCGTAAAATACAAGGACGCGACTCCTAAAAATCGATCGCGATTTCTCCAACTTTGTACAGCCTTTTTTTGCTGAATCTCACCAGCGTAGGGGTCATCGTTCCAACGATGCATACTTGAAGAGAATTAAAAAATATAGTTGACCGTAATACAAAGTACTAGTACTATTATTATTAGTTGGCAGTGTGGCTGACCTCATAACGTTGGTGCAAAGCCCACCGCAAGGTCTGACTGAGGAGCCGATTCCAGCGCACTTTGGACAGTAGGTCATGCGTAGTAGTGCTTCGTAACAAGCTGCTTGCTGAGGACTAGTACCGTAGAAGAGAACGCTGTCCGTTCTGTCGAGAACTCTTCTACCAACAGTCAGAGCCTGGACGAGAACTCTCGTGGCCTCAAGGCTTTTTCCGACGCTCCTCGATATTTGTTTCGGTATGTCACCGAACGGTTGTATCTCGTCCATCGTCTCGTACAGACAATTTTTGAATTTATCCGTGAAATCGTGTTGAAGCGGATTTACCGCCCGATGATAAGCGATCGGGAATAACCGTACGAAGAACTCGTTAAAACGTTCCTGTAACATTTCCCGCGTGAGCGGCTGCTGAAGAGTCTCCGGTGTGTTGCTCGGTGACACGTAATCAACCATCGCTTGATAGAGCGCTCTTATCGAGGGTCTGCTCAATACTGCCATTCCACGATACACCTGATCGAATAACGTCAGGGTTTTGTTCTCTGATTGCCTCGCCAGGACCGTCACCGTATCTGCAATCAAAACGATCTTATTATTATTATTATACTCAACATTTTCGGCAATTAATATATATTTGTTAAACGTTTAAAAAATAATATGCGCCGAAATAAAAACTACGGAACATTAGTCTCATTTTTATAATTGTTTATTTCTTATAAATAAACATTTTTACCTTACAAGAAAAAAAAAATCTCTTTTATTGTTTCATAAAACAGTATTCAATTGAATAACGTATATTTTCAGCTTATAAGATTTTTTTCTTACGTTTTTGTAGCTCCTTGATTTGCAAATTCGCATTGTCATTGATTGACATTTGAGTAAAATATGTAGTATTGAGAAAAGTTGTAATTAAAAAATATAAATACCGGTACATTTTTTCCAGAAAATTAGAGGACTAATTTAAACGTGGCAAAAAAACGTCCGCCGTCGAGAGAAATTTACAAGTGGTACCTCGTTAAAATCAACGTGTTTTAATGTTCACCAATACTAATTCGACGCTAATTCCCCACACGGGAATAACGTTACGAGATATTTTTGACTTTGGCCAATTACGAGCTCGAGGTACAAATTTTTCATCTAAATCTTCAATTCAACTTACAACAGAAAATTCGGTCGTACTTATTCCAACCAATTTTCGTACTTTTCGGAGACTATCCTTTCAGCAACAAAAATACATGCTCGACTCTGCTTTACACATTTTACAAAAAAATACCTAGTCCTACATATGCAATTGAGCATATATAGTCTGCATAAATTCTAGAGAATCTCTATACAATTAATATATGAAAGGAAAAATGATAATGGTTTTATATATAGTTTATAAAAATTGTATATTCATATATATACATCCTGCCCAAATCTATCCTAAAAACTGTATATATTTTTTTAAAATATACTTCATACATAATTTTAATACACGGGATCCCTGGAAATTTCCTCAGTTTCGTGTGGAATGATTAATCGACTATTTTAGAGCTAATTTCCACAACTTGAGATCCAATTATTTAAGAAGTCAGATAGCAATATCGCTTGTACGCATCAAGTCCTTTAGAGTGTGCGGATTGAGTTTGAATAACGCAGCATAAATGATAGCCGACGAGTTACTACGATAATGAGGCTAGCCTCCCGTCGATTGCTGTCACAATCGTAATAACCGTGACCAACATGTACATTGTATCACGCAGACCAGATTTGCTTTGCATTGTGACGGGCCGTGTGCGAGAGGGAGATAGAAAGAACTGGAACAGTTGCTGGTGTGGCCCGTAATTCGATAGTCGAGTAATTCGTCGGGAACTCGGTATGGTTGCTTTCATGCCTTCAACCTACCCTCTCTTTCTCACTCGCAAACTCTCCTTCTCCATTGCGCTCTACAGCCTCGAGCAATGTACCACATTCGGCGGTGCTCGTTGAGCGAAGGTGCGGGCGGATTATCGACACGCTTGCACACAGTAATACAGGCAACTGTACCACAACTCTGCGGTCCACTATTGGTATGGGCTACACCGATGTACACACCCGACGGAAGAGTATGTGCCACACGTCACGCGGCTATTTCAAGCGGCGATAAAGCTTGGAACGTCAAGGGATCCCAGGTCTTTCTCTCTCTCTCTCTCTCTCTCCCCCTCCCTCCCTCCTGTCAATGATCCATTGTCACAGATTTTGCACTGTAGGTAGCAGCTGTCTTATACACCACACCGATCATCAACCCACGTCCGGGAACATAAACGTATCTGGAATCCACTTTTTTCAATATACAATGTTACACATTTTTTTAATTCACTATATTGTTGAGAATATTTTGTGAATTAATGTATGCATTGGAAATTCTTTTGCAAATATGGAATATCAAACTTTATTTGATATACAGATTACAGATATGTTGTAAGATTCAATTAATTGAATTATAAACACAAATTTTATGAACTCTTTATTCTACTGTATATTAGCTTGGCAAACATTTTTGTGTATCATTATTTGTATATTAAATATAATTATATTTATATTCATTTTTATAATAAAATTTCTAACAGGGTGTGTATGTGAAATGTAAACACCGTCTAAAAGTCATGTTCATTACGACACTTGTGATTGTAGTACATACAAGCCCACACTTGCTAAAAAGACTTTGTTCGCCCTAGTAATGAAATATACCATTTATGTTTTCAAAGAAAGATTCTATATAACACATACGAAGTTACACAGTTATCGAATACATATTGCGACCAAAGATACAGCCTCGAAACCTTCAAAACCAAAATTTTTAATATCATAACAAAATACGTTTAAAAATCATATTCACTAGAAAAAGAGGGAATTTATTGAGTAAATAAAAAAAAATTTAATTCGTCCAAAAATTAGTTTTTTCATTTATCATTACCTTTCTTGCACCATCATTATCCAAAACCAATATTCATAATATCTTCCTTTGATTGAAAAAAAAAGTAATGCCACATATCGAGTTCGATATGCGGCAAAAATAGACTTATTATCGTGAAACGCAAGAGTCGATAAAAAAAAAAAAAGAAAATTGAATGACGTTTAAAAATGAGTCTTTCCATTAATTGCTACCTATTTTGCATCATAATAATCTAAAATCAATATTCTTAGTGGTCCTCCATTAATATGGCAAAAATATTTTGTGAATTTCCAAGTGAAATGAAACAGTAAAGTTGATTGCAGATAGAAAACAATTTTTGCCGCATATCAAGCTCAAACGGGAGAATATTGACATATTATGATGAAACACGAGTGTCCATTAAAATGCGTTGGGGAGAGTTTGCTCTGTGCTCTCTTGGCTGATGAGGGCAATGAGTAAACGAGTCGTTGCACGCGGGACGACGGTCCTCGGTACACGAACGTCCACTGCACCAGACACATCGATTATATGTATGGTAAATATACGTACATATATATGTATGTATATAGAGTCGGAGGGTATTTAGAGTATAGGCTGCTATGTAGGTGTACGAACGAGCGTACCACAAAGTTTGTGACGGTGGTTCACAGGTTCCCACGTACCTTTGCCCACAGCATCCCAGCAGTATGCACTACCTGCTGCTATATAGAAATGCTGCACCAAGCGCGATCGTGCTCTCTCCGCGAGGGATATAACGGTCCAGCGAGCACACTGATATATTTTGTACGCAATTCCCTCCCGCAGAATATCCCGCCATCCCCGAGAAAACGTCCAATTAATAACAACCGCAGGCTATTTAAATATCAGCTCAAGTACGTGCAAATTTCATCCGTCATCACTTTGTTCTCACCAGCAAAGGAGATTATCAAGAAAATTTTCATTATTTTCCTTCCAGTTAATTTTCTTCCATATTATTTTTCACCAATATATTCAAAAGGGCTCTGAATATCGTGATAAATTAGCATTTTCATTATTATTCAGATACGGCCACTCTGTCGCATCCAATTATATCATTATTCGGTAATTCATGTATAGCAATGGAAGCGACAAGAATTTATTTCAGGATACTCAAAGGCTTTTCCGATATAATCTCTCTGGAAACGTCGTTTCGTGACGAGAAAGCAGACGTATTAAAAATTTCGCGCGGTTGATTAGGCGTTTTGATGTTTTAAGTGGGGACAAGATCTTGAATTGCAGATCGAATTTCGCATTGTATAAATAAAAAAAATTAATTGTTATTTTTTTACTTCCAAGAAATGATTTCTGATTACAGAGTACTTCAGACGTTTCTTGTGCTTAGAGAAAAAAAAAATTGGTCACTGATTTTACAACAGAAAAACGAATGGAAATCATTGAGAACTTAAAACCTGTATTTTTAGTTCACGAAATATTTTTCATTTTCACCCAATGAAAGTATTCATTTGAATAAGTGACGGAGAAAATTTGGAAATATTTCTCTGTCACATCTGGTTATAGTTAATCCACACGTGACTTAGGTCATAAACTTATGGGTTACCACAGATTAAGTTGAATTTTCTAAAATGGTAAAAGGACAATATTAAAGAATTCGCAGCATCCGTCGATCCTGTCTGGAGACGCTTAGACAAGTGCGGCAGTAGAATAGAAATAGAAATAGAAAGAGAAAGAGAAAGAGGATGGCGAATGAGTAGATGAGTAGTAGAGGGATTCGCGGGGTAGCGCTAAAATAAAATCAACAATGTGGAATGGCGAAGCCTCTTATTTTCTGTCTCTGTCGGTTGGGATCGGGCAACGGGACGTAGTTCTCGAGAGGAGCAGGGGTGCCACTTACATACATATAGAGCGTTCCAAGTCGAGTGGAAGGAAAGAAGCGAGAGGTGAAGCAACAAGAGGCACAATAAGAAGGTGAAACGCCGGCAGGCGTAGGTGGGGAGAAAGGGCGCCGCGAGCCAACTCACTCTTTCAGCATTTTTTCTTTTTTTAACCCTCCAGAGTGCCTCGGACCTCGATGCACCAACTCGAATACCGGCACGACGCCTTCGAGACTCTCCACACTATATACTAGTAGCCATAACAGTATCATAGCATAAAATATATATAACGTACGTTGTTAGAGCTTTGGTTTCTCTTGGACTCGGAAAATCTCTCGTGTATCATTTACCCGCTTTCTTACTTATCTTCGTATGTACGGTTATAGCCCAGTGAGTACCTGAGTATCATGCTAAATTCCCAGGTGAGACTCACGTGCTACCCTCCAACAACACCCAAAATCGCTCAATTTCCATTATTGCCTGTACCGACAGTATATATAGGTACATTTATCTATATATATATATATGTCCGGACGAATAAATATCCTCTTGAAATATAAAATTTTTCTTTTTCTTTCCAAGCCTCCGAAAAAGCTCTCAATTTGTGTGATTTAATATGCATAGCATTTCACTATGGCCCTATGAAATGTTTTGCAAGGCCCCCTACGTATTTGCCAACAAATCTGTAAGCTCTTAGTCTATAAATCTATAAGCCCTATATAAATCTATATATAGGTATGTATTGCGGATGTATTGTGTATACAGAGATATAGATATCTATATCCGAGTGGCCTCGAACGGATAATTATTATTTGTCATATGACGGTTAACTCTACTAATCCAATAATGAGTCACTTGCGAGTCATCGCGGGGCAAGTAGCGATACAACCAACTATGTTTTACACAAAGACAAGGGCTCTCTTGGTATAGAAGACTGAGGTGGCTCTTCTATATTCTTTTAGGCCTCGTACACTGTAAAACGGGTTTTGCTTTGTTGGACGTGAATGCTAAGTAAAAATTTTGTGCTTTTTCGGTATGAAATGGGAAGAGCAGAATTTTCGTTGTTACATGGAATTATCGGTTCGAGTATTACGATGGCCACGATTTTTTTTAGACACAATGCAATAGTGTTATGCAAATTTCATAAGCATTTTAATGCTCATTAACACTAATTATACAAATTCAGAGTTGACAAATTGAAAAAATTGATAGCCTAATGAGGGAACAGCGGTAGCAAAAAAATATAGTCTATAAAATAGTACCTAAACGAGTGTACATATTTGTCTTAATGAGATAGAGCCAAGTGTGAGAATTGTTCGAGTTCTTTGAGGTGAGTACTTGGTTGCTATATATGTATAGTTTGGGGGATCAGTGAAGAATAATGATTTTTTTAGTTTTATTATTATTTTAAGGCCATAATGCTTGGCAGTAAAAATTGTGATTGTTTTAGTATTTCGTCTAAATTCGTCTAAAACAGTCATAACAAATTCTGAGAATGCTTTTAACAATTTACCTAGCCACCAAATTCTTTAAAACAATATTAATTCCATTTGAGCATATCTCTGACATTTCATAAGCATTGTGATACTTATTGAGGCTAATTTTGAAAATTCATTTTTTTAATTCGATTTCATTTGTTTTGGATAAGGTAGTGCCAACAATCGAAATAGTACGAGTACGCTTGGTACCTTTGATATGGAGTTTGGAGTACCACTGAAGGATACACGAATATTTTTCTTTGCACCGAAACCTTTTTACCGAAAATTCTCATCATTTCATTATTTTAGCTAACCGACGAAATATCTAAAACAGTAATATCCGATTTCAAGTATAGTTTTGACAATTTAACTAGCCAAAAAATTTCCGAAATTCGACATTGACAATAATTTTGAAAATTAATTCTTTTCCCATATGTTCCAAATGAGCTTTTTTCAAATTGATAGTTTGTCTTAGGGACAGCGGCACAGAAGAAAAGTACGTAAAGGCGTGCGTATATGTGTTCCGATGAGATAGAACCAAGAGCCGAAAATGTATGAGTACGCTCGGTTCCTTTGATATATAGTTTCAAGTATCAGTGAAGGACAATGCTCGAGGAATGTCGTTAGAGGAAGCAAGTAGAGAGCCAGTGGTGGTGATGAGACCTCCGGAATAACGTAGTGTAGGTAAAGAAGCCTGCGGAGTGGCATTGGCAGGAAGGAAGGAGAAGCAGTGAAGAGAATTCGCTTGCTATATATCGAGGGAGCGTAGCGATAAAGATACAAGTGAAAAGTGTGTTCAAGTGGAGCGAGCGGCGGATACCGCGAGGGCTCATTGAGCCTCTCCGACGTTCATTGAAAAGTATTTGGCCCACGGCCAGGTCGCTTTTAGATATCCCGGACCAGCCAATCGGGCGGCTCCTGCCGTACTTGGAACGAAAGAGAAAAAAAATCACCAGACTCATCCTCACTCACTCACTCCTTCCTTCCTTCCTCTCCCTTCACCTTCCCGGAGAGCAATTATTCTGCCAAGAGTTCCGTGATATTTCGTTCTCGTGTCTCGTTTGTTACCGTATCGTCGTGTCACATCATCTCCTATACCGAGTCTTCGTCACTGAAATTTTCCGTTCGCTCCAAGTTTCCAAGAAAATACAAAACATTACCGTACGGATTTTTGTCGCTAAAATATTAAATTGTCAGTTGTTATTGTAAATATAATTACTGTCTGCGTATTAATAAGATTTATTCTCCCAAATCAGGTTTATAAGTGTATTTGATACCGATATCATAATTGTGATCGTGTGTCATCAATCTGATAGTCTATTTAACAACTACCTTGACAGTCTGTCTAGTCAATACAACTCACTCGATACTCGACTACTCAGCCAGATCCCTTTTCTTTAACAACTTTCATTTTATTATTTTACCATTTTGGTACGAAAATGAGTAGACGTTTCGTCTTTTTTTTTTACCCACGTGAATTTCAAAACACCTTATAAATTCAAGGTAATGAGTCATGAATAAGATAATGTGCTATTATATTCTTGATTAAGTACCTTTTCGTGGCCTTTAAGAAAGAATATTTATGGGAATCTTTTATTTAAATAATATGTTAGGCATTTTTTTTCACACAAAGATGAAATATTATAGAATATAAAATATCACTAAACTATTTATGGAGTAAATAGAGTATAATGATTTATATCGCAATTAAACACATTTCTGTCTGATGTATATAGAAATAAATTCCCAATGTATAAAAAATATTTTTTTACAGGTAGATTTATGTGCTCCAAAAAGTCTATAGATGTTTTTCCAAGACTCGAATTGAAAGAATGATGACACAATATAAATAGGTCTGTAACATAGCCGATATGCTGATAGCCGATTATCTTTTTATGATAATTTAAACAAACACGATTATTACATTATTATTTTTATTTCTCCTAGAGGAATCTCTTAGTGTTCATGAAATTCTTTTTTCTCTAAGATTTTTATGTCAGGACCCTCGGAATACTCCGAAACATCGAGAAAAGTGGTTTATGAAAAAATGTTGGTATATAATGTGTACCAAATCATGCTCAATTTTATTTTTACAAAACACAAACACGTGTTTATGTAAAATTCAAGAGAGGATATTCTTCTCCTGTTTTGATTGAACAAATTGAACATTGATAATTTGCTCAAGTCATTGTGGCTGTCAAAGGAATAGCTTGAAATTATCAAAGGGAAAACTCTACGTGTACAACTGTACACATGGACCAAGTGGATCCAACGGCATCTCTACACGAGCACCAATTCACAAAAAAGCATCGTAAGTATTGTAAGTTGGATTATGTAGAGTCTTCGTATTGCCGAATTAAAGTATGGTCCTGCAGTTGTTTTTAATTTGGGAAAAAAAATCAACATATTATAACGACGTAATTTATGTAACCTGTCGATAAAAGGGAGAGGCGAGAGAAGATGTGTGGAGTGTACGTATACTAGAGAAATGGAGAAGGGAAGTTGGCACGTGTCGTTGCCGCGGCAACTCGGGCCATCGCGACACCGTAACTGCTGGTGCGGCTCTGCTGTTGCTGCGAGCCCCTTTACCTCTCCATGTTGCCTCTCCTCCGATACTATACCCGCGGCCGGTCTATTTTCGCGACCGTCCGGAAAGCATCCACTTCCCCTTATCCCAAGACGCCTCGAATACCAAAACCACATCACAGGTATATCCCTTAATTCCCAGTCCTTCTCTTCTCTCTCTCTCTCTCTCTCTCTCTCTCTCTCTCTCTCTCTCTCTCTCTCTCTCTCTCTCTCTCTCTCTCTCTCTCTTGTTTCTTCTCAAATATAAATAAACAAAGTTGTCGTATGGATAAAATTGTTTGGTTTTTATACGTGGGGAAAACAAATTAAATTTTCATCCACTCGGATAAATATATTAAATTTTTCTTTAAACGTTTATTTTCCGGTTCTGTTTTGTGCCGATTTTTATTTACTTTTTCATTATTAAAACATTATCGTGTTCAAATAAATATATATAATTGAGCGGTAAGAAAAGTTTTATTGACATATGCGGAAAAACGAATGACCATTTTCTCAACTTAGATAAGAGCAGTAAATTTGCATTACAACATTTATGTACCGCCTTTTTTTTGTACCTCGTTCATAATCTTCTGATTAATTGTTGCAACCATTTATTGTAATCGAATAAATAAATAAATTAAGAGGCCCGATTATTTTTCATGAAATATGTGGGAAAACAATTAACCTTTTCATTAAGTTGGTAACGCGATAGTCTTATCAAACAATTAAAAATGTTTGATTAAAAAATCAAATAAAAATGCGAGTTTAACGAATTTTCAAATTCTTTAATCTGTATTATCAATAACACTTGGAATAATTGAGTCGTTCAGTTTAATAAAAATAAACAACTGAAATAAATGGAAAACATGACGTGGACATGGAGCAAAAGAAATGACGAGTTTATCCACCTGTGGTAACGAGATTAAACGTCGGTTTAGTGACGATCTGTCCCTTTTCTATTAGTCATATAATACATGTACCATGAGACGAGTCTCATGTTATCTCAGACGCAGATAAAATAAAGTGCCAGAAAAAAGAGAAAAACAAGCCGTGCCGCATATATGTTAGAGTAACTATACTGCCTGCTCAACGTTCCTTCGTGGTGTGTTGGATCGTTCGCGGTCGCGAGCCATCAGTTGAGTCTCGCGTAACACGATACTATACAGTTCCAATGCACGGTGCTCGCCGCACTTTATCGCTCGAGCTCGGTAGACACAACTTCCATTAATGAAAGTACAATAATAGTCGTACTGTAAATTCAATACGGCTACAGCAATATTTTGATTAACGAGTGCGCAGCAAAAAAAGATTTTTTCAAAATCTCAAGTGTAAACACAAGCACCGCAAAATAAATTTAATTAAAAGCTGCACTCACTGCTCGATCGACTCAATCATTACAAACGTTGATTTAAAAAATCTAAGTATCCTTCACTTATTTTTTAATTTTTCTAAATGTAGTTAAAATAATGATAGCATTATGAATAATCATCATTAATATAACATTGAATTTAATTTAAACGGAAATCCTCACATCCACATTCAATTTCCCGCCGATTAAGAAATGTTCACCTCGAAAATGCAGTTTTGATATAAGAGTGAAGCAGACCGAATGAGTAAAACCCATTATTGTATTACTCTTGCGCAGCGCCAATCGAACGTAAGATCATTGACGATGAGATTGTTGTTTGCGAAAAAAAAATGTGGAAGTAAATGTTGCAAATGGAAAAAAAAAATTAGCACCCAATGTCTTATTTTATTTATAATCAACAACCAACTATTAAATCGATTCATTCAGTAGTGTATTGAATAACAAGAATAATTTTAAAGCGACCCTTTAAATGGTTCACTCGAACCATTATTCAAAGACAAGAGACCGGCATTTCCGGTGCATTGTCGCGCTGACTTTTCGACGTTCGAATTTTGTGGAATTAAAAGTAAAAAAAAAAAAAAAAAAAATACGGAAACCACATTTTATTAATCACCGGAGCAGGACGAGAACGCGTAGAATTTAAATCAAAGAATTATTTTTGCGAGTCGTCAATCGAACGTGCGATCATTGCCAATGCATAGGGCATAAGCTGCATTCGCAACGTGGACTTTCGTGTAGCCTGCACACAAGTGCACACTGATATGGAACAACTTCGTATCGAATAGTTGCTTCGACAACGGCCGCTGTTATTTGCCAGATGAATATAAATATTCGTGTGTGTATATTGATATATGTGGGGATTGATACGTGACGCTTGCACCGAGTGGAGAATCGAACAGCGAGTGACTCTGTACGCGACGAAAAGCGAGGGAACGAGATGGCGCGACTGCAGCGCAACGGCGCAGACCAACCGGAGAGCACGATTCTCCGCGGCTTGCGCAGGCACCACAGAACGCTTCGCAACTCTCTCTCTCTCTCTCTCTCTCTATATATATATATATATATATATATATAGGTATGTACACCATGTGTCGATCTTGCTACTATAACGCGTGGTTTATTGGCAAACGCACTGTGAAAACATTTAGCGTTGTGCGAATCGAGGGTTGCGCACGAAAATCCCACCAAAATGCAAACGACGTGAGAGTTTTATACAATAGATACGTATAAAATTAAATAGTGAAGCAAAAAAGCCAGTGGTATGAGAAAATAAACAACGGCGTAAAAAAAAAAAGAATGAAAAATGCGAACGATGGAACGAAATAGAGCGAAAGATTGATTAATTGTGAGATTGTAAAACGGATGAAAAATGAGAGGGAACTTGGTGAATTTTTATCGGCGCTTTTACGGCCATATGGATAATCAATTGCAGCGCTCTCTGGAATTAACGATTGGGCGGACGTGTCAAAGACTGAATAGGATATATTTATACATACGTTTTCAATCAGAAGTCTTGTTCAATCGGAAATTTCGTAATTTGCGATAAAAAGGAATGTCCACGTTATGCAGGATAATAAGAACAGTGATCTTGTATTAAAATTGGCAAAAAATGAGTAATAGACAAGTAAAGAGAAATTCTCGGACAGATTGACTAATTTTCTTGAAGATTCGAGACAATTTTTTTATTTGAAAGAAAATTTCAAAAAAACCATACAATATTGAAAATACTAACCGCTGTGACTGCAAATTAATCATATGTAAAAAAGAAAAAAAGAAAAAAAGAAAAAACAATCACGGGCTGAACGCGACTCCGGTCGATGGCCCATCGGACAGACCGTTACTTTTAAGTTAAAAAAATAATGATAAATGTACAGGAAAAAACTTTTGAAAACTTGGTCCAATAAATGTCTTGGAAAGCTACTATAAAAAATAAGACATCTTTTAAAAAATTCCAGAATTTATTTGATAACAAAATAAAAATTGTCTATCGTATATGTTGAACTATTTTTAATCGTTTTCCAGAAATACTGATTAGAAGACGACTGTAACATGCACTTCCACTCCCAGCATTTTACGAGTAGCAATAAAAGAGCTAAGAGAGAGGGAGAAAGAAGACATTTTTGCAATTCTCTTATAAGAGTTGTATTGCGCCATACGAGTGGTACGGAATATAAGCGTCAGTCAATAGCTTGGCAAGGATTTCACGAGGCAGTGGCGGCGGCGGCGGCAGCGAAAAAGACGAAGAAGACGAAGAAGCCGACGTCGTAGTGTCTGGTGTCCTCTCCGTTCAGAGCAGCTTTCGAGCTGTAACCTACTTTTGCCGAAATGCCACAGCTCTCGGAAATTGGCTTCTCGTTCTTTCTGCCATTGGCATTGGAGCCTGGAACGATCCACTAGGGTTCTATAAATTGAGGTATAAGGCTTTTTATATAGTCATTCTAAATCGGATTAATCCACTGCGTCATCGAATCGCAGAATGAGTCAGAATGTTACCCTCTTAATTAAGATTATAAAACGTTTATAATGATCCATGCGTTATGTTGGGCTCGAATTTCAGGGATCCGACATCTAAAAAAAATAGTAAGAAGATAATGTATCAATGATAACCATCTATTATCAATAAATTTTCTCAAGAGGACCCCTTAAAAACGATCAGTCACCTAAAAGAGAAAAAATATGGAAAAAAATGTGATGGCCTTCTCTTAAAGAAAAGTTTACATCTAAACCTCATCAAGTATATATCAAGCAACATAACTGTGCAATTTTGTAAAGACGTACAGTGCACCAGAATGGTGTGAGGTAAAAAGTAAACTTCTCAGCTTGTAACTTTCAGAGCACGTCAGTAAACAAATTTTAGTACTCAAGGTCTTTTTTATTTCGAAGCGTTAATGCACAAGACAAAAAAAATATTTGTTTACAAATTTAAAATGATAGCCTTCTCTTATAAAGACCGGAAATGAAATGTTCTCCAATAAAATAAGACATTGAGAATTTGTTCACCGGTTTGTTCTTGAAAAAATTGCAAAATCTCGATGCTTGATACGTACTTAGTATTAGTGAGGTTTAAGGTTTAATTTAAGATTTTTTTGAAAAACAGTATCAGGCTACAGAATTTTTTTTGCTTATGACGTTTTTTAGGTGATTGGAACACTTGAGAGACTCGACGAATTAGAAACAAGAGACTGACTTGGTTTAATACATGAAGCCAGAGCCCTTAACGTTGTCTTCAGCAACGGAATCTGCGGGTCTTCGGATCTCGGAGATACTCTCGAAAGACTCTCGAGAAAAGGAGATGCCAAAGTAGAAGCGCGCGAGTTACTCGTGAGCGTACGACACTCCAAACTTCCGTGCTTTATCCTCCTTCACCTCATCCTCCTGGTTTATCCATTAATATATACTCGACTTGTCCGAAGCATCTTTCACCATGAGGAGAGCGGTGAGTGGAGAGCCGTTGAGTGTACACTATGCGGCTTATACTGAAACCCAAGGAGAGCTTTATCCTTTAACTTGGACCAACGTTTTCTTCGTTTCCTCTTTCACTGTCTCACACACGAGCATACGAAGTCGTAACTTGTCGTAACTGTGCTTGTTACAAAAAAAGTGCCTAGTTAAGAATAAATTGAAAATCCACTTGTTGCGAATAAATATTTATATGCAGACATTTTTTACAAATTCTTTGTAAAACTAAAAAATGACGAAAATTTATCTGTGAAATAGATATAAATGTTTTTTATGTTTCTTATAAATGTATATATGTTTTTGGCTTGGCTGTACTGTCGAAAAATAAGAAAATTCAAAAATTTTCTTTGGATGTTAGGGAAAATTAATGAACAATTATCATAATTTTAATATAAACAGCCGAACCATCTGCTTTTATTCTTTTTCAAAGTAAACCTACACTTAAAATACGATATTACATATGAAATACTCGGTTGTTGGAGCAAATAAACCTTCAAGTTAATCACCCAAAATGAATAAAGCTCCTCAATTTCGGAATCAGGAGACAACTCGCAATGTACTTTCTTCTCACGGATCGCACACTCGCTCGCTCGCTCGCTCGCTCGCTGCCTCCATTTAACTTGTATCTTCATCGTCGGCAGAGAGTACGTGCAAGGTATAGCCCGACGCAGGTGCACATTGCGTCTTGCCGTCATAGCAGTGTACACGGTGCTCCGGACACCTGCGACACACACGCCAGAGCTGCAACTCGCTGTTGCTTTCACGGCGTTTGTTGCATGACGATGACCATCAGCTTCTTCGTAGTCGCTGCCCTGCCCTGCCCCCGCTAACTATCGAATCGTGTATCGACTTGGAAATCCACAGGAGCTCGTCCTTCGAAACTCTTCCACACACACCTAACCCACGACTTTATGGAAATCTGTGGGAATGCGATGCCCTCAGTGCAGCCATTTCGAGGATCCTAAAATATTATATCCAAATTTGCACGAACGCACTCGCTTACCATTCTTCCCTATTCTCTACACTAAATTTAATTAAATAATTCACTAAATATATATACATATATATATATATACGGGGCATTCCACGTCAAATCGCCAGGCCATGACCCTCACCCTCATCGATTTTCTTCGTTTTTTAATATAATATTATTACCGACCTATAAAGACCTTGGAATTTTTCTCAGATTTTTTGACCACCAGTAACATTTTTAAATCCTCGTAAAAACACCAATTTCAAAAACGCCGTCTTGAAAAATATGAAAAAATTCACTCTGATTCTATGATTTAAAATATGATTTTTGAGCGCCACGCGATAATGTGATCTCAATATTTACTATTTTTTCCACGTCGTAATTTGATTTTTTATTTTTTCAGTGAGGATAACTTTTTTAAATATCAATGGATCTCAATTTCTTTGAAGATGGTAGAATCACCTGAATCCCCGAAAACAATTGATATCGTTAACAAAAATTTCGCAAATGCATTTCGCAGTCCAGGCGATATTGTATTCTCAAAAATCTGAAAAATGCTCTATATATATAATTAATTAAATTATTCGGAGCAACGATATATTTGGTTGAATCTATTTTATTTAAAAAAAATACTTGTTATTTAAACCAATAGAATGATATTGTAAGACGTATATATATACTAAACTGTCTCCATAGATAACCTCAGATTGATTTAATGATGCCTCATTCGAGCGGATTAAATATTCAATTGCAACGGAAAAGTATTCCGTTGAATGCTTAATAATAAAATTCAAACAATGAAGACATTACAGTCAAAGCAGAAAAATTGATCGAATTAGCCGCTTGAAAATGATTCTGGTATATGTTTCAATGAAATATTAACCAAGTTCAAATAAATATTGCGCACATTAAGACAAATATTGTTTTGATTGAACGATACATTTAGTTGGTTGAATTGACGATAAAATATAAATACGTGTAATTTCTTGGGTTTCCCTTGGAACGCGAGCATAGAAATTATTTTTATATTTTTCTCTTGTTGTATATATCGGAAAATATATCTATAACGCAAAGAATGTCGTATAAATCGTAGAACCCCAATATATAATATGGATATATGTTGCATATTCTTTTTTCCAGTGGAACTTTCTTTAGTTAGGGTCAAATGTTTTATTTAATGGCAGGACACCGTTTATCGGGATGTAGGAGACATGTAATTCCGTCGCCGGTGAAAGGCAATGCGTGTGCGCGATGGAATTTCGCGTAATCAGTGGTGAAGGAGGAAGAACATAAGGAAGATAAGCGAAGGAGAGATTGAGAGCGAACAGCGAAGGTAGCCTATGCGGCTAGGGCTGATGGGGGAATATGAGGGCGGCGGGTCTGATCGAGATTCCACCCAGGATATTGAGTCTCTTGCGTGTAGGCGTTTCGTTCCGGATTCTTCCTCTCCCGCCTCGAGCGGCTTCTCCATCTCTGTCCTCTCGTCACCGACTTCCAACTTCTCTCCCTCCTTTGCTTCGATCGGCGCTCCTACTACGATCTTCTTCTTCTCCGTCTCCTTCTCCTCAATAAGCGTATACATATCTCGTAAAGCGAAAGATCGTCTGTTGGCAAATTGGCAAAAACGGCATCTATGAGATGAATATGTTTTTACAGTCACGCAATGCTCTCCCTTTTGTATTCCTAATTCATCAGAAAACTTAAATTATTCCTTTCTATTTGAATTAAAATTTATCTTTTCCAACTTTGAGTTATTATTTTTGTTTCGAATTTAAATAATTATTATCCTTTTTCGAATCTGCTGCTGTTTGACTAGACTGTTGGAAAAAATTGCAAGTCTTCTGCTTTGCCGCAATAATCAAGATAAAAATCGGATGAAAAAACTGTTTTTGTCTCCTGTCATTGAAATTATTGGTTTTTAGTCAAAATAATAGCGAATTCAAAAAATTGTAATCGAATAAAAATATTCAATAACCAAAATCTTATTTCATCATTCTTTTTTCGTCTTCCCCACTATCCTCTTGTATTTTCATCCTCTTGTTTTATTTTTTAGTATTTCCTCCATCATCTCTTTTGTGTGTGTATCGCCTCATTCATTTTTAATCTCGCTCTCTCTCTCTCTCTGTACTCTTTTTCTGTAGCTTGCATTGTTTCCGTTTCTGTAATTCTAGGGTTCTGGTTTTTAAGGGATTTATCCTAAAACCAAATAAACTCGACTTACATAGATACGCACAAAACAAAGTGACAAAGTATTTTTTTATACTTGGTCACGATTATTAATTTCCTAAATATTTCGAAGACTTGTTGGTTAAAATGGAGCAACATTTGTTATTGCGAATTTGAAATTCGGTATTCGACATCATCTTCGAAGTTGACTTTCTTCATGTGCTTCGATGGGCACTCCTCAGCAAAGCGGCTTCTCATTCTTCTTCTTCTCCTTCGTCTCTACGGCGCAAGCGTTTACAAGTTGTACAGCAAGAGATCGCGTGGCTTGGCGAGAGCGTCACGCTCGACCCTGAAAATGCCGCTCGTCCGAAAGGGTTGTTCTAGCGAGTGTAGTAAGACGCCGGAATAAGCTGTCGACGATCTGCGTGCCAGAGCACGTATCGCCCGCTGCACCACATCGTACGCATTAGACATACAATGCGCACTACTAAACGCACTGTGCATACACCGCCAGAGAAGCATAATATAGAAACACTCAATATTTATAATCGTTTTCGCCTCGAGGAATTATAAGTGGAGTTTGCACACAATCGCAATGGTATTATCATCGCTCAGATATCGATCTGACGTACGGCATGCAGAGTATGCCTCGCAATATGACTAAGAGCCGTGCGATACCGCTTTGATTCGAATAAATAAATATATGGAGTATGGCCAGAGAAAATACAACGTTGTAAAAGAAGAAGAGGAAGAAGAAGAAGAAGAAGAAGCTTATGTTGAGGCGTGTATTAGGAGCGGTGATGTAAGTGTCGTGGAATCTTTGCGACGATCAATCATAGCCGAGTTTAATTAAGACAGCTGAGAACGATCGATCGTTGAACGAGTCATAATTAACATTCTTTTTCTGCCCGCAGATAGAAGTCGATGCCAGATAATATGATATAATATTGTCAAACTCGAAACTTGAAATTAATCGGCCGAAAGGGCAATCCGGAACAAGAGGTAGCATTTTTTTGTCGCCTTTTTTTGTAATGATGCATTACGTGAATTTTAGTACAACGGATTCAAATTCATGTTTATTTTTTTCTTTGATTGTTTTATCGAAGAATGAGGTAAATTAAAATTAAATAGCATCTCATATACTTGAGTGAATATGTTGGAAATAAGTGGAAGTATCTTGAGAAAATTTTCTATAAATAAGTAAATTTTTATAAATGCATTCTCGCTACCAGTTTATATATATCGGATTCTCGGTGACACAGCTCGAAGAGCAGAAACAGAAGTTAAAATAAAATGATGGAAAGAATTCGAGAAAGAATTTGGGAGGAAAAAAAAAAAGAAAAAAAAATGGTAAAAAACGTATTGATATATATTTTGAAGGGGGCAGACTGGGAGAAAGAAGTGAAGGAGCATGGAGAGCGAAAGGCATGAGGTCTCGCGGACGCTCGCAGGTGAGTCAGAGTGAGAAGGTAGCCCGCGAGTCGGCGCTACGAGTCCGCCTACCACTTTCGTACATTATACACGAAGCTCGCGTTCTTGGATCCTCGAGAGTTGTCCGTTGAATCGGGCAGGAGAGAAGACGCTCAGAGCGAGTGGGTTCGTTCCTCTCTTGGCGAGCTTCGCGCTCGCACGACGTTCTTTCGTTCTCGCAGCTGTGGCTGGCGGTCCATGCCACAAGAGGAGGGCCACGGTGAGAAGAAGGAAGACGCTCGCGGTTGCTCCTTCTTTCCTTCTCTCCTTCTCTCCCACCCTCTTTCTCCTATTTCGCTCTCTCTCCACTCTTTGCAGCTTCTCCAGGCATACTCTCGCCATATATGGCGACGTCCGCACAATGCGAACTTGGACTCAGCCCGGCCAAACTATATATATAAATATACATGTATACGTATGCCTAAGCGTATATATATGCATTGAATCCCATTGCACACTTCTACACGCGTTATTTTTGCGCATATTTTATATGTACTACAAGGACGCGGTTATTGCTGTGTAAATGTGAAAAGATTATTTCGTCAAATGACACGGGCCTCAATATTTAGATGAATTTCAAAATCACGTTTGAAATTATTCGGAGGCTTTATGTGACCTAGTGAACATAAATTTGGTGTACGATTGGGGTCGAGATTGGCATGCAAAATGAATGTACTTTTGTGGTGGAATTACAGTTACAAAAATTAAGGGTGCTGGATTGGCACCCGAAAGAAACGTTGACTAAAAAGGTTTTTCGAAATATATTTGATTCATACGATGGATAATATTGTAAACCATGCCATGTCCAAATTTGAAGTGAATCAGATAACTGTTTATTAATATTTTTCATAAAAAAAATAAAAAAAACGCTTTCCGAAAAAACCATGTATCAATTTTTTTGTAAAATCGTAACTCCAATAGTCCGATAGTAAAAAAAGTATAAGAAACGATACTTTACTTGTCTTTCGGACGCAAAGTTTAAGCAACCGCCTCAAAATTCTTAAACGTTTTTCATATATTAATATTTTATTACCCTGATACATGAAATTTATTAATACAGTTGATGCATAAAAACTGCTAATGCATTTATTAAATGAAAGTAGATTTTTGAGCGTTAATTTTTTCCTCTTTTTTGTGCCCTTCTTTTCATACCTTCTCCTCCCACTTGATAGTGGGAGAAGAAATAAATGGCGTTGAGTACCGCAAGGCACAAAAATATCGTGTGCCAGCTTTACGATTATACAATAGTTAAAGAATGTTGCATCATATACAAGCAACATGAGACGATACGAGAATGTATGTATATATAGGTGTATATACAGAGAGAAAGAGAGAGAGGAATTGTAGGTATTGTAGGTTATATGTATTTGTCGGAGCAAATTTTCCTTTAGCTTTACGTCAATGCGGAAGTTCTCGTTCCCGTTCCGGTATATATACATATTTTAACATACGACATGTATGTACACAAGCTCTATATAGGAGGTGGTGCATTAAAGCTACCATTTTCCATCCCTTTTCTCTCCGAAGCTTTTTCATAGAGAGCGACGAGGCAGGGGGAAAGGAGAAAAGCTTACGGATGATAAAAGCCGCACACGGCGAGGCCGTACGAAAAGCATTTACTCTCTCCTGTATACGACAAACGCGAGAAAAACTCACGCGTGGGATACCCTCGAGCTAACTAAAAGCTATTACGCCCGGGAGATCTTCTTGGTAATAGTAGGGCTGTTGTATCCGTCTAAGTACATACTGTGAGCATCCGGTTGTTATTTATCCGACGTTATTATAAATTAACCACTGACAAGCACACCTGAGCGTTGCTCAACTCTACTTTTGGTGATTTAATATGCTCAATCAAAGAAAAATAGGGAAACCATTTTTTTTCGAGCCTAAAAAATTAATTAAAAGATTTGTAGCATGCACGGAAAAACGTCCGTTCGATATTACCATAGCCATGGTTTTCTCAAGTGTAAGTTGATGAAATCCGGCGTTATCGAAAATTTACACACCCAAGCATTGCTTAATTCTACTTCTGGTAATTTAATATTATTAATCAAGGAAAAAAATAGAATAGAATAAATAATCAACTCAAAGATTTGTGACACACACGGAAAAATGAATGCTCGGAAAAAGGTATGCTAGTAAAAAGTGTAGACTGGTTTAACTGGAATCAACGCTTTTCAGTGAAAAATCTTTCTTTGACAAATTTATAATTTATCACTAATCAAAATTTGTTCGCGGAGTTAGTGAATAAAATGTGTACAATTTTTTAGATGAATTGATCAACTACTTCTGGCAGGAAGAGACACTTTTTTTTTATTACACATTGTCAGACGACGAGACCGTCGGGAAGACATTTGCAGCGCCCCTGTATAATACAAACGTCAGAAAAACTGACACGTAGGATATTTTCGGGTTAACGAAAAGCAACTGGGAGATATTTGCGACGGCATACGTGTTGTATACGTGTAAGTTTATTTATTCGGCGTTATCATGAATTAACTACCAACGCACCTGAGCATTTATAAATTGCACCTTCGGTTCGATAAAAAAAACAATCTGCAAAGAATTTTTCTTTCTTTGCCTGAGAAATGAGCCAAAATATTCGTAGCACTTTCTATCTATTAAACGGGCACTTGTTGAGATGATAATCGTGATAAAAGAGATATAGTCAGCAAGTATGACAAGAATTTTAATCTCTTCAAGTATTTAGCTTTGGTAATTCAATTAACAGATAGCAGCATAATGGCCGCTATCAACAGCGAAAAATATTTTCCTGACAAATTTATAATTTACCACTAACTAAAATTTGTTTGCAAAAATAATTATAAAAATGTGGACAACTTTTAATTAAATTAATAAAAAATTTCTAGCATATAAAAACAAATACTTTGAATTTCGCCTGCCCACGAAGCGAGGCAGTCTGAAAAAATGTTTGCTCGCTCGTGTAGCGTACAAACGCGAGAAAAACTCGCGCGAGAGCAACCCTCCAACTAACCAAAAGCTATTACGCCCGGGATATCCTTCGGGTAGTTTGTGTCTGTGTGTATGTGTGTGTACCTACTAAGAGCATCCGGTTTTTATTTATTCTCCATTTTCATTAATTACCTACAGACAGCACACACTGGAATATTGTCGAACTCTACTTTCTACGCTTAAATGCGTTGACGAAGAAAAGCTAATTTTATTAAATAGAGAATGCGAATATTCTCACACATAAATAATCAAAGAAAAACACGGGTACTTTTTTTTAAATACCTAGGAAATACGTTTGTACTTTCTATTTGTTTAATTAATCATTCTGGGGATAATAGTCCTGATAAGAAAGATAAGGCCAGCGAGTATAACGCGAGTTCTGATCTCTGCATAATCAAATTGTAACGTTTTAATTAGCTGACACCTGAACCGGAAAATATTTCGTGATTTTTTCACGAGTTAAAATTCCTCTGTGCCCTAAAATTTTGTTTAGTTTTTTTTTTTTTTTTTTTTTTTTAGGTGCACATAGTACAACATTTTCCAACTCGTTCAGGGCAGTTTTCAAGACTGCAATTAGGCAAATAAAAATTTCTTCGCGGGAGAAAAAAATATGTTTTTGTATTTAGCTTATTCGTAGCTTTGAGGCTCTATTGCTCTGTAGAGATACTCACTCCCCCGGAATAATCAGAGAAATATCTGATATCCCTAACAAGTTGCTTCTTGTTCCCCTGAGTTTTCCAAGATACGCAGATTCTTCTCAAGTGGACATCACCATTTAAAATTCTAATGGAAGCTTCAACTTTAAAAATGCGTCAAATTTTCGGATTTATACATTTGTTAACGTATATAGGAAATTTTATGAGTTGTATTTTTCAACTTTCAAAAATGATTTGCAATTCGTGAATTCAGAAAACTACAATATTTTTTATTTATTTATTTATACGGTGTCATAAAACAAGAGGAAAGGATGCGAAAAAAAAATCGAGTGTCTAGTAAAATAGCCGCTGAGTACACATAACTAAGGTGCGGATGTCCCCTACGTAAATAACTATATACATAACAATAGGACGCCTCAACTAAGTGCATTTTCAAGTCACTTTCAAGTCGCTGGTTGCAGAGAACAACTGGCCGAATGTGGGTAGCGTAGGTCAGCGTCATACAACCAGTAGGTGACGATAACAACTGTCAGCACACTTGGAATTTCATGTGCAGATTACGGAAGACTTCGAGCAGCGATAATTCTTTTTTTTTTCCTTTCGTAAAGTGAAACGTCAAAAAGGCTTATGATATATTATCAGGGAAACGAGCCGCGCCTATATTGGCGCATTAAGTGTTCTCTATCAATTCAGTCACTTTTTCGTCATCACTTTATCTCAGATCTACCCCATAATTGTTTATATCAAAGTACCATAAAAAACAACTCTATGTGATTTTTCATTTTTTTTTTAATTATTTTTAACCCTATATTTATTTAAATGCCGTCGTTTTTACGTAAATCCGCAACTTGAAATTACTAGAAAAAATACTTCCACATAAAAGTTGTCGTTTTGTGTTAGCTTTTAAATGGAATATTGACAATAATCTTTACGTTCTGGAAGCATTGATTTTTTGCCAAAAAAAAAAGAGGAATTAGTTTTTGATTCGTAAGCGGATATCTTTTTTTTCGGCTGAGATAATTGCGGAGGACTTGTGCATGACCGTCGATATAAATAAAAAAATCACCGGAGTGGTACGAATCGCGAGGTGTTAGGGGAAAAAAAACGAACAGTACACCAAACGAAAACGACCTTATTTCAGTGTTTTTTTATTTATTATATATATATATATTTTTTACTGTCGAACCTTGATTGGTGCAACTCTGTCGATTTTTGTCCGATATCGGCGTTCACGCAGCAATCCTAATTCCCCCTGTTTTTCGGAACCAAATTACTATTACCAAAACGCTGAAATGATTTTAAATATCCCATTGAAAAGCTAAAACAAAGCAACAACTTTTATGTGCACACATTTTTTTTCAGTAACTTAAATTTTCCGAGATACCGTCACTTGAAGCTAATAAGGGGATGCTGCTTTAAATGTAGAAAGAATGAAAAAAAAATGACACTGAGTGCCTTTTAGTATTACTTAGTAACGTGTAATATATGAGCCGAATGTGAGATGATCGAATAAAAGGAGGAGGAGGAGGAGGAGGAGGAGGAGATTGTGAGAGAAGGCTTGACGTAGTAGTGCAGCACTAATCCATGATATCTCTCCGAGGCTGCTAAGACCATTCACACGCTGCCGTGGGTTCTACATGGCAATTTCGCGGCACTCGAAGCAATTGCGAATCGAACATTTAACGTGTAGTGTGCTATGTACCGTTCCACCATTAGGATTACGCCCACCAAACACATAGAGTACTTTGTTGCAGCGTTAATAGGAGTCTACAATGGGATTGAAAGTTTCCGAACCGATAAAGCAAATTGCATCAAAATCGACGGACGCTAATGGCTTTTGTAACTCAAGAGACTCCGAGTAAATAATAATCACGATTGCACTGTAATTCGAGTTCACATTCGAATTGAAATTATATTTCAATAAACCTCAAAGTATTGTGTACATTTAACATTAAACTAAGCGTTTTAGGTAGAGGTTTTAAATGCTCATCGCTTTTTGTTTTAATATCCACACATCTAGGAGACATTTTAACAACGGAAGAATAAAAACTTGGAAACGTCCTATGAAAAATTTCGCAAACCTAACCGAAAACGAACATTATAATTCGAGAAACAGACGCAAGACAAATGGTTGTAAAATGGAGGCACAAAATATACAGTTTCGACGTGTCTCAAGGATTGAGATTGAGGTAATTTCCGTAAGTTTAGAAAAGAAAAACCAGATTGTTGGTTACAGAAATGTGGTCTGTCGACCTTTCTATTTGTCCGTCAGTCTGTTCCATCGGTCTGTCTGTTTGTCTGACCGTCTGTCGATCGGTCATCGGTCTGTCAAGCGGTATAATACGGCATAGAAAAGCCTCTGTCGGTTATGCAGTATTTGGCTACCCTTTTTTTTAGATCTTTTTTGGCGATACCACGTCGTGTGGTGCAGTCGGGCGGTGCAGAGGACGCACCGGAACACGGATGCTCTCGCGGTTAAACGCGACATCGCGCCGTCGCTCGATATGCTACATCACTATTTTTAAGACCGGGTGTGCGGTGAGTGTGCCTTCCGAGCCCAACGAACGTCGCGTTCACGTTACTTCGCTTCCCCCGCGGTATACGCGTTACACCTTGTCGAAACGGACTGCTCAACCACCTCTCCGACACATCATCATGGTGGCGGCCCGCGGCTGCGACACCACTCACGATGCTTCGCCCGGATTAGAATCGACTATTTTTATTTGCCATCTCCACCTAACTTTGCCGTGCTTTCTAAACCGGATCCCGCTGATATATTCTTCTAAATTCATTTTTATTTCTCCATACAAGCTAATTCTATTCAATTAATTCGTCCTGATTTTGTTTATCAACTTATTACTTAAATAATTGTTGGTGTCTCATAAATCATAATAATTGCTTTCGAATGCTCAAACACACAAATTGAGATTTTCACGAAATTCTTCATCCATTTGTATTACTCTGTAAATGATTTTTTTTTTCTCCCCTTTCAATTAGATAAATTCATCTTTACATCACGAATTTCGAATCAATTCATAAGTGTAACAAACTAAGAAATTGAAAAATTAAGGCATGCGGGTGAGTCTTTCGATGAAATTTTGAATCCGTTTCAATTACTCCGTATATGGATTTCTCTCAGTTTAACTAATTCATACCGGCTTCATAAATTAATAACTTATGATTGAATTAATTTACAAACAATGAATTCATAATACATTTATCAATATAACATAATTGGCATTACGAATGAAAAATGCTAAAACTCACCCCTCAAAGAAACTGCAGTGGTCGCCAGCAAACCCTGAAGACTTCTACTGTGATGATGTATAAGACTGTGAAAATCCGCTCTCGCTTGATGTCGCAGACGATCTTCTGTCTCGCGATTGCAACATGGACCTCCGCACGTACCTGTAAAAAAGAAACGAAAGAATTACAAAAAAATATTCGCGACTCCTTCGATGACTTCTTTTCTTAACAATCATTTTTTTTTTTTTTACAAAGTCGGTCCTCGCTCATTGCTTTTCCATTTTATCATAGCTTTCGCGACGATATACGCGGAATCTCAAAAATTTTAGACGTAGAAAAACAAACAAAATTTGTGCAGAAAATTCAAATCATCATGAAATTTGAAGCGCTGAACGGATTAACTTTAAATTTAATCCCAAACCTTGTCCAATGATAATCCAGTTGTAAAATAAGTTTCGAATGGATATCTAGAAAAATTGTAAAAATCGGAGTGAAAAGTGATAAAATTATTGAAAATGATGATTTAAAGGAAAAAATTCCCGTCGAAATTCAGTCGTTATTCAATGACAGTCTGGCTGTGGTTCAAATTTGAGATTTCTCTATTTTAAAAAACCTTTGCTCTCGACGTTTTAGAGCATTTGAGTTTACTGAGATGGAAATGACAAGAAGAAAAAAAAAAAAAAAAAAAAAAAGCATCTCGAAAACAAAGCTTCCTGGATTCGGCAGGAAAATTGCATAATTGGGAGCACAGAAATGAGGTCTACTGGCTCACATATATTGCGAGAGATTTTTTTAATAATAGAAAGTGGGGCATTGACGCGTTCTGTTGTGCCGAAAATTTCTCGCTCGCTGTCCCAGTGCACATCCCCAAACTGTTGTGGTCGTTAAGGAGGAACCATTGCCTATTTTTTATTATTATTTTTTACTGTCGCTTGAGCACCAGTATTTTCGCCTCTCTGTGGACGAGTATCGAGATGCTCGTGCCAATCGACGCAGCAAAGCCTCTGTATAAAAGAGACCCTGAAGAGACGGGGAAGAAAATAAAACGGACGATCGAGGAGGCCATTAAAGCCCGGCAAGCAATTTCCATGCAGCTCAACCCTCACTCTTATCTTCGTACACTTCGTACACTTCGTACACTTCGTACACAGATACGTATATCTACGAGTAACAATGACGTTCTTTCCCATATTTTCCCATCAACTAAGTTCTCAGAGCTTCTCTCGGCTACTTTGAAATCCTTCTCGAACTATCCAAACATCCGGATATTTTACAGATATTCGAGATGGCTTCGATTGCTACTCGCGTAATCTAATTTTCCAAGACTTTTGCGCAAATCTTCCTTCGCTCAGTGCAAAAACTTTATCTACCGTCGAGATAAGTTTTGTGGATAAAAAGTTCTGTAACTTTAGAAACTCGAGGTGATAAGCCGCGATAAGGGTTAGGATAATAATGCCATTAGCGCTGAGGAACAAAGGAGGACTATAACAGTATATCGTATAGTCTTAAGGGCGATGAGTTGTGTAAAAATCAGTAACATTCTTCGACTAATATTTTCTGCTCTTTTCGCTGCTAGTATTTACATTTATTTATTATCATTTCAACTTGACTGGCCTTGATTATAGAATTTTTTATAAGGTAACAGAAGTTGGGGGCAAATTTATTGTTATCATTTTTAAAATTAATTTTTTAACGTTTGAATGTTTAAAAAAAATTCTCGGTCGTGCAAAAAATGAACCTTTTTTATTTACGTAGTGATTTGAGATAGAAGTGAAATCAGGGAGTTATTTAAATAAGTAAAAAGAAAGTTTTTGAACGATACACCATAAATATTAATGACACTACGACAAACAATATCAATTTAGATATGATAAGGTAATTTTCAGCAGTTCTATTATTTTTATTCGATACTATAATATCCAGAGAATTCGTTGAACAATAGAGCAAAAGAAATATACTTGGTTTATCTATAAAAAAAAATTTTTAAACAGCTTGGCCACGACTGATTCTTTTAAATCGCTTTAATCACATAACAGTCATTCCAGAGTCAAGGTGTAAGGTAACCATACACCTCGACTCTCCATTTGTAAACTTCCATCCATGTCGTAGAATTTTCTCGGAATTGAGTAGTAATTTGCATTGCATAATGATAAAGAAATTATACGTACAATATAAAGGTGTCCTTGCATCTGCTAAGCCCTGTCTGCAAGTTTCACTTTCCAACGTCATGTCTTTCAGAAAATAAATGTCTACATACAGTGGCGAGCTTATAGAGAAAAAAAAAAAAACTTATAAGTGCGACTACTAGTGTTAACAAAACGACTGCTTGTTTTGTTTTTTTCTTTTTTCTTTTTTTTTCAAGCATCTCACCAAGAGATCGATTGCGTTGAATGGACTGAGACTGATGGGAATCGTGTGCGTGGGTCTATATGACAGAGGGATTCTCTGTCCGAGAGTGTTAACACAAGTGTCGGTAACTATATTTATAAGCAGCCGTGTGTGCCTGAGTGTTGTAAAAGTTGCACGTTGCCGTTCCAAGGAGTCTTCATGTATTTCGGCAATACCAGATGATTAGTAGGTTGCGTTGATTTCTACGGTCATTTTTCATAGTATATATCAATATACTATGAAGACATATGTATGTGTTACTGTCTCGGAAACCATTTTGCGGGTATTAATGTGTCTTGTAAAATTACACGTTCATTATTTATTGGCAACTGTATGTCAACCGAAATCCAACATCAATTTAATTTTATAGTTATGCGTTTAACGTAATTCAAGTGTAACTATGTTGCAGACGCATTAAAAAAAATTATATTACGTAAACATAAGAAGTAAATTTTTTTACCTTTTCAATGTAATTGAAAATTTCTTAGGCGAAACTGTAAAAATGAATACGGCTACACCGATTGAAATGAAGCAGACGGAAGTAAAATCGTAATAAGACCATTAGCAGTAGCATTATTTCCATGTTTTTTTATGTCGGTTAGAAGCATAATTTTTGTCGTCTTATATTTCAAGTGATAGGAAATATTTTTTTTCAGAAGCTATTTATATGTTAACGCATTTCTAGAAAATTAGGTATAATGATATATTAACAGGACTGGAAAATATTTTTGAAAAAAAAATACTATTAGATATATTTCAGGAAGTATCGAAATATAACCGAGCTACACGTATATCAATCCTTATTTTGTATAGCGGATATAATTATACTATATTTGTTACCAGTTCAGAAATAATTCTGGATATATTGATGAGTTCTAGAAAAAAGTAGACATTTCAACCTCAATCCTACATAAATTGAATTCAATTTTATGGCTATACGTCCATTTACATGTAATTGAGGCGTAACAATTTTTCCAGGAGTAATAATGCAGACATATTTTAAAGAATTAAATTATAAGAAAATAAGTAGTCATATTTTTTCTTCTCTTCAGTATAATTGAAAATAATTCTGTCGAAATCATTTTTAAAAAATGGCTCTGGCGATTAAAATTAAGCACAAGACAGTAAAAGCTTAATACGATCAGTTTAGTATTACATCAGTTTTTTATGTAAGTTTACTGGAGACATATTTTTTGTCGTTTAATATTTTAAGAATGAGGAAGCATATTTACAAAAAAATACGATGAGGTATTTTTTTTTAAATATCGAAATATAAATGAGCTGCAAGTATATCGAGGTTCATTCTTCATCATAGCGTATATAATTATACCACATTTGTTACCGTCTCGAGAACAATTTTGAGGATATTGATGAGGCCTATAAAAAAAGTAGACATGTCAACCCAAATCCTACATAAATTTAATTTAATTTGATGGCTATAAGTTTAATAACATGTAATTGAGGCGTGAAAATGTTAAGGGGAGATGTATCGCACAATGAGAGGAGCACGACGATGCGAGAAGTGGGAGAAGTGGGAGAAGTGGGAGAAGTGGGAGAAGTGAGAGAAGGCTCGGTCGTGCGAGAGATGCCCCGGGGAATAATAATGCGGACGCTCGTATAGCGTATATAGGTAGGACATTGGCGTGCGCGTTCGAGACCTCTATCCGGCCTCTCTGGCTCACCTCCTCCGTTGTGCAGCAGCACCATCATACCATCATACCATCATACCACCACCGCGTACCTCCACAACATGTATACGTGTACGATTTCCATGGAAATCCGCGATTGTGCAGCACGAGGTGCTCGCGTACAATGGAAACGCACCACCTCAGAGGAACCAGCGTCATCGAATTCGGCGTCCATAGGCTAGTACTTCCTCCCCTCCTCTATAACCCAACGCCTCTACTCGTGCATTTATATTCTATGTATGTATATACTATAGTCATATTACTATACTAAAAAATTCGCCGACTCTTGACTAAAGAAACGAAAAGTTCATTACTACAATGAGATACTAATTAGATACTAATATTTCACGTTGCAATGGTCCTTTTTTTTTTTTTTTTTTTTTTTCCTCCCATGGAAATTGGTGCATTTATTTTTGTTATGTTATTTCGAGAGGCTTCTTCCGAAGAATTTTCAAGCTTCTGAATAACAGTAGAGGACTATATATAACAGTAGAATGTGAAAATTTATTTTCCATAGAATTAGAAAATTTATTTAAACACAAAAACCGGTCATCAAAATCGGTCAACTGAACAAAATGTTACCAGCGGTCGGAAAATCTGAATATTCGTGTAATCAGTTTTTTTTTCTCCCCAAGTCGGAAGAGGAAAAAGAAAAATTCCTAGAATCACTATATTTTAAAATACTTTCTCAAAAACTTCAAATGTTATCAACAGAAAAATGGCTAGTTCCATTATGAGCGAAAAACTTTCGATCAGATAAGATTCTGAGATGTAGTAATTGCGACAATTCCTCTTTCAAGCCGACAAATTAGTTTTATCAACTGATAATTAATTAATTGACCGTACTGATTAGATCCACACATAAGTTACGAACCAATTAGTTGGCCGGGAAGATCATATTCTTTTATGGGGTTCAGCATGCATAGGTCAGTTTCTGTACAAATCTACAATGTGCCACAATGATGAAAAAAAATATTTAGTTTACGAAAAAGTTGTTGCGTAACTAGATATTTATTTCGCCATCTGCTACCGCAATTTTTTGAGACTTTATTTAATTTTTCCTTCAAGCTTCGCCTCTAGAAAGTTTCTTGGATAGGATGAGCCGACTAATTGGGTCTATCAGCCGATTATTAATTAATTGACCTCTCTAATTAGATCCGCAAATGAGTCGATGCTAACGAATTAGTGGCCCGACACGATCAAGTTACTTCTACACTATATGCAGTTGCTTAAAGCGGCAAACAATTTTTGTCCCTGTAAAAGAAATGAAAAGTGCCGCAAGGTCACGTCAATGTTAAACGTTAACCATTGTTCGATGGAAGAAGAAAAAAAATGAAAACAAAGGATCGCGGAGAAAAATAAGAAGAGCAAAGCGGCAATTGTATAGTTGAGAAGCGGCTAAGCGAGACAAATAAGAAGTTAGCACACGTGCGTCAAAGTACCTCTATACATATACACGAATAAATGATATATATTCATAACGTGTAGGGGATGTTGCATATATGTTGGATCATTGGTTTATCCGGTCACCTTCGTTTTATCGTGTAGGTCACAACTACGAGAGGAACCGAGAAAGGGAGTCAACGATCTACGTGTACTGTGCCTCAGTGGTCTACTCTAGGTACTACAACGCAATATACCGTCAATCATGCAAATTGGTAAACCGTGTAAGCAGAACAGAGCCGCGTGGACGCCAATGCATAGCGGATTATTCTCTCGAAATTATTCTCTCTCACCAATCGACCGTCAAATAGTTTATTAGTATCGGAATTGCAAAGTAACCAAAAATCCAAGAGCACGAAGCACGACCGAAGTATAAGCACAATGTTTATTGGATAAAATACTCGCCGGGATATCTCGATATACTTTCGAAAAATAACGGAAAACGTTCCTACTTCCGGTAAATAGGAGTAGCGGTATATTTCTTTTTTATACTTGGCGGCGCGTCTCTTGATATGTATAATACATATTTCTATACAAAAGACTATATTAATCTATTTCAAGTAATATCAAAATATATCCGAGCAAAAAATATTTTTTTTTTGCCGCATTTTTTTACTTTTCAAGGAAAAATCTTTTTCTAAATAAAAGCAAAGAACTGTTTACATTTGTGTTTAAGCATTTTGTGGTTAAAATACAAATTTTCAGTTAATTTTTATACGGCGTAGAATTAACGGTCGAAAAATTATAATAACATGTCAAATGAAAAACTTTGACGGGATTTTACAAAAATATACTCAAGACACATTTTTGACATATAAACTGTTCTATATATATTTTATATATGTGATTGTACGTAGGGGACGTAGGACCGGAAGTGACTATCATAGACGACAGCAGAGTAAAAGGCGATCGAGACATATGTGAAGAATTATTAGAAAGATATAGCACTGCATGCTAGGGAAGACGAATGAGAAGAATTAGCGAGACATAGCGATGCATACGTGCTCCTCGGATTACGGAACAGTAGAGTGAACCCCGCGCACTCGAGTTATCCAATTAGAAGCGCAAGGCATATCCAAACGCATCTGCTGCTGCTGCTGCTGTTGCTACTTGGGTTATAGTCAATTAGGTGCACGAGGTAGATATATAACTCATCGCCGTCGTAGTCGTCGACTGCATCATAGTAGGATCGATCGTCCAACATATGAGACTCGAGCCAAAAGCTATAGTTTGGCTATACACTATAGTGCTTCCCCAGCGACGGTCGTGTCGAGCCTTCGGAATCGTCACTGTGCACTCTACGCTCTTATACCCAATTTACTATCTTGATCTGTCGATAGAACGGCCACTTTCCAATACCTACATCGTTACGATCGGATTTGAGAGGTTCTATAATTTCGCCAGATAAAAATTCACACAATGGATAGATATTGATACGCAAAAATTATCGGCAGATCTTATGAAAAGATGTCCCTTTCAATTTAACAAAAAAAAAAACTAATTTCTATACAATATGATAGAACTTTTTTTTGTGCAGATCATCTTTATCCGGTAAAAAATAAGTATGAACCACTTCTTAATAGGTAACCTCTCAGGATGAGAATTGGAAGGGTCCATAATTTCGGCAGACACCGAAAGAAATAGATACTACCCGATAGTAAAAATATACTATCGGATAGTATATTGGATGCTTCGTATAGGGATGTGCAACAATTAGTATAATTATAGTAATGGTTAATATCTGATTGTACCAAGTACATTCCGCATAATAGCCCTTACGATACACATAATACACGGTACTATCCAAATACTACCCAATAGTATATATCATTTAGTATGTCGGATATTAAAAATCTCAGTATCTATTTCTTTCGGTGTAGATATTGATTCGTGAAAACAACCTACAGCTTTAA
Source organism: Tromatobia lineatoria (assembly GCA_949699805.1). Classification (NCBI taxonomy): domain Eukaryota; kingdom Metazoa; phylum Arthropoda; class Insecta; order Hymenoptera; family Ichneumonidae; genus Tromatobia; species Tromatobia lineatoria. Next base: position 23,110,025 of record OX453038.1, on the reverse strand, counting down.
TGAAATATATGTAGATACTTTAATAATTCAATGAGAAAATCGAATTTTTGTAAAACGGCCCAGAATAAAAAAATTAAAAAAATACGGCTATATACTTCATACAGTTAAAAATAAAGGAAGAGAACGAGAAATTTCGAAAAAAAATTTTGAATAAAAATATTACAACAACAAAAATGACAATCATTATAATAGCTCACTTTCTATTATTTAACTGAGAATCAATTTTTTTTTGCTTATCTAAAAAGTTTACATATTTTCAAATAAGAATGTTATTATTAAAAATCAAGAATTATGAAATGATTCATACGATGAATGTTGGTTTTATACAATAATGGAATCTTACAACGCACAGGGTTTGAAGACATTCAAGAAAATGATAATTTTTTAGTATCCGGTTTTAATGATGAGACGTTGGTAAACGTCGTCAGTAGTGAAAGAGTATTAGTAAGGAATTAAGGCGGCGTATAGGGAAAAACATGGGCGCGAGAACGATCGGGTTTTCTGAGCTGTGAACGAGCGAAACGTCGAAAGGGTCCGTCGAAAGGTCGTTGTCGTCAGCAACGAGACTGTCCGACCGCCCCCGCAACTTCTTTACGATGCGTCAAGCTCGCTGGGAATAATAATGATTCTCTCATTGTACCTCGTTCCTCATCTTTCCCTTATGTCCTTCCTACATCCTTCGCGCCTGTCAAGCACCAACACTCGGTACGCGAACTTTATAGCATCCAGTTACATTAATCGCTAACTTGCCGGCGTGGTGCATTTCCGAATCCTCGGCGTTTCATTGCTGGGATTTGTCGACTCTCTGTTGAATTACAAGAGCAAACGAGAGAGTTTCATGTCCGGATATTACAAGTCAAGCTACTGCGATGTACGAGCAAGTAGCAACAATACGTAGGGTGGAAACTCATCGAATATGTATTTCTCGGCTTTTTACTCGTATAAAAATATGTTTCAGTTATTGCTTCGCTTGAATATATTTATTAGGCATTTTGAATAATCTTTCAGATTCTATTTAAAAATTAATAAGAACTTTACTTTCCTATTTTCTTCAGAGGAACGAGGATTCATATATTTAGTAACGATAATCATTTCGCTTTATTATTTTCATTAGTGAGTGTAAATTACTTTTTTTTACTCAAAAAATATATCTTTATTCATAGGAATTTTGTTTTTTCCTTCAACAGTTATTGGTTCGCTTGAATATTTTCATTAGACATTTTTAGTAATTTCTCCAGATTCTATTAAAAAATTTATCAGGACTAAGTAAGGACTTTACTTTCCTGTTTTCTTGAGAGGAATAACGAATTGTATTTTTTTTAACGATAACCAATTCGCTTGAATATTTTCATTAGTATGATGGATTTTCTAATTCAATAAGACAATCAATTACGACGCGCTGGGAATTTACTTTTTCTTCTTCTTTAGAGGAATGGAAAATTATATAGGCTGCCTCTTGGAAAAAACATTAGTCAGGCACTGGAATTTATGGCGAATAAAATAAAAATGTAATGAAATCATAACCACCACATTGAGTTTAATTCACGAAAGTTTCCTTTTAGTTTCAATCGTCAGCCATTATTTTTGCGGGATCCGCTTGATAATCTTTAATAATACAAAGAGTAGAAAACGAATCTTTACATGTATTTTTAGTAGCAGTATTTTTAATGGATTTATAAAGAATTATTAAAGCACCCTATTTTATCTTGGAATCTGTTTTAACGATAAAAACAATGATCTGTTGAGGTAAAAAAAAAGTTTAAAAAAAAATTTACAAAAAATAAAAGAAAACTTTTAGGATTTCCCATCTATTGAGGAAGATGATAGTCATCATCATATTGGTTCGACTTGAAGTATAGTATAGGCTTGGGAAATGAAATGATTGGTCGTATCGATCGTTTTGAGTAAGACAATGCGCTCTTCCCGATCCGTACAGCGATTAGATCCGGTTATAAGATGATCTACTCGTCGCTATATACAGCAGAGAGTACACTCGTCCGTCTAGCAGCAGGCAAGCGCGCTGCGGCTTCCCAGATATTCACACGGCCACTCCTGCCGTCCGTCCGTCCGTCCATCCATCCATCTATGTGTGGTACAGTATAAGATTCTCTTGGGCACGCTTCCGGCGCGTGCCCCTGACAAGAGATCCCCTCCACGGCCCAACAGGTCGCGAGGTTAATAATTCTTTACCGGCAACTCTTCTCTGGTCCGTATTTCCTCTTTTTTTCCTCTCCCTCTCGATTTCACTCGACTCAAACGTGTTACACGTTTGAGATTACCGTTTTTCGACATTTTCATTCATCCGAGTTACCGGTTGAATAAAAGCAGCAACACATTTTTATCAACAGAATTATTATTCCAGGAAAATTGCAAAATATAAATATAAGAATTTTACAAACATCGTATTCTCACTGTATCGTCAGTAATATTATTCGAGAGTAGTTAACTGTATTGTAATTAGTGTTCAATAACACATTGAATCTGTAACAAGAAAATGGGTCGTTTTGATAGTTATTCTGAATATCATTATTCGCATGAGCAATACAAAAATTATTTTACTAAAGAATGCAAAGCTCAAAACTGAAAGAAAAGTATCTGAAGCGCATTCAACATCCGCAAAATTGTTGTCGTTTTAATGATTTTTAATCGACTGATTAACCGAATGACAAACCGGTGACGAAATGGAGAATTTTTTTATAAACTCTGCGGCTTTGTAAACACGTCTAGATGAATTGTTATGACTCATACGGAACACTTCATAACAGAGCACTTGAGAATGAAGATTACAATAAAGTCACGTGACCATAAATAAACGTTGCCGAAATAAGACAATGTCAATTATCAACTGACTTTGAAAAACTACAATTTTTTTTGTGACTATTTGAGCTTACTTTTTTTTGTTGCACGATAAGCAATTTTATGCTCCTCGTATAAATTAAGAAACTGTTAATGATTTTTTTGACAAAAAAAAAAAAAAAAATTTTGTTTACCTTCTGTATTTGTATTGGTGGAAACATTTCTCTGAAAATCTCGGTACTTATTTTTTAATATATTGAAATTTTTTTGTTACAAATTTAGAGGCAGACTTTTCATTGGAAGGAAAAAAATCACAGCATGAGTTTGATTATAGTTTCGCACATAAACTATCCGAGAAATATATTCGCCAGTGTTAGACGAGCCAAGTAACAGTCTCCGGGAATAAACATGAAATCACATTCACGAACTTCATTCCGTCTCTCTTGTTACCCGATTGTTCGAGTTTCCATAAAAATAAATGTTTGTCAGGCGTGGGAGTTACTCTCACGTGCAATGGTGCTTCACGGGTACAACTTTAATTATACGAGTCAACTTTGCACTGCAGAGAATAACAGTCGATATCGAGTGAATGGGAAAAGTAGTAAGTTAAAGAAAAAGTAAAGATTCGACGAATATATCCTTATTAGAAATAAGGGAATAGTTTTTCTTCCGTCTTGGAGAATTGCATGTAAAGTTTGAGCCGTGCAAATGAATATGATTTAAATGGAAAATGATTATTGATACTTTTTTGAATGAACGATTATGTTGAATGACTATGCCAAAATTGAAAGTATTATATTCTTGGAACGACTGTGCAGAATTGAGATGTTATTTAGTCTTAATATGATATGATTATTCGGTTATGTCAGAAGTGGAAATACTTTTATTGAATGAAAACGATCACTGAACGAGAGTCGCTCGTTTGCAAATAGAAATTAATGTTTCCCGGGCGTTAGTGCTGCTTGGGTGTTTCTTAAATTACAAGGGTTAATTTCGTACTGCAGTCGATAAAAATCGATATCTAATAAACTAGAAAATTTGTAACGGAAAAAGTAAAGATTTGACGAAAATATATCGCTCTAAGGAAAAGGACGATAGTTTTCCTTCCCTCTTGGTAAATCTTATGCTGCGGTTGACCCGCTGTGGTGAAGGCTAATCGGCCAATCGCCCGAAGCACCGAGACTTCCTCGGTCATCGGCGGTTCCTCATTTAACGATTATTCACACGCGATAACGCTGTGTGTTACTTTAATGATTACGTGTCAATTTGGCACTGCAGACAATGACAAACGATATTTAGTAAACTAGAAAAAGTAATGAAAGGAGAAGTAATGATATAACTAATATATATTTTTATAAAGAACAAGACAATGGATTTCCATCGGTCTGAGAGAATTCCATGCCGAGTTTAATCTGCTGTCGTGTAAGTAGTGCCGAAGATTCGAGCTAAAGTGTAATCAGGCAGGTATCTTGGTTCTCAATTATTAGCGTTAGCAAACATAAAATTGATGTTTGCCGGGCGATAATACTCAAAGAGATTTCCTTCAATTAGAAGAGTTAATTTCGGACTGCAGACGCACTCAATACGTCAATAACAGTTGATATCTAATCAAGTGGAAAACCAGTGAAAGAAAAAGTAAAGACCGCTGCAGTTTGCGCAGAGCCTCAGTCTCCGGCTAAAAGCCAATCGGGCAAACGTTGTTGCTAGCTACGTTTTTTTTTCTTCTCAGTCATTCACGTTAGCAAACATAGAATTAACGTTTGTCGGGCGATAATACTGAATAGGATACCCTTCAATTAGTAGAGTTAATTTCGCAGTGCAGTCAATAACAGTCGATATCCATTTAAACTTGAAATCCAGTAAACTGAAAAGTAAAGATCCGATAAATATTTCTCTCTTAAAAAAGACATGGCACATCGATAGCTAAAATATCGAAAACTGAAGCTACCTTTCTAGCATTCTGATTAGTCATTGATAGCTTTGACGTTAAGCCAACTTCAGAATGTTATAATCGCACAGGATCACGCCTCGTAGCGCGCTTTTTGAATTGCTGTTTCTTTCGCAATTATGATATTGGAATACATTTTTCTTTCGAAAATAGATTTTCTTTTCTGTCCTTGATTTTTCTTCGTAAGAAAAAGACATGACACGTCGAAAGTCCATTATTTCGGACCACTGAAGTAGAAATAGAGTCTGAAGTAGAATGACGGATGGTATAAACATGCAAATGTCATATTTAGTCATACGAAGGGACAAATAAAAGGACAAGAGTGCGATCGAAACGAGCATGTTGTTGCTAGTAACCCTTATAAGGCATGAGCGGATACTCTTCTTTCCCTCTCGAAGAATTCCATGCAGAGTTTGACCCGCTGTAGTCTAAGTAGTGCCACAAACTCCGGTTAAAGGCTAATCGGCCAGTCGCCCAATGCAGCGAGAGTCGCTCGCTCGCTGCTGCTGCTGCTTCAGGCAATACAGCAGCCGAGCGGCGCGGCGCGGCGCGGCGAGCACCCATTTTTCATTCCGCCGTTGGAATGTCACCTGCCGATATACTCTATATATATATATATATACACATATGCATATATATCGAAAAGGGGTGACCGTGCTCGTAGCTTTCGATGCTCGATACGTCCAATAAACTTTCGATTACGAAATCCGCCCAAATTCAGACTTTTATTACACCAGTAATCATTCGATTTTGCTTTCGACGTCTCTAAGAATATTCGAAATATTTCTCCCGCCAATTGTCCCGAAAAAGTGAGCCCCACACACACACGCACGCGCACGCGCACGCGAGTCCATAGAACTGTAGCAATAATTGCTAGGAACAAATACCATGTATACTCACTGTCAGCTGAACCAGCAGCGGAATATTGCAGCGTTCCAAAGTTAACGCTGATGTTCTTGTTCTCGAAGAAGCTTTTAACAGCGTCGCAACGTCCAGTTCCGTTCTCGTGTCTCTCCGTGGATCTCGTAGATCTCGATAACGCCCCATCGATCAAGAGACACGAGAATATAACAGCAACGGCGTAAAGACCGGTTACGCCGATCGTTGCACTTTTTGAAATCGTCATTTTAAATTGCATTTTTTTAAAACTATTACAATATATATTTATATATAATATATTATTTATAAGTTTTGGCTCTAAGACAGAGTTCGACAATCGGGGAAAATAATGATTTTCGATGTTCCTAAGAGGTAAGAAGTTCGGGGGGGGCCGATTGAAATGTTTGCCAATTCTTCGTCTTCTTTTCACACACGTTTGATGCGAAATTCCCGTAACGTTCTTTCCTCCTGTCGCGTTTCCTCTTCCTTACACCTCGACTACGTGACAAAAATCTCTATCCCTAGCTTCCTGACATCCGAACCCGCACTAGATTTGTTTTTTTGTTTTTTCTTGTTTTTCAGCTTCTCGAGCTTTTTCTTGAACTATTAATCACGATTGACAACACACACGCACTGCTCTGCACCACACACGCACGCACGTTTATCACGCGTGCATATATCCACCACACGACAACGATGAGAAGACCGCGCGCGTATTTCTCTCACCGCGGGGTTGTATCCGCTTGGTGCCTCGAACGCGACTGGCCGACTGCCGCCTATGGTGCAGATCGCGAGACCGCCGGCGCGCGACTGTGAACGCGCATTCTACACTTTTCCCTTTCTCAAGCCGCCGCCGCCGCCGCCGCCGGCGCTTCTACACTCTAGCACCCAGAGACGATGGAATCGAGAAGATCCTCCCGCCACTCTCTCGCCATCCGACGAGACCAACCAATCCGCGATCCAAGTGACATCTTCTCCATCTAAATTGCACCAAAATTCGCGGTGCAACGCGGGAATTTACGAAATTATGCATCGATGCGTCAAGAATTTTAAGTAGAGTTTGACTCGCTATACACAAACTCCGGCTAAAGGCTAATCGGGCAAACGTCGTTGCCAAGTTCCTTAGTCCTTAATTGGTAGCATTAGCAAACATAGAATTAATGGTTGCCAAGCGAGATACTCCATCTATTATCATACTTTTATTGGCACGGTTAATTTTCCATTGTAGTGAATAATAGTCGATATTTAGTAAACTAGAAAACCGGTGAAAGAAAAGGTGAGGACCACATGAATATATTCTTATAAGGAATAAGAATCTCTTGAAGAACCGTGCACAAAATTCCAGCTCAATCGGTTCAACGGTTCTCGAGTTACAGGAGATTGAAATTTCGAAGCGCTGCACGCGCGGATATTTTTTTGTTTTTTTTTTTATCACTTTTCTCTATATATGCAGTATTCTGAGTGTACAGCCATGATAATCTGAAAAAAAAAATGTCATGAATCCAAAACTTTCTCTGCAAGGAAGCAAAATGAAATTAATTGACAACGTAATATGCAACGTTCCGTTTTGCATCCTTATTGTAAATATATTTTAGCGTCTCAAAATCATCGAAGTTTGAGTCATCAAGAATGAAAATTTGATAACACATTCTCGGAAAGGAACATTTTTCGGAAAATTTGAATGCACGTACAATCCGGACCGCTTTACAATAATCGCCATGTTTAGTACATTGCAGGGCTGAATGTTATTTTTTTTGCGTAGCAAATTTCAGTGGGCTTGTTGAAACTTTACTTGAATTAGAGAAACCGAAAATTTTCCTTTGGCCGAACCATTTTGCCGATTTGACCTAAATACAATACCAAAGGTCGCATCAAGTGGTACAATTTTAATACGAAGTTTCAGACCGATGGCTGAAGACTCTTGTAAGCTACAGCGTTTTCATACTTTTTTCGAAATTCTAGAATTCTTATAAATCCGAAATGCGTTCAGGGATTTTTATAAATTCTGTATACCAATTGAAAATTAGCGCCAGTACATTTTGTTTTAATTATCGCTGATTCAGTCGAAAAGTTTGTAAGTACACAGTGATATGAGTTTTTGCTATTACACACACACACACACGCGCACGCGCGCACACACACATCCGGATCATTTTTCTAAACCATATCATTGAATTTTACCGAAATTGGAAAAACAGTTCGGATTTTATCGAGTTTTGAAATTTTCGAAAAATTCACGTTTTTGCCCTAACACTGGCAAAACATGAAATAACAAACTCAAATTTCATACATGAAATCGGTACTATTTAGCGATGGTTAGTACATAGTTTCGTCATAACCTGCAATGCGGTTCAAATTTCTCAAAATTTTAACTTTCAGAAAAGATGATGTTACTGTCATGATAGAAAAACGTGCTGTACGGCGTGCCGCTAAAAATGCGTCATGTACTGGAGCATTAAGCTTGGGGTATTGACCGCAAGGAGTGCTCAACGGCACAAATGCCGGCACTGTGCGTACATATTTTGGACAACCGCTGGCGCTGCACAGCGTGTCGGAACTGTGTTGGCATATTGCCGGTATTCACCGCACCGTGCCGACAAAACCGCACCTTAATGCTGCAGTAAGTACATGATGCTTTTTTGCAGTACCCAGTCCAGCCAATGTGCCGTCACTGGTGCGACCAAATGTCTATCTCGGTGTATTAACTTTAGCAAAACATAAGATAGCGTACAACTCAAACGTTGTACATGAAATCAATAGTATTCAGCAATAATAGGTACACAGTTTCCTCATAGTTCATTATGGAGCTCGGATTTATCAGAAAATTAACTTTGATAAAAAATAAAGCTGCAAAGTTGAACCTTGCAAATTCCTTCCTTATTGTTGTTTGTTGTTTTTACAAAAGCTCTCTCTCTCTCTCTCTATGAGGAAGCCAAAAATGAAAGGAAATATCAACAGGGAAACATCATTAATCCTTATTTATATCATTTTTTATAGGCAGTCGAAGTGACGCGTATGATTATTTTTTAATATCATAGACGCTAGGATTAATGACGCCACCGGACTGACGTAACCTTAAAAATTAGCTTGAATTGAAGGAGGCATCGACATACTACTTTTTTAAAAAATTATCTGCACATATTTCGAAAAGGAGTGCAACGAAAATTAATCTGAATCAGATTGCGCTCATAATCTCCAGAATAAATTATTTATAGTTTTCGGAAGTCAAATTTCCAATTGTAGTTCGATCTTGACAAGCGATATCTCATTTAATTTCTTGAAAGATATTGTATAACTGTACCGTTAAATATTTGTCATAATATTCACCACTTAAGGGAATTCGCAATATATGTTCATAAAAGAAAAATAAATCTACAGTTATTTTAGTTCTTATCTTAATGGGGAAGGAATTCGACTTACCAACACTGCGAATAATATGACGCTTCGGCTATTGAAGTAAACGGGGTTACTTTTCTATAAATCAATTGCCCTTTATTTTTTTCTACATCTTATTGGATGTCATTAATTCAGATTCACCTTATCGTTTCGATTAGTTTTTTCTTCGAAAAAGTTCAAAAACAAATTTTTAAATCCCGGTACTCGATTGACCGGACTGGACCGGCGCGGTGCCTCCTCGAGCTATATATTTCCTGACATCAGGTGTAAGCGTGAATGACAATTTCAAATGCGTTCATGAATAATAATTCTGGATAAATTATTGAATTATGCAAAAACGAAAAGAGTTTCCGTGATTCAGCCGTATCTCTATTTTAAATGAAAATAAATCCTTAATGCCATTTCCAGTTGTAAACGTGTTCGAAATATCTAGTGAATCAAATAACTGTCTCACTGAATCGAGAATTCTCATGTTTGACCATAATCTTGGATGTAATTTCCCCATTCAATTTCTATATATAATTGTGTCGAAAATATCTAATCGACTATTACATTATGGATATAAATTATTGATAACATCTTTGACGAACAAAGACGTTCGATAATTGAGCAGAGTTCAAATATTGAAAAAAAAAAAACACTAGCTTAAAATTAAACGATAATTGATGTCACTTCCATATATAACCGTAAGATATCTTATCGACTTAGATAATAAAGCCCGTACATTAGTTATGAAAAGATGCGTCAACAAATTAGGAATTTCGGTAATCTGCCAGAGTTCAAACATTAAAAAATCACTAGTATAAAACCGCAATTTATCTTCTCAAGTCATTTCTAGATATAATTGAATTCGAAATATTCTATCAACCTAATTAATTATGAATATGAATTCGTTATGAGATAACGCGTCGAGGATTGAAAAATGTCTTCTTTTGGTAGGAGGAGGAGCATGAAAAAATAACGAGCATTAAGTTGATACAAACTTATACCGATGTCACGTCTACATGAGACATGAATAATTCACGTCATATAATATTGAAGCATGTCTCCTGCATATCCTAATTTCCAGACGTCGTCTATGCAAGAAACATTGCACGTAGCTGTGAAATAATGAGAGCAGGAATAGGTCAGGAATAAAATAAATATACAATATGATAAAAAATAGGAGTTTATTATGCATATAATATGGCAAAATGCCCGATTGTTCCACAAAGTACAAAAAAAAAAAAAAAAACAAGGAAAAACAGACGTCACGGTGAATCAATATATTTCACCACGAGGGCGGGAAAATTCGTTTCTCATGAGCATGAGTTTGCAGCACGTCGCCAAATGCGACTGGGACAATAGCGTGAGGTGAGGAAACGTTTTTCCGTTGAGTGGCGAATACAATCTTACTTCACAACGTGTGGAAAACGAGTTTTCCGACTTTCCATGCCGTAGTGATGAGAAATAATTCAAGGTGGTAGAAGTAGTAGTATAACAACGTCGAAAGCACTTAGAGGAATGTTAATTGAGTTCTGGCTTGATTAACCTGCCAGACATTAAGCTCTTCGTATTCCTCGATGCAGTCATTAACTTGATCAGGTTTGAATCCTTTGTTGGTGCATCTTTCGAGAATCTCCGAAACTTTGACAGTTTTGGCATCACCTCTAAGTTCGCCTTTGAGCTCTCCGATAAGCTGGAATATTTTATTAAGAGGATTCTGGGGTTTTCCAGTGATTTCCATCTCCGAATAATTAATCGAAAATTTGGACATCTCGACGAGGCGATTAGCTTCTATAACGTCTTCCTTTTCAACGAGATCCGAGAGCCTCAAACGTGCAAGAGCAGTTGCAAGACGAAGAACAGCCAGTAAATTTCTAGCTGACGTGAATGTTTTGTCCCGACTATTCCTCGATTCTCGGCGAAGCTCAACGTATGTCTCGACTATGTAATCAATGAGATCTTCGGGAACGGTGGGATCTTTTCTCTTGCAAAGTGCGATGTAACGTCTCATGAGATTCATATCGAGAGCCTCGACTTTAGTGGGCGGCTGCGCGCCGTTTCTGTGCACGTAAGTAATGTGCTGAGCAAGTCGAAGATCGTTGTCGCGATCTGCGCGATCTTGAATAAGCCAGAGAAGATCAAAACGAGAAAGAAGTGCAGGAGGTAATTGAATGTTTTGCTCGATAGTTCTCTTAGGATTGTAACGACCGTAAGCGGGATTGGCGGCTGCGAGGATCGAAACTCGAGCGTTCAATCGCGTCATTATTCCAGCTTTCGCGATTGATATTGTTTGTTGTTCCATTACTTCGTGAATTGCGGTTCTGTCAGCATCTGCCATTTTGTCGAACTCGTCGATGCAACAAACTCCTTGATCCGCGAGAACTAAAGCGCCACCTTCCAGCATCATTTCACCTGTCAGAGGATCTTTTAACACTGCTGCGGTTAAACCTACGCCTGAAGATCCTCGGCCAGTTGTGTATTGCGAACGAGGCGCCAAACGACATATGAAACCCAATAACTGGGATTTAGCCACTCCGGGATCTCCCATCAGGCATATATTTATGTTTCCGCGTATTTTTATGTCTCCTCTCTTTCTGTCCGTTCCACCGACGAGAAGAAGCAACAGAGCTTTTTTCACGTCTTCCAGGCCATAGATCTCGGGGGCTAATGAAACGGCGAGTTTTGTGTAAAAATCATCCTCGTCTACCAGGCTCTTTAGTTCTTCTGCTGTTAGTTGCTCATCCTCGTTGATAGTTTCCATATTCGTCAGCGTCACGATACGCTGCATGAAATTATTTATTACTTATTTTGAAGTACACAAGTAACATATAGATTTATTTGTTATTGAATTTTAATAATACGACCCAATCGCAGAATCTTCTTTGAATAAATTTACAATTTCCATATTAAACAAATATATACAAAGTTTTAACAATTCGTTTACCTTGATTTAAATATTGGAAAAAAGTTGCAAAACCTTTATTTTCATTGATTGTCCAAATTTTTAACTACTTCAAGCTAAAGTATCTAGAGTAAATATTTAAGAAATCACAGTTTCATGTCTAGTCTTTTAAACCATAATAATTTTACGGGATGTATGTCTCACCATTCGCGGAAGTGCTACTTTAATTTCAATTTTTTCAATTTCAGTTTTTTTGTTGGTACATAATTACAAGAAGATTTTCCCTTCATTTCAACAAATACTTTACTCACGTGCGCATCTATGTACGTCTCGCTGAGAAGTCCACCGCCAGCATTCGGATTAAATCCTCCTTTCATCATCGGCAAAAATATTCCCGTGACAATAACGTGATCGCCTGGAAGACATTGTCGAGTAGTTTCTCCTCGACAATAGATTGTCAAAGATCTTGGAATGTGGCCGACAGGTACTTGATCGCTCTATAAAATACAATAATTATATATAGTTTAGTCTTATCGTTGACCGAAAAAACGTGAGATAAACAAAAAAAGTCACGATCTACTCACGTGTTCTTGCAGTTTGAGCTCCTGAAACTTGGTGAACTTGGAACCCTTAGTTTGCATGTGCAATCGTCCTCCGGATTTATTGACGCGACAGTCCTCGCTGGGACAAGACTGTGGTGGCATAAAACTCATCGATTGTACAGGCTGATAAGTCTCTGCACCGCACTGATCGCAAGTATAAGTCGCTACGAGTATCAGTGGCATTACTTCTGTCGATCTCGTAATTATGCCTCTGACCGTCACCAATTTTCCTATTTTTTCGGCCTTAATATCACGCACGGAGTGCGCTTTTGCGGTATCCAAGTCTTTGAAGTAAACTTCACTGTGAAAGGAAACTTCAAGCGTTAAAATCAAAGGAACACTGAGCCAACTTAAATCTACCGAATAAGAACTTTTAAGCTCAATTCCAACATGAATGATCGTAAAAGCATTAGCAGTAGTCACACAGATCAAATTTAATTGGCAATTATTGTGCAAATATGACTAAAAATAAAATCTGTTATTATTTACTGTGAGGGGTTTTTTTTTTTTTTTTTTTCCCCTTCCAATAAACATGCCGAATGTAATGTAGTATTCAAATTTTTTTTCAAATGGTTCAACGAATCCCCAGGAAACTCAATTGCATTTCATGAAATAAATTATATGAGTTTTACAAATTCTTATGATTTTATGAAAAACTTGTTGATATTTCAGGAAGAATAATCTTGATCAATCAATCGTATTGATGAGATTCATATAAGGTAAACTTGACTGTCTATCTCAGATTATCGATAATAGTAAATATAATAGTAATCTTACAATCTGCGCATCAATTCTGGAGCGTATTTGTTTCTTGGATCTCTCTGGTCTCCTGGATGTACATTTCTCGTTTCCATGAGCAATCTATGTTCTATATAAATGTCCAGAGCATCTTTTGCTGCCACAGTACGTTCCTTAAAATCTGGAAGGATTTCTTGTACCAGCTACACAGAAAAATCATTAAATTAGTTTATTCAATTAGATAATTGATTCTAGTTAGGAATAGATTTCCAACTAACGTAAGAAGTACTCACTTCTAAAACGAGATTTGTATATCTTCTGGTGTTTTCAATAATGGCAGCAGTCAGCTCATCGTCAAACTCTTGCAGGTCATCGAGTTCGATGTTGAATGCTACCTGTTCTCTGTGAGCAATTTTGGTAAGTTGCTCTCGATACTTGAAAGTTTTCTCACCACTTTTATCATCCATCTTCACATACTCGGTGAAAAATGTTTTCAGTAGTTCTGCAATCACGATAAAATGCATTAATTAGCTCACATATGAACGCAAAAACACTTTGCGGTTAAGAACCATCGAATGATTACAAAGAGAATTCCGGTAAAAATAAATCCCTTGATCCTAGAAAAATTGTTACCTTTGTCTTTAGCATAATCTCTCGATCCTTTGGGTGCCATTCTGACGGCGTATTGTTTACGAAAACTGTCAAATATTTAATAAAAACACAACAAGGCACTTCGAATCAGTCAACAGAACGCTTTTTGTGCTCCCGATCAGCGAACACGAGCACTTTTACCGCCAAACAAGCTGCGCAGACGCAGAGCGCAAGTGATAAAGTGCGCCACCTGTCGGAAGTCCATTTCCGCCGCTCCGCTGAATGCCGACGCGCGAAACCCCCGGAAAGAAATATGACCGAGCCAACTTTCACACGAATAGTCAATAAGCCAGCAAGTCGTATGTATTGCCAAAATATTAATATCCCGAAAGTGGGGAATGCAGAACGTATGAAATGCCGAGAGCTCTTTTACACGAAATTTTTTTATCCGAAAAGCCCTCACGCCGATATACCAAAATTCCCAAGGTAATAATTAATGTAATTCCGTAATACCGAAACTGCTTTGAACCGAATGACTTCTGGCCGAGAAAGATCCGAATAACGAAATTTCGAATTCCGAAAATACTTTAACACGAATATTTATTTAGTTATTTAGTTGATGGGTTAAAACGAAGACATATTAAACTTTCGAACCCAACGGGTTCACGATTTATTTTCGATGGATTATGCTGTCGAATAATTGGTGGAATTACCCATATCTTGAAATCCCCATTATATCTTCAATAACAATGTTCTCTTTTATTGAATTTTGTCTGCCGAAATGTCGATTAATCCGAACAGTTGCGGTATTTCCACTGAATGTCAATATTTCAAAATGAAAATGAATTCTTCTCCCATTTCACCGTGCAGAGAACCAGACGTGGTTCGCATTGTCATCAGCCGTTTAATCCGTATTTTGGCCAAGCCGTTTCTATTCTCTGAATTCATCGGTTTATCACTACAGCCCTCTTGCGTCTTTCAGATCAATTAGTTAATCCAACGATAAGGTTAGCTCCGTATACAGTCGGTAAGAAATTTATCAGAAGTTTGCTTGGCAGACTTTTGTTGAAAAACAGTTTTATACAATCAAAGTCAGCCATATTGGATGAGTAGTCGCAGGGACCATGGGCGTTCCTTCTGTCGTCTGCAATGTGTCAAAATTCATCGGTGCTTTGTAATAAGTGCTCAGTGACATTTGACAAATACAATAGAACGCGTGAAGAAATATTTCAGAGCATCTGTCAGTAACCGAGAAATCGTGAACCAGTGAAGAATTTCGAATCACAGTGCGAGAAATAGTGAATCACGGGATTTCACGAAAACGTCAGTGTATAAACTGTATCGAAGTGCTGTGCGTGTTTTCACTCGGATTACGGAACTTTTGCCAAAGAAATAAAGCGGCACCGATGACGATCTTGCCGAAGAGCCTGCGAAGCCCAACATTTACGTAACCTTGTAATACGAGATAAAGAATTGTCGTCGTCGTCGTACAGCAGTCTGCAGGTTAAGACAAACGTCACATTCTAACCCCATGGATGAAAAGAGCTTAGTGATACACGGTTTATCCTTTGTCTCCAAAGCCTCGTGATTAATCATGAAAGCATTGTGGAAGTACGAGTGTATCGAGACAACAGTGTGCCAGCTTTGGGACACAGCTGAGGCATTAATTTTTCACCAATGAAATCTTGAGTACACAAGATATGCTCTTTTTATGCAAACACAACTATACTACAACTACAATTCCAGTGTCTCATAAGAAACAGTGTTTTCATTGATATCCTACAAACATTGCGATCGTGCGATACATTATTGAGTACAAGAACGTCATTAAACAATCTTGCAGTGACAGAGTGTTATCTCAAATGAAATGTTATGTATATTTGAAGATGCGCTATTTGTGAATGATATCTAAAGAGAAGACAATTTGTTGTGCGTTTTTAAAAGCCTCAAAGCAAAGATAACCATCGGAAGTATCAAATTATGTCAGGAAATAATTCAACGATGGCAGGCACACCCAGAACTGGTAATCCATCAAACAGAAATTCACAGAGGTCGACGCTGCTGAAAGTTGTAATATTGGGCGATGGAGGAGTTGGAAAATCTTGTCTGATGAACAGATTTGTATCTAATCACTTTGACGAACACAGTTTTCACACAATCGGAGTGGAGTTTCTGAATAAAGACATAGAAATAAATGGAGAGTCGTACACTCTCCAGATTTGGGACACAGCGGGACAGGAGAGATTTAAGACTCTTCGTACACCTTTCTACCGAGGCTCTGATATTTGTCTCTTGACCTATGCTGTTGACGACAGAAATAGCTTTGGAAACTTGGCTTTGTGGAAATCAGAGTTTCTGTACTATGCAGATGTTCAAGAGGGAGCATCTTTCCCGTTCATCATAGTTGGTAACAAAGTATGTAATGCTTGCAATAGTAGAGTGAAAAAAGTACGGTATAGAAGGTAAAAATGCTGCGGTAACAAAATTATTTGGGACGCTTATAGTTTTTGGCTCTTGATTTGATTAAACTAAAAAAATTTAAGTCAAAAGAAAGAATGACTGTTAATAACATCGAATACAATATTCTGACTTTATTCAGATATTTTCTGATTATCTCTACATATGTGTTATTTCTCAGAGAGTTTGGTAATATTTTATACAATTTTCCAGTTAACCTTCTGTAATCGACATATTTTTTAGAAAAATGTTTTTTGAAGATATAGAAGTTGCAAATTTTCATCCTTAGAAATTAGGAAATAATATAATTTTGGAATATTTAATTATCGTTAGAATCAATGAAATCTTTTGCTTTCCCTGTGTAATACAAGGACATGCAAGAAAATAAAAAAAATTTTAGAAATTCACAGATAAATTATAAAGATTTTAGAAAAAGAATTTCCCACGATAATTAAAAATTTTAGGAAGGGAAAATAATTCAATTTTTAATGCATTTGAAAATTCCTAGAATATGAAGCATGAGTCTATATTGGAGTGGCCCAAAAAAATTTTTTTTTTTTTTTGACTTCGCACACCATAAAACCGTCGTTTATATAATTCCATTGACAACGGTAGAAGGTCTATCTTAAACGAAAATTGGCAATCCCCTGGAAACTCGAGACAACGACTGCTTACGTGCTAATCAAATGGGAAACACTAAAACCCATTGCGCGACATCTAAAAAAATTCGCACGATGTTTTCCTTGAACCGTTGTCAATAGAATGATATAAACGATGGTTTTATGGTGTGCGAAGTCGAAAAAAAGAAAAAAATTTATTTAGCCCACTCTAGTCTACATACTTTGTTGAACCATCTAAGAAGCTTTTTCTTTGTGAAATTCCCTTATTTCCTTTTTATCCTTGAAAATATTTACATTCTCTGATTTTACAGCAGTAAATGCTTAGTTATCAGACATTTTTTAGAAACGATTTGCAAGGTATAATATGTGTCAATGTTTTTTTTTTTGCATAAACATCTATGCCATGATATATTGGGAGGTGTTGTTTGATAGAGTAATGTGAAAGCATTGTATTGCAGGTCGATATGCCGGAATCAGAGAAGCAAATATCGACGGAAGAGGCTCGCGCCTGGTGCGCAGAGAACGGTGATCCTCCCCTCGTAGAGACTTCGGCGAAGAACGCGACAAATGTAGAGGCAGCTTTTGGAGCAGCGGTAGCAGCGTGGGCTCGTCTGGAGGCAAGATTAGAACGACCTTTGGTCGAGGATACGGTTGATCTCTCGAAGCAACAGTCACCCCATCGTTCGAGCTGTTGCATGCCGATATCCGGTGCCGAGTAGGTTCTTCTTGCCAGACGATATCTCAATAACAATATTACTGACAATTATACAAATACACTAATTTTTACCGCGAATATTTGAAGTTGCATGCATGAAAAGAAAAAGAAAAAAAAAAAAGAAAAAACAAAACAAAAAAACTACGTATTTTTTAAGATCTTCGGTCGCGCGCGTGATGTATAGTAGAGAGCTCAGACGGGTTGTGAGAGAATGAAATTTGCGAGGGAACAGATAGAATGTGTCAGTGGCGAACCAAAGTTCGTTGGAGCGAAATTGTCTTGATATTTAGAAGGCTTGTTGCGTTTCTGTAGTTATAGCAGCAACTGAGAGAACTCGAATTTTTTTCCGGAAACGGAGCTTTTTGTGATTTATTTGATTCGCGCTTATAATATTCTTCTCGTTTCGTCCGTTTAAGATATTATTTTATCGTGATGCGATGTATATATATATACATACACACACACACACACACATATATATATATATATATCCGATGCGACGATTGTATTGACTGATGAGTGTACGTTCACCGTAGCTAATCATTGTTCTGCACCAGCGTATCTGTCGTGACTGTCCTACGATTACATTTGGAGTACTCAAAGTTTCATACGCAGCCTACGTATTTTCTTTTTTCTAGGTCTAACAGAATAATTTGATGGAATAAGAAAATATTCCACGACCTACGCAACGATCGCTCGGTACCAATAATTCGTAACTCGACCATGTCCATCACGACCTGACCCCCAACTTTTCGTCCCCCCCTTTTCAAAAGATCGCCGTACAGACTATTTTATAATAATTGTATAGGAAACTCTATGCGTTAGGATTCACTATCGAATAAGGAAGCTACACGAAAACTTTTTGCCATTCGTACACTAAAAGATCTCAGCGATAAATGCACTGAACAATGTGCATAAGAAAAAAATAGCGCCTTCGTGATTCAATGGAAAATAATTTGAAGCCGGAATGCCCTGAAATACGGTGAAAGGTGCGCAATTTAACTATTGCATGACAAACTCTGTTTCGAAGGACGTAACAACGTACCATATACATTATATGTGTATTATGCTTGGCGCAGCTCTCAAGGTGTTGACAGTATTAAAAAAGATAAATTGAATTCACTGGTACACCGTTGGCTTGTGATAAACTAGTTATGATCGCAATTCGCTTAATTAAGAAGGTAGATGTAGTTACTCTACGTTTAGTAGGTAAATACGTAGCTTTGTGACGTAAAATTGCCTTATCCTCATGGATTTTGAGGCTGAGAGCAGTATAGCGTTACTATTCGTTGCAGTCTTTCATAATATTTGGCGTCCGTCCCTTGGTGCAGTTATACGGATCCGATATCCGTAAGAATAATTAAATGTAATTATGATATTGTTATAAAAAGCCCGCGTGTACTTCCGGCACTGCTCTCAGCAAAAAAAAAGAAAGAAAAGGACAAATCCGCAGTGTTAATTATATCAGTGTTCCTGGGGAACCGCTAATACATCGAAGAAAGCTTCTTTGTGAAAAATAGGAAAAAAAACACTCTGATACTTATGTAGCTTCGTGTATCTGAAGTGATGTGCCTCGATCGAGCGATTTAATTTAAGGGGTGTCTATAAGATTGGGGCTCGAAAGTGACTGGTCGATTTTCATAATTTGACCTGATAAACTTTTTCATCAATCTGATGAGATTATGGAGATAACAACTTTGGGATTTACAAACGAAAAATACATCGTTTTACCGAATTTAAGTTTTAGAAATGAAAAAAATATTGATAAAGAGTGCAATTATTAGTTCCTATCTGTGAGTGAATGATTTTCCGATGTGTATCTATTTTTCAAAAACAAATGATTAACGTTTTTTTTTTTCATTTTTATCAGAAAATCGAAATTTTTGTTTCTAAATCTTGAAATTTTCGTCACTTTTCAACTTTGAACCAGAATATCGTAGACTATGCTCGGTCTTTTCGAAAAAAAAATAATAACAACTTCAATGGCAATCGATATTTTTCAATATGAAAAACTCTAACTTTGCCGAACAATCTAATAATCGTGTGCGAAATCCTATTACCACGATAAGAAAATTATTAAAAATTGATCTGTTTTCGGGCCACAAACTTATGAAAACTTCTTGAACATTTTTCTCTGCATTACATACGGCGTTCGCAGCCTAACGTCGTTGTAATTCACTAATTTTTTGAACAAATGAGACTTCGGTTCTATCGGGTTATGCCAACTTCAATTAATTCAGAAAGATAACGGTTTAATGGTGCTTTTTGTATAACTACGTGTAGGCCATATGGATTTTTAGAGGAATGGAACCATTGTTAAACCCCTACGAAACAAAAGTGAATACGTGAAAAAACAAAAATCATCATATCAGAGCGTTTCTCGTCGCTCATTCATCTACATTAAATGAGAACAGCGTCAGCGTATAATCTTCGTTATATTTTGCAATCATTGAAGAATTAGTAGTGAGACGTTGCACAGTACGACTGTTTTTCCATTCTGTCAAATTGACATTTCAATAACCACTCAGTCAATGACGTAAAGACATTTTTATTACTTGATTTACATAGTTACGTGGAAATCTGTCGTACTGTGATACTCACCTTTCGGTTGAGTCGACGTCCATCTTGAGATGAAACTTTTTACGAAATGTCATTATAAGTTGTAACGATCTGTCTACGTATGCCTTAAGGATTTTATATAACAATAATGGTCATCGATTTTTGGAGAAAATAAAGACAACACTTTTGCTTGTTTCGACGCGAAAAAGTATATTACCAAGTGTCAACGCGTGGTCGCAGAGTTATTACTAATATCATAATTTATATTACATTACGCATTTTCACACTTGAGCAATCCTCATCTCTCATTTCACGGGCGTGCATTTTCTTATTAACAATAATTTATCAACTTATCACGTGATACATAAAATCTACAACAAGTTTACGGGGCTATCTTTTTACATCCTGAAATTTACACAAAGAGCACCTTTTCCAACTGTCGCATTGATGTAGAAAGGAACGATAAAAAGCGCGAAGATCACTTTCACAGTCGAACCGAACAATAAAACGGAAAAGTGAGCGTACCGGCATATAAAAAGGAATACGTAGTATACTGCTCATCAATCCGCGCATTAATAATATATTTAGCAATATGTCAACAATATTTACAGGTTCAATTTTTTTACAATCGCTTCCGTTCGAGAATATTGGAGCCTCCCGTTTATTTTTTTATTTTTTTATTTTTTTGTTGCGACCTTCCAGTCGGTTTCTTTTAAAACTCGTTCCACGTTTTTCTTTTGAGCGAATGAAAATCTTACGTAAAGTTTGCAGATTAAAAAATAACACTGTAAGAGCTTAGGATGGTTCTTACAGCAGCGGGTGTTGCTCGCGTTCTTAGAAGGTTTCGAGTCGATTACTGGACAACGAGTGACATTCGATGATACAAACGTTGCTGCTTTTCTTGGCAGTCAAAGCCTGCAGCAGACGACGATTTATGTTATTGGATCACAAATTATTTTAGACGTTTAACGTGGGCCCACTTGAATCAGTCTGATATTTTTCTGTTTTTTTTCTTCTTTTTTTTCTTCTTTCCCCCAATTTACGTAAAACGGACTAAACGTTGAAAATTTTTAATCGCTACGTCGGAAGTCATTAAGTTTCCTGCCTGCAGCGTCCCGAGTTAAAAATATCTTCCAAATCTCGAGCTAATAATTGAAACAAGTGTATATCAACACCTTTCAGTTTTTTGGGTCGAAGAGAAACATTCGCTAGTGGCAGTGTTCCGTAACGTCCACTATAACGGACTTTTTCCAACCGAACAGGAAGTAGCCGATCGACGCCCCGAGAACCACGGCGATGCACAGCCAAATGTTGTACGTCATGAAGATCAGCATAAGGAAGTACGATAATACGATTTGCACGATGTGCAGAAAAGTTTGGAAGGAATGCATCCATGAGAGCATCGTTGGCCTGCAAAAAAAACGATTATTTTCTACAGAAGTTCTGATAGACATCCTTTTTGATATTCTGCTAAGTGTACGTGCATTTATAAAGTGCCGAACTTTTCACGATGCAGCTAGAAAAAACATGAGAACATCTACCAGACACCAGAAAGAAGCGCCGAGTGCCCAAGTCTTTTCTTCAGACTGCAGGGAATTAGATTAACGATCAGTACTACAATACTCATGCTGCAAAGGAAGATAAAGTGCGTCCGGTTGATACAAAATTTGTGGTCACCTTTCAGTTTGCTTCAACTGTAGAACCTTTTATAAGAATAGGAAACCTCACTGAACTGTAACTTGCATTTCTTGAGTTAATTGAGAATCACATCTCCGTTTTGGTAAGCTTTATATATATATATATATATATATATATATATATATATATATATATATATATATATATATTTGGTTTTCCAAAATTAGTAAAGCGAGGCTTTTGACATAATTCTCTTGAAATATTTTTAAAAAACTGTCCACATTGAAATTTACATTGGAAATGGTTTTTGTAGGGTTATTTAGACCCTTGAACTCAACAGATTTTTTTCATTTCTTAAGTGACATATAGAATGCCATGATGTTGGATTTGAAAAAATTCTGAAAAATAATTTTATTTGCTTATAGGAAAAGTGGGCAAAATTTTTCTCGTTACGGTTTCCAAGCTTTTTTAATAAACAAAATGATTGAAAAATAGGGAAAAAATTAACTTACTAAAGGCTTTATTCGTGTAGTCAGAACTTTCGAATTGTTTTAGATTTTTCTGGACTAAGACTTTATTGTAGCACCATACAAGCCACATTCTAGCACCAATTGTGCTAATGGATGGTCGTCCATCATAGATTGATTGTTTATTTATTCTTTTAATATTTTGACATAAAAGGAGTTTGAAAGCTATAGGAATAAAAATCTTTCCCACTTCGGCACTAAGCTAGAAAGTTTTAATATCCAATCAATTTTTTTTCAGCTTCTTTAATTATGGCATTCGATGTCAGTTAAAAAAATGTGCATAGAAAAAAAAAGTCTGGTGGATTTGAGGCTCGAGGCAATCCCATAAAAAATTAAGAGTCGATTATTTTGATGCATAGTTTTGCTATAATATTTTGCTGAACCGTTGGACATATAAAGTGACAAATTGAATTTGTATTCGCTTTATTTATTATTACTTATATTACATTAAAAAGGAAAAATTTTGGAAAATCTAAAGGGTGACGACAACTGTTATATTTAGCATGCAGTAAAAAACATTAACGAGATCTATTTGATAAATGTCGAGTGTCGACGCGTCATGCTTGGCGCGACTATCCCGACGGACGGCACACGACAAACTAAAGGGAGAAAAAAGAAGTATGTTCGCGCAACAGGCTGCCTCTACTTACGGCTGCTTGTGGATAACTTCGCCAACCATACTAAAAGATCAAAATGACATCCGGCTATTAATCTAACAACTCACACTATAAATCATTATCGCTCTCCCCTCCTCTCTCGCTATTCTATGCTCCTCCGGCAATGCTTGGGGAACACTAGATGCATGTCCAGTGCGACAATATTGATACTTACTGCACAACGCGATTGTCGTCGGCTACGACATTCTTTTCCGCGGGCATCGAAACGCTTCTGTACTGGAGTGCGTTGTAGGTTTTCCAGAAGAGATATTCACGATAGTACTTGAGACCTTCGTAGAGTGCAGCCATTATCACGATACCGATTATGGAACCCACTAAGCCACCGACCGAAGATATTTTCCACGACTCGAACAGCACTGTTTCGCAATACCCGCCGTGAAATGCCATCTGAAATAGCGATAATGAAATTTAGCACCGCTACCACCATTTAGTTAGTTTGCCGAGGCGAGATATACATATCTATCACGTTGGATATATAAATATATACAACGTCCGGGTCAACACGGGTCGCCAACGTCTACATGTTGGATTCTCATTATGAATGTTATTATTGTATATGGCCCTTGGAAAAAGCTCGAGTCTATAGGCCCTACCGACATCATTCCGTGCATCGCGTGACCGTCAGCACACGCATCACCGACCGCAGCTGAAGCGGCTTCATGGCCACTGTGATCCATGTTGGAATGATCGGGACTCACGCCACCGCGGTCCATGTGATGGTTCATGCTCGCGTGGTCCATGCCCTGGTGCATCGTGTGATCGTGGGCTGAACCGTGATCACCCGACATGTTCATCATGTGCGCCATGTGGTCCATCTGAAAAATAATTGCATTTTAATAAATTGTTGGCACTACTTTTTCTTTTTCAATCATTCACATGATTTTTAATTAATATTCGATAACTTGACCGCTTTTTCATGGGTTCAATTTGTTAATGATAGAAAATAGATGAAAAATTGAGATAAAAGTAACACTTTTTGCCTGCGAGAGTTGCGACCACTAAAGGACGACTGGAATAATTCCTATTCTAAAAATGTTAACACCATTATAATCTCCTAGCCTTCGGCTCCGATTTATCGTTTCATCTTCAAGTCTGCCTTAATCTTTATTCTTTAATATTTATTTTCATATTTGTGTCAACGATACGAGAGAGAAACTTTGGCCGAGGCGCCGAACGTGTTTCGTTTTTTCTCGTCAATTTCAAAGATCAATCATCAACATTCAATGTCGTATAATTCCGGTGAAAAGAAACTACCGGCAAACATCACATCTGTTTTCGTGCGCCGATTCCCCATCGGCTTCCACGTACAACTTTACAAACTTAACCACCCAACACCAATAAAACTAGATAACACATTCCCAAAGGAATAAACATGTAATCTAACTGAGATCCAAGTCAATTAAACGGAGACTAGGCAGTTTAAGTACAAATATCCTTCAGCACTCGAGACAGTAAAAACAGTAAAACAGTAAAACAGTAACGGGATTTCCCGATTCGGTATAAATTTAATTTCTTCACTCACGGAAAATAGCTATAATTTTTCTAAATCCGTGTCCTTGGAATAAAATCTATGATATCACTTTCTCTTCTTTCTCTTATGCAAATATTAAATTGATGATTATTGCTTTAGTACCGTGCGCTTTAGTTATTATTTGCTTTCCGAATACCGATTGGTCACTTTTAAGCACTATGAGCTGTTTATTCCCAAGAGATATACCGAGTTGTTATCTCGGTTGTAAGAAGAAAGTAACAGGTTTCCGAGCATATATACGTTCCCTCCCTTCTTCCGGAGCGTCGGACACGTGAAAGTCCACAGTATGACTTGATGAAGGAATGTTTTGTGTGATGGAGTTTGTAGCGGCGGGTTGAGAGATTGTGGGCCTAGCTTAAGGCCCAGATGAACATGAGCCACTCGAGTTCTCCAGTCACTTCCACTTCGTCGAGGCCAATATAATACTGAAGGCTCCCGCCACTAGAATTCCTTCTTATATATCGTCAAGCCTAGATGTCGTATGCTCCGTTCCATTTTCCTGGCAACTGCGCTGCTGTTCCACTCCCCGGCGAAATGGGATCGAGACAGAGTAGTAGGGAGCGTAGGATTACGTATCGCCTTCGTTATCCAAAATAATGAGTAATTCATTCTCTGGTGCCTCCAGGATAAATATCATAAATTGCGCTTCCGCGAGGGAAGTACATTTCACTGAGGATTGTTGCGATTGCTTTGTGCGACTTTCCACTGATTTGTTTGTCATTCGCACACGCTGCAAAGACAATGCCAAATTTTCACCGTCCATGAATTGTGACATTTACCAACACGAATATAACACTATTGGAAATGTTTCCAATATATAATATATATATATATATATATAAGTTTTTATTCATAAAGTCGTGAATTTATTTTCATTTACAATTGTCATGTTGAATTAATGTGCTTTTAGAGTAAAATTTGAGTAAATTATTAATATAAAAGTACTTGGCCATACATTGATTGGCAAAAAAGACCTTGAAATTAAATGTAAATTTTTAATGGGCGTTTATGGACCTCAAATTGCAACAAACAATTGCACCGTTATTCCGTACGGTTTTCAAGGCCCGAAAGAATTAAATGGTATAGTCATTCGCTTTTAGACTTTAAAGAAATAAACCGTTGAACCAGAGAGGAGTTACTTTTGGCTGGGATAAAAATAAAATAGAGCATGAAGGCGGTTCACAGGGAAGTGTAGAAACAATGAAAGCTTGAGGAGAAAGAGACCAGCGGGCAAACTTTCTAATTGGAACAAAGAACAGTGTTCTTTAGCACGACCTACGGTCCTTCTAATAATCTGACGGAGATACGTGCCATGACTACTGCAGCCCGGGCTATTCGATGCGTTAACAGTGAGTTTGCTAAGCCTTAAAAAGTAAATGAAAGAAAAAACCCGGAATAGCGAAAAACCATGAAAACAGAGGCTCAATGTCCTGTTTGCAAAGAAACCGACTCGTAGACCACAACAGACGATTAGATTAGGCTCCGCGATACATTGAATTTTACAGACATATTTTTCTTATTTCTCCCTATATACTTCCGGCCATTTGAGTCAATAGTCGTAGCTTAACGCAAACGCCTGATACACGTGTACAATTAAAGCGTGCTATTAAAATAAAGTACTGGTAGCTGTGCTGATAAACCAGCAGTTGACGTGCCCAAGCTAAATTGCGCCAAAAGCTTCGTTGTTTCCTGCAAATTACAATTTTCATTATTCAATTAATAATTTAAATACATATCGAAATTATAGATATAGGTATATTAATATATTTACTTTAAGTGAGGTCACGAAAAACAATTTGATATTGTGCAGGTTATGAATAGTATTTTAAATGAGGAGCCAAGGCATGAAAAAGTGACTTACCTATTCTTCGGCGATTATGTTTAGGAGTGCATACAATGCATCGATCGATCGCTTCAAATAACAAATTTCCTTCCAAGCGTATAACTGAGCGCTAAACCATTCAATTCATGGACGCTTCGACGCTCAAACGCATATTTCACTCTGTGCAAATAGCGAAAAACGGTACATCATGTTTGAGCGAACAAAAAAAATAACAGAACAGAACGGCGCCGATCCGTGATTAAGGGCATTGCGTCGCTTAAAAATTAATCACATATTCTCGGTCCTGAAATTCTACATATGCAATAGAAAAATATCTCTGGGCAAATACGAAAACTAAAACGTTTTTCTATATTTCTGTATAGTCAAGTTCACCCGTGCAAATGTTCTGATTCTCTTTTGCAGCTGTTGCAAAGTTCAGATTGCAAGCTCGTCCAAATCCGTTTCTACGAGGCGAAGCTCTTTGTGGGAAAAATCTGTCTAGCGATGCGAGTATCAGAATTTCCTTCAAGCAGATATGCTCACTTTTTAGTAAACCTTTCCTTGTGCAGTAAGTTTCGTACTGAAATTCCTTGCTGCTCATGTGAAAAGTCTTTGAATGCAAATTCCTCTCGTCGGAGTCAACAAAGTTTTGACGTTTAAGAGAACTGGAATTTGCAAAAAACAATTTGTTCCAGCGGTGTAAGAATAATTTTGCAAGTGTAAAATTGAAAAGTGATTTGGACCAAGGAAGTTGGAAAAAAAATTATAATAAAAAATATTGTACTCTCTGTATTTGCCTAGCGATATTGTTTTTTAAGTTAAAATATTTCTCATGTACCATTTTTTTTACATTCGTCAATTTCAAACGAGTTGATCCTTTCAATACTGCCCAGATTGAATTCGTTTAATTTCATTGATTATATTTGTTGATATGTCTGCCAAAGTTATCAGAGCCGTTCATTTGGTCAGTGCAATTGTGTCTGTTTATCATACAAGAATTCTACATTTTTAGAAGTGAACATTGTTGTCCCCAACACCGTTTGACATATAAGTTATAGCATCAAGTTTTATGGGACTTTTAAATGCAATTCAAAAATCTTATTGTTATGTCAAAATCAAACTTGAAGGGTGTTATTGAAAACTGGCTGCGACTCTTAAAAAACCCCTAATGAGGACCATTAGTATTTTATCAGTTTCCATTAATTATATCGCAGTTGCATTATATTTTTCTGTATGTGTAGGGCAATTAAAAGAGATTTGTAAATTAAGGTCAGTTTATTGAAAATATGTTCTTTTTTTCTCTCGAGATTTTAGAATAATTATCAATTTCTCGTTTCATTATTAGATGAAATCAGTCGATTCATAGACGATTGGTTTAATATTTCACAAAAATGTGTAATATTAGCCGATACTAGTGGATAATATCAATGAATTTGATTTTTTTCTTAAGCAACTACTTAAGATATGCCAAAGATTACGCCAACTTATTAAGATATTAAGATATCTTTTGTTCAGTGTTGCCAGGTATATACCCATTTCCTTTTATACTTGGCAAGTATAAGGCAATGAATGACGTGGGTATTTAACAACTTGTCATTGATTATGCATCCGACAATCGTGTAATAGCCGTAGACAGGTACGCGGTGCTTACAGCGAGTACGTAAACACGGCATTGTCCGTCCACGATTTCTAAACTGAATACAGAAATTTATTGGAATTGGAAGAAGAGAGAAATGTCGAAAACGACTTCCAAAGTTAATATTGGCAACGCAGCGAGACGCGTATTGTGTTAGTTACACGAAAGACCGTTCTAGGGATGCGAAATTTGATATAAATTAAGTTTTTTGTGATTACGGAAGCAAAGACAATGAAAATTCTTAAGTTACTCGATGTTATTTGACGCTACTGAGTAACCTGATATTCCGGGATTCGTCCGATAACGAACTAGCCTTCCTGTTACGCACACATGAGCCACCTTAGAGCTTCAAAACAATTGCTTTTGTGTTTACATAGGATAAGCCTCTTGATTATCTACCATAAAACCACCTTGAGATTACATAAAATAATGTTTCAAGAAAAAAGTGCTTTAAAAATGAACAAGTATTCCGAATCTTTGTCGGCGTATTGATCTCAAGCAAAAACTTTGCAATACAGCTCTTGATAATACATGATTAATGATTATTCACTTGCTTGTCCTCTATCAATTTGAGATAACACTTTTTCATATTACATTATGCATTTGCCTTTTGAGTATAATAAATTTACGAAAACAGTTTTGGCACTTAATATTCTGGCTTTTACAAGTTATATTCGGTTATCGGGATATTACAGACGATTATCGGAATTTAAAGCATAATAATGACCACATGTGCTTACCTAAAAGAGAGATAAATTATTGACGGAGGTCAGTTAGCAACGTAAAACCGCTAGATAAATATGTTAGATATTTATGGCTAACTCGAAAGTGGAAAACTAGTGGATTGTTTCGTCTAATGATTTTATTATTGTACAAATTTTTTACTATATTTTGAAAAAATAGTGATTAAGAAACATCGAATGATACTTACTTCTTGATACTTATTTCAAAGTGTCAACTTCCCTACTGCCTATCATTTGAATAGTTCTTGAATGATTATCGGAAAAAACTGTTTTAGAACACTTTACAAGATTTTACATGTGTCAAAACTTTTGAAAACTCGGAAAATTTGGTCTAAAATTTGTTTTAGATAATAGCGTAACATGGCCCGCATAACGACAACCAATTGAAAAAAATTGTCTGAAATCTAATGAGCTTATTTATAACTGTTCGATGAGGCAGTATAATAAACAATTATCTCTAGAGGACAAAAATGGTCATCTGAATTTTCGTGCTGTTTCAGCTGAAGTGCGTATCATGTATCCAACTGTTAGCATTTTCGAGCGCAACTTGACATTGCCAGACTGAAAAGAAAAAAAAATGACACAAAGGCTGGATCGTTAACAGCTCGGAATTGCTGTACCATAACGAGGCGTCATCAGCCTCCAATAAAGTGTCTGATAAGCCATGGTTTATTATCCAAATCTTGGCAATGATGATCTTGACGTAATTATCTTGATGAGAAATCAATTAACCGGGTCATATTTGTGTGTATACTAATGAAATTTGCTTTAACTGCGCAAGCATAACTGGAGCTATAAATTCTGTCAGGCATAGAACTGATATAACACCATTAAAAGTTTCCACACGACTGCGGCCTCGAGAATCTCCCGCGCGCCCGGAATCCGCTTTATTGGAATTCCCAGAGGCGAGGAAAGAGGAGGAAATAGAACTGTTGTTGGTATGACGGATAAAAGTCAAATTGCTCTGCAGCAGCATCGATTTTTCGTTATCATCATAACCCGAAAATCTTGATGAGAAAATAGTTTGAACAATAATTTAAGCTAGACATTCTCATTCCACATTTCACGAAAAGTAAACGCTTCAATGAATATTTATCGAGATGGAAATAATGCGTGCCTTCATATTCCGGATGTATATTGCGACTTGAACTGTTCTGTGATCTCTTTACAACAAACCTACAACATTATATTTCAACGGAAATATTTGTATTTTAATCATGCAAGGAAAAATATTGGAAGCGATCTTTTTTTTACGCATTATCACGGTATCATTTTCATAAAAATAAAATAAATACAAATTTTATTTCCGAATGGTCAAGAACGTTGAAGTAAAAAGTAGCACAGACAAAATGAACGTATGTATGTGTAAATTCAATGGCCTGGAAGTTTGGAATTGGTTCGCCAGCAATCAAGTTGAAATTTGGCACAGAGGCGAAGTGGAATTGACGTTATTGTACCAATTTCGCGAAACTCGAAATAACCCAATTTTTTTCTTCCATAAACGAAATAATATTGCTGAATGATAATTTTACTGGTCACATAATTCACTGATAATTGGTTCAGATTTAATAGTAATTGAAACTTGATTATCCATAATTGAAGACTCGAAATTTGGATGAGAACAGAAATAGCGAATTTGAACATAATGAACGGCTGAATCTAGAATGGCCATCATTATGAAAATCGCTATTTCAGCCATTCGCTATTTTGACCCCCATCTCATTCAAATGGAATGTAAATAGCGAATAATGATGAAAATTCGCTAAATGGCTAATTCAGACGTTCATTTTTTTCAAAAAACAATATCTTAATTTCTACGTTGAAATCTCTTAAAATTGTGTTTCAACCACGTATTGAATTTGAAACAGAAATGTAGTTGAAAGTTTGTTGATTATAAAATAAAAAAGAAATTTACCGGTGCAATTTATAAATAATCTGCGGAGATTTACGCGTTAAACGCTTGACAATTGCCGTCTAATTTCGATCCCGATTTGCCTGATGTACCTTCGCTGGGCTCGCGCAATTGGTTTCAATTGGATCAATAATCGTAAATTATTATGAATCAGTATATTGTGCATACGAGGAGCATCTGCTCTGCGATGGAATTATAGATTCTCAAGCCACTGTAATAGATATAAGTATAATAGGTATAGAGAAATTTATTTGATTCAGTGTTAAATTTCTGTGGTTCGACGATAGTTTACATTTAATCGTATTCAAAGATCAATCTCCGACCCGTTATAGTCGCAACATTGCGTCGAAAGTAAAACGATTAAAGTATACATATTTCGAAAATAATCAATTCGTTTGATTCAGTGATCGATTTTTCTGGTTCGACGAGAGTTTACATTCCATGGTGATAAAGGCCATGAACACTTACATCCGCAATGGCTAGCGAAATATCGTATAGAAAGTCAAAGTATTGCGACTTAGGAACGCTCACTTTTTATCGTAACAAAGCCGTTCTACGCAACGAATACTATCGTCGTATAGGTATTACCCTATCATCGATGATCGCACACACCGATTGTCTGGCTATCAAAAGTATTTACATATTCACTTCATCAACAACTGCAGTTATTTGAAAAATATGTGTGCACAAGCTCACATTTCATCCTCAGAGATTGAAATTTCTCGGAAAATCTATGAAGAGCCAATAAGCCCTCTCTTTTCAAGGCCAACGAGTGGCAATTAGTGGATTCCCATCATCAAGAGTTACGCGCAAGATCGAAAGCCTCAAACGGGTCAAAAAGATAGATATGTCACTGCTGAACTGCACAACGTAGGTATTATCGAAAATCCGCATGAACGAGATAAACGCATGTTGCATTTTGCTTCACACAAAAATAAATGTACGTATTTCCGTTATCGCGATTTTCGTAGTTACGAGGTATTAGTAGGTATCTATATGAAGATGCAGATAAATATTTTTCTACAACGTCCGCCGTGAGAGGACAAGACTGCATAACCAGGAAGGTCAGTCCGGTAGCAACGAAGGTTAACAAATATTTGGACTAACCTTATATGAGTTAAATGTCGTTGTCAGCGTGGATCGCTTCCTTAGCTCCGGAAATATCTTGCGTATTGTGGAAATTTCAAGTCTCTCGCGATGTATTCTCACCGCCTAAACGCTTAGGCAACTCCTGTTCGGGCTCACTAACAAACTGCACGCAACTTTCTCGACACAGCGGTGTATTACTATTGTACGTTCACCCGCGCAGTAGACAGATACACGGAGATATGAGACTAACCAGTTTTTTCCACGACACGTGACTCACGTGCGAATTAACAACAACGGCCGCCGACAGGTAGCGCTTCGTGCAATTTCTCTTAACTCGTAAGACCGTTCGTTTTCCATTCTGTCATTTCGCGTGAGCCTCGACGAGCTCTCGAGCTTCTGCGCACGCGCGCGCTTCGATAAGACTTTCCTAATTCGCTTGTTGTTTTCAAGCTAACACTCGTTTTTCCAAGAACTCATGACTTAAATATTCCAAATCCAACAATAGAAAAGATTACTTTTCCATCCTGTCATTTCGCATTCAACTGTAGAGAATGTATTATTTCATTGTGTAATTACGCATCAAGGGTTTAATTCATTTGCTTTTAAGTTGACACTTGTTTCTCTGAGAATTTACGTCTCAGAAAACCTGCTTACCCATTTTCCATTCAAGTATAGAAAATTCATCATTACATTATGTGATTACGTGTTATGGACTAAAAAGTTATTGTTCCATTCGGCTATTTTTCATAATTCTGGATGAGGTCCCAAGATTTTTGCGCATGCGCGAATAGAGTCGCGATACGTTCGTTTGTTTTTAAACTGTCAGTTGTTTTCCAGAGAAGTGGCGTTTGGAGATTCGGAGGCTTAGAACCTTAGAAGTATACAGAAGTAATCACAATGCCGATTATGCCGTTGTGGCCGAATTTGCAGCCTAGAGCGACAGATCCGCTTTGGTTTAACGCCGACAGACCGTGCGACGATGAATCTGATGTTATGGCTCTTGAAGCTGAACATGAAGCTTGGGTAAGGTATTTAACGAATTTTCGTCATTTCCGGGGATAAAATACTGCTGTAATATCGTTAATAGTAATTGTCATTATTGCTGTTTTCGTTTGCAGAAGGAACTTATGCGTGGCGTAGGCTGCGAGCAGATTCCCATAGGCAAATCAGCCAGTGACGTAAGATAACCTCACTTTACTTGCTCGAAAGATACGTAGATGCTTTTGGACTCGCGTGTATGTCTGGTCGCCGGGCATCAGGCGTTTTTAATACTTTTATTTTCTTTCATCTTCGCACAATGTGTTTTGTTACAGTTTAGAACGTCTGAGGAGGAGGAAGAAGAGGAAGAGGAAGAGGAGGGCGAAGGCGAAGAGGAAGAAGAGTCAGACACTCATGAAGAGGAGGAGGAAGAATTTGATGATATCGACATGGAAGTAAGCTATTCCCATCAGCAGCAAAGATCCAGTCCGACGGACACTGTTACCGATCCGGTGTCAATAAGGATGGTCAGCGCTCATGCAACGCGCTTTACCTAATTTATCGATCGACATTTTATAATAATCCAATGTTTTACTGTTATGTATTTTTTTTTTTTCTTTACATAAGAGACAAATTTATTTATTCAGGTATCATTTTTTGATCAGGCTAATTGACCAACGGCGACGTGACACCATCATTTAAGACGGCATCGGCGAATTTTTATTTTTACTTTCTGTAGATAAAAAAGGTTATGGAAAATGTTATACAATCTATTAATAAATGTAAGAATAATTTAAACGATTAAGTTGTATGTGCAGTTTCATCAGCTACAAGAATTGAAGTTTTCCTAGCTTCATGTTTTCTCAACACTTCCTCATCTGATAGTGATAGAAAACAAAAAAATTCTCGTATTAATCAAAGATTTTTCGTTTTTTCATAATCAAATTTTTATGATGGCAGAATGGAGATTTTAGAAAAACGGGAGTAGTGGTGCATTCTGATACAATATTCTCGAATATCGGAAAAAGTTTGGCGCTAAAATTCCATTGCCTCCTTTACCGATACTGTTTTGTTTCAAAGGTTTAAAAAATTTCCATTTTCCATTCATAAGTAAAAAAAATTCTTTTAATAATATGAAAATGGGTTTAAAAGAGGACTGCAATTGGACAAGAGCAATAGAATTCATAAGCCTGCATAAAACAAGATTTTTCTTGTATTTCAGTAAACTAGTGTCAAACGGCTACCGTTTCTGTTAATAATATATTTTAATCTTTCAATTTTTATTTATTTATTTATCTTATCCTCAAAATTTCTTAATCCATTTTCAGTTTTTCCATAAAAGTAGAAACTTAACAGTAGCTCGAAAAGCACTTTCATTAAAAATAATAAAAGTGTCGTGATTACATACTCCATAAATAATTGTTCCATCGAATATCTAGTGTCGTGATACTTGATAATATATTCTAATTTTGTACTCTTTATGTACTCTAATTTTTTTTTCTCAAATTCCTTTGTCCACTACCAAATTGTTTTTAAAGTTCGTGTCGCACTGGGAATATAACATAATAAGAGTAACAGTAGTAGTGGTACAGTACTCATTGAATAATATAACTTGTATGTTTGTGGAAAAAAGTATCTGGTGTCAAAAAACTGTTCATACATGTTATTTGTTTGAAATCCTCATAATGTCTTGACTCATTTTCGACAACAAAAGAAAAATGCAAGCAACAATTCCAAATTGGTCAAAGACGGTCATAATCAAAGAAAGTAAGACGGACAATTTTCCTACATTAAAAAAGTTTTTTCAAAAAAAAAAAAAAAAAATTTATTGATTATGTCATTCCTAATTACAAAAAAAATTAATTGGTGATTTGAAAATGGTTCCAACACAATCGCAATCGAACAATAGATAAAAATCGATACTCCAACATTTACAAAATCCCTTCCATATATTTTCAGAACTATTTTATGTCTATATTCGCATGTTTCAGTGATTTATTTCTACCTCAAAATCCTTGCTTAATACCGAGAAATCCTTATATTCCAGTAGATGAGCTACCTAGCCACGACCCCACTCTATCATGAAGAAAAAGAAAGCCTGATTCTTCAGAAGTAGTATCGAGGTGCTAGAAGAATCAATGACCTGGCTCTGAAAAAGCGTGTGCATAATACAAGTGAGTAAAAGTTCCTTCTCCCATTCCTCGTTATTCTCTTTGATTTTCACGCGCAAGTCAGCATTTTCATAGGTAGAGCGGCGCGCGGTTGGGTCAAGAACCCGATCGTTATTTCGACGACTGGTAGTTGGGCTTTGCGATAGAGACGTCGTGGCAACACGATTCTTGGCGGTCCCTCGTAATGCGCGATGATAACGACGTTCCGCAGGTCTCTCGATGCACGGAGACAAGCTCGGATGTTCGGAAAGCACGAGTAGAGCACGATCGTCGAAAGATTACGATCCTCCTGGAAGTCCGCGAAGAACATATAACAGAGAGAGAGAGAGAGAGAGCGTGCGCTCGGAGCACTTCCGAAGGATCGCGATCGAGAAATCTCCGTGGTCGGAAATGATCGCAGCAAGGATCTCCGACAAAGCTATTCGGAATTTTTAGGAATTTTATTTTAAAAAATGTAATCGAACCTAAAAAATCTCTATTAGTTTCAAGTACGAGTGGGATACAGCAGCAGCAGCAGTAGCACAGTATATAATACATTTAATTATAGTTCAGAGTCTCCTTCAGCTTCTTACAGCACACCCGTCTCGTCACTTTTCTTCTTGAGCTTCTCTGCCTCTTCCCATTTCTCTCCCCATGCGACGCTCCTTTACATAATTCTACGAGTGTGACTCATCTGCGAATCTCAATCAGGCTATAGGTACATAATCTCAACGACCTTCTCTCTCATATCCATGGTTCTCCTCTTCGCTATTATACATTATAAGTGGACGTTACTAGAGGAGATAAAGATAGTCGTCGAAGGAGCTCCTCGCTCCGATTCCGTTATATCGGCAAGTAATGCCTAGCCGTACGTGTATATACCGATCAATGGATCGAAGTGAAATCAAAACCAATTGCAGTGCAACGAGCTACTGCTTTCTTACTCTTGTCCTTTCCTCCACCCTGTTTTTCTTTTTAACTCTTTTCTCCCTCGCACAGATTCCCTTCGAGTTACCGCTGCGAGGCATGCAATGGCCAAAGGGCCGGGGCATCACACACAGCACGCCGCAGAAGAGTTCGAAAGACTTGGAAGGAGAGAGGAGGCTCTCTTGTGAGAGCGACCGCATCGGCTCAAGCGAGATACACTCGCTTCTCTACACTCTATCGCCTCGCGTAACAACCTATACAGCACTGACTTTGCCAAACTATATAAATACGTCTATACTCAAGCCGTACCTACTGTTTTCCTCTACAGTACTGTCTATAGAGTCGATACATACAACCGCGCAAAATATATATGAGGCATTCCCTATCAAGAAAAAAAGATTTCGAAAATACTTCATAAACATCAGGTTATATTTTTCCAACAAATTTACACATATTTTTTTAAAATATAATATTTAGAGAATATTTCTTCAAATCTTCAACATATTGATGTCTACGTAATGGTATATTGAACATTTTCAAAAAAACTAAAAATGTCCTCTCTTATGGTGTATAGAAATGCATGTTATGCTAAAAATGAACAAGAATATAATTTTTTAGATGAAAACCTTTCGGAGCCACATTGATTTCCTCAAATTCAAATAATAAAACAATTTTCTAGTATATAATTCTTTTTGATGATTGCATTTCTTACGAATAACGGACTTGACCCAAAATTATGTTATACAAGCGGAATAGGAAAAAATTATCCATCGGCTGCAGTGAGTTCTCTGTCATTTCATCAAATGTTCATTATTGCTTAACTAAAATAACTGTTTTCAATTCCAAACGCCTTTTAATGCTATTAAAAAAATTATACTAAAAATTTGATTTTCAATTTCATATTCCGAGAAAATTAAGGCGCTCAAAATATCCAGTGTTTGAACGCTCAAGAATATTTCGATATTTCACTCGGAAATATGTGATTTTGTGGTCATGTGGTTTTGCATGAATAAATTAAATGGTAATTAATATTCTTCTAATAGGTCATAAAAAAAATGCAGATTTTCGTGATGTTTTTTCAAAAATAATACTCCGTTACCAAAATATCCGTATTTGAGTAAAAAATATTTTTCAAAGGAAAACCACTTGATGAATCTAATTGAAAATGTCACATCTGTTGGGATTATGTAACTTTTAGAAATCATTTGAAGAAAACTTTTTCGAGCGGCTTAAGTGATATGGAATGCCTCATATATATATTGTACGGACACACACACACACACACACATGTATACATGTTTGTACGTATGCATAATATATAGTATAGTGAAGAGCGAGTACACAGCGTGGAGTGCGGCTCTCTCAGCGAGTAACTGAAGTAAAGCCAGGTTGGTGCCCCCGCTAGGGTGAACGAACGGGTACACTCAGGCAAAAGCGAACCCGTGTGCTGTGTCTCTGGCCTCCTCCTCCAACTCCTACTCCTCCTCCTCCTCCTCCTCCTCCTCCTCTTACTCATCTCACTCTCTTTCTCTCTGGTATATAACAGCAACGTAAACTCGCGACTTTTTTTCTCCCTGTTAGTCTCTGACGTCATAGGGAAAATCTAAACCCTCGATAGCTGTAGGAAATTGTGAGAGCGGGAGGGAGGGGAAGGGTCAAGAAGGTAAGTGGGAAAAAGATGAGAGGGAGATAACGACAAGGTTCCGAGATATTCGGGGATTCCCTGCATTCCCGTGACCCCGAATGTTTTCAATTTCTTCAAAGAATACTTGGCGGTTGAGATATATTCTAATTTCGGGTGCTTACTTTTATCGCATTAATGTTGGGTTCGTTCTAACGATTCAATTAGGATGAAGCAAGTGTGAGATGATTTATTCTAGTTGCGGATTAATAAATCATCGTTTTTTCTGCAAGTCGAGAGGAACTTAAGCCGGGATAGCGAAAATTTTAATAACGAGCAAACGAGGGAGGGGTGAAACATTATATCGACGTGATTATTCACCGTGCACGCGATTTCCCTGTAATTCAACGATGGCGTATAGATACATAGTTATGGGCTAGCTGAGACTCTCGACTTTGCTATTAGTTCTCACTACGGTACTCGCGTTTAGCTGTAACGTATATCATATGCTACTAATGCGATCTATGTTGAATATTATTGCGAAGCAGTGCACCGCGATACTCGGAGCTACAGACTGCGTGAGGTTTTCATTGGAAAGTGCGAAACTGCGGTCGCACTTTGGTATGACGATCTAACCTCGTATCTCGTATGTCTGTTTTAGTGAATTGTCACCCCCTGTGGCGCTCCACTGACGAGCATTCGAGACTATTACGAGTGAAAATCTTTTGAGACGGTTACGGCGGAAATTCTTTCGCTGTTCGAGCCGGTTACGACTGAAATTCTTACGCGGTACGAAACGATTACGGCTCAAAGTTCTTCCGTCCCTTGGAATCGTTAAGATTGACAATATTACTATTGCTTAATTATCGGCACACTGCCGATTTTTACTTACAAACTTTTCAGTAGAGTGCTATTTTACGTATTTATTCAATGTAGAGTTGTAAGACCTTATTTCTTTATTCATTCAAATTGATAGTGCAATCAAATCTATATTTATCATGTCATAATAATCACGGGCAGTGCTTAGAAGTATATATTCCATTTTTTTAAATAATCTCCAGGATTCATTATTTTCATTAAACCTTCGGATTAGATTGCATGAAAAACTGACGATGCATGGTCCTATATTTTTTAATATTTATTTTTGTTTCGAAATCATTACACGATTCGAACAATGTTATATTTGACAAATGGAATATTAATGACTTACAACTGTGATTCAATGATTAGAAGGATATTCGTTTTTTCAGTTCATCGATTTTATCACTTTTCGAAAATTCTTATATTTCAAAATTGACTTTAATGAATATTCCAACATGAAACTTGAAATGATGATTATTATTATATATTAGTTTCAAATCTGAATTTTTCGGCTTGACATACAGAACAAAAACTGCAATAGAATCGCACGAATTTTTTTCTTGTTCACTTTGTCCTTCCACATACTTCGCATGTGTCAAGAAAGTAAAAAAACAATGTCGAGTGCAAGGTGAAACCGTTTAAAAAAACATGAGATCTAAGTTTCTGTGGTCTGGGTGTCACATGATTATCCCGGTTTGGGTATCGGAAGGTTAATGTCGAGTTAAGAGCCCTAACCTTCCGCAAAAGAAGTTACGACGTGGGAGATAATAAATCCGGGGTTGCACGCTGATGTGGCGCGGAGTGTATAGACAACGTACACACACACACACACACACACATGGCAAGAAAGCGAGCAGAAGATGCATAGTGCGGACACTGGAAGTAGGTAGAAACGAAGTCGGGGGTGGTTCAAGCGCGGATGAGGAACAGTGATAGAGACAGAGAGGGGAAAAAGAGATAGAAAAAGACAGCGGCACACACAGTCGTGACGGGTGAAAGGGGGAAGTTGAGTTGTTGGCGCGAACGATTCAAGAGGAAGGGAGAGGAAAGTGTCCTGCGACGGGGCTAAGGGAAAATGCGGCGCCTCTGTAGTAAAACGAGAGGAGAAAGATAAAATGATGATGAAGAAGAGGAAGAGAAAGAGGAACGAGCGCAGAAGTGCGGCAAAGGGCGTTTAGAGGAAAAGAAAGGGGGGCGGGCGGGAGGAGGCAGCGAAAGGGCGAACAACATGCTGAAGAGAGAGACCATTACGCTATAAAATCAGGAGAACGAAGGAGCGAGAAGCTCGCTGAACGATCGAGCTGGAAAAGGTGAGAGTATATGGTCAAGCTGCGAGGGAGGGAAAAGGAGAGCGAGTTGAAGAGGGAGGGAAAAACGAAGCAAGACAGCGACGAACCAGTCGAGTGCGCGCAAGCAGGAAGATCGCGCACGGCAGCAACAGCAGCGGCGGCAGCAGCAGCGGCAGCAGCACGAGCTGCGTCAAGCACATCGAGTCCCCGGTGTGTTCAGTCGGACGCGGGTTTACAAGGAGCACACGACGACACGCGTGGCTCGGCAAGCCGAAAGTGTCGCGACGACCACGTGCACGCCTACCGAACCGCGGACAGTTAACGCTTCCCCTCGTCCGCGATTTATTACATTAATGACACGTAGCGAGACAAGCGTACTTCACATTTGTTTTATTATACAAAGTGTCTATCGAGTCGGTACGCGGTGAAAATTGCGATAAACTTATGTGTTCTTTATTTTGGTTTTTCAAGTCATTTCTTACAGTAAATAAAACACAGAGTGTGTGAGTGATCAAAAGTGCTTTATATTTTTTAAGTGTGTAAACAAGGGGAAACGCTTGATGAGAGGAGAACTTTTGCCGAAAAAATTTGGAAAATTTTCAATCTCACACCGAGGACAATCTTTCCCAAAGGATTCGGCCAAGTCAACTAGGGATTTCAAGGATTATCGACTCGGTGAGTGAATTTTGGATCTATTTCATTGAGCCTTTTAGAAGCGGAATTCAAACTTAAGAGGTAGTTGACGATAGTGCAAGTGCGTCTGATAATGCGCGTCATGTAAGAGCACATCTTTTTCCTTATCGCTGCACGCAATCGATGCTACTGTGCGGGCTACAGTCTCGGACTGTAGTACTATCGAATGATCAATTTTTATTATCGCTCGATCTTTGCGTTCAAAGTGCTCGAGTGCGTGAGCAGTGTATTTACGATTAGAGAGAGAGAAAGATCAGTGGTTGATCACGACGAGCTTTCATGCGGACGGCTTTTATACAATGTCGCGCTGACATCTACGCGCACTTGCGTAGTTTATTTTTTATTTTAATCCTATCAATCGAGCTATATGTGTCGACGCTTGTAAGAGTGATAAAAATTCGATGAAAATAAATATATTACGATAGCGAGAGTACCGAGGTCATGAACATTGAAATCGAAGTTGAGAGGAAGCTAAAGAGGAAGAGGAGAATTACACTGTGTGTAATTCTCGGGGCTTGGTGCTCTGCTTGAAACGGAGAGTAACGCGTGGGAGCCGCTTGTCTCTTGATAAGAAAAGAAACGAGGAGACGACGAAAGAAGGAGGAAGAGAGAGGGCTTTATTTATAGTGAGAGGCGCGAGCCACGGAAACAATTGTATCGAAGAGACGATTGCGGAGACGAGAGTGCACGACGAGAGCGCCCGCGAAATGCATAGTCAAAGCGAAAGATAGCAAAAGAGAAATTACGACTCGTGCGCCCGGCAGCACTTGGCCCATATGAAGCCCCTTCCCACTCCGCTTCCCCTTTAATCTAACTATCTCTCACGCTTATTTCCCGGACTCCGGCACATCTAATTGCCTGCATAATTAATCTGAATTTTCCAGACGTCCTTCTAGCCATTCTCCGTCTTTCGTTCTCGCGGGATTACTCTCTTTCTCTGCCTTGCGCTATTGCTCATCTCGCGGCATTATCTTTTGTCTCTAATCTTTTTATCAACCGTGTGTCGAACGATGTTCTCTATGTTCTACGTGCTTTGGCCGTTAGGATGATGGTTTTTAGCGGAAAGTCGTCAAGCTTCATCTCCATTTTCTACAGCTGGGTTTTTGAGGGGAATCGCACGGTTAGTGAAAGTTATTGACTCACTTGTGACTAAATTAAGGGAGTATGTATTGATATAAAGCTTTAGAGATTTATTTTCATGTTATTTAAGCTTACGGGGTTTGTATATTTTGGGTGATGACAGTCGCCTTGTATCGGAGAGTAAGTAAAGAGAGTTTTGAAAAAGTGCCGGGCTTAATGTTTATATACTGATAAGAAGCGTTCATGTAATGTGATTAATTGAATATAATAATTGTAAATAAGCTGAATTCTACTATTAATGCTACACTGTAAAAAGAATCTGCTTGAAATTTTGCGTACTTTTATTGAAAGTTTTTGTTCATAAACTAGTATATGAAATTTAATATACAAGTATAATGTAAAGTTTATTTGTGGTATATCATATTCAATAATTTACTTCAATTTTACAGTATAAGTATTCAAATTTTAATAATTTTCTTTAATTTTACTGGGAAAGTACATGATTTTTAAACCACAATTGTTTATTACATTTCGATGACGAGTTTATGAACAAAAACTTCCAATCATTTTTAACATTGATACTTTCTTAATACCCGTTTGAATTTCATTATTAGAATTCTGCAAAAAAAAGATATTTGCAATATCATTATTCTTCAATAAAATAGGGAATGTCAATCGAATACTTACCTCTTGATAGCATAAATGATAATAATTTTCTAAAACAAATAGTTACTATTCCGTGACATCCAGGTCACGACATCTATATCGGATTGCAATTTTTTGTGGCAAGCACCTATTGAGGCGTACAACAGTTATACAAAAGTGTTTTCGTCGTATTAGCTTTCCTTCTTATCATTAATCATCTCGGTTCGATTGGATCATAAACTGGCGTAGAATTTTAAGGATGTTCGATGACGCTAGCAGATGGGAGTGTTGTTAACAAATAGTTTTAACACTGCACTTATTGTAACACGTTCGGCAGTTACATCAGCTTCGTAACTATCTCACGTATCGCTATTGAGACATAAGACACTTTCAACATAGCGTTCCTCCATCATCAACGATCTCGAATCGATTGTAACGTAAAGCAGTGCAGAATTTAAATGATGTTTGATAATTCACCCGGTGAAATTTGGGCCACATTACCTTTTTAATAGTTACATTAATTAATTGATGTTCATAGTTAATCTTGATTAGTTATAATCATTCAAGTCAAAATTCCTACCAAGGCCAAAAAGATAGAGTAAAAATATTATGATTAGGCAAAAAATGATTGCTTTTAGTTGATATATAGACAATTGAGAAGTACAAATAATTTAGAAACAGGTTTCTTCCGGCATCAAAATACGGTATCCATTTTTTAAATTGGCTTCCATTTGTGTATTTTTAAGTAGCTTTTATGATTATTTTTTATTTCTGATTCATAAATTTCTTTATATTTCACGTTGTATTTCATTTTAATAACAGTACTAACATACGATTCGCGACTAAACTTAGTCAAAGGTGCATGCAATATTTTAATTTTTTAAATGAAATTAAAAAAAGCCATATTAGAGACATT
Source organism: Tromatobia lineatoria (assembly GCA_949699805.1). NCBI lineage: Eukaryota > Metazoa > Arthropoda > Insecta > Hymenoptera > Ichneumonidae > Tromatobia > Tromatobia lineatoria. The sequence continues at coordinate 23,067,102 of OX453038.1, read as the reverse complement.
TTAATTCGGCACATTCAAATGTCGACTCAATATACACGAATTACTCAAGTGGTACTTGATAGAACCATAAAAGTCCTCGCATGGACAATCATATAAGTTGATTGAAAATGAAATAAAATCAAGTCGAGAATTGCTTTTCAACGCTTTCCAAGAGAACCACAGTTTCCAGTAGACAAATTGAGCCATAAAAGTCTCCCTAAAAATGTCGTTATGCTCACTTCTTTTCTTGTCAATCTTGGATCTCGGTTTCAAAGAAAAGATAAACACAGATGCAGAGTTAGTGTCTTTTGCAGAGTGGTCTCCTTTAAAGGGGAAGCTGGCGGGCCTCCTATCGTGAGACATACGTGGATATATATTGACGTATATAGTGGAAGAGAGCTTAGAATCGCAGGTACGTAGGTACCAGTAGTGAAAAGTACATAGGAGAAGAAGTACGGTACACCGGGCGACGAGCGCAGCGGGCCGCGCGAGGCATTATTGAGCATTGTTGCGGGTCCAGGTTAAGATAGTGGGAGCGAGGAAAGTCAAGCGAGTGCGAGCGAGCGAGCGAGTGGGTAACGTACTCTGTACTCTGTTTGCGCCGGGCCTGCGGGGTCTCTGACCGCCCGTCCGCGCCTCTCAACTCGCGCGAGACTCGCTTGTCCACGCTCTCTCGGTGTTGGCCGCACTCTCCCTCGTACTCGCTCTCCCGGCAACTTCGTTAACTTACATTATTAAGTTAACATGCCGAGATACAGAGTGCTCGAGACATTTCGAATCGCTTTGCTTCGGCGAACCTTCATCCAAAGGGCTTTTCTTCTTCGCTTGGGCTTCGCTCTCTCTCTCTTCCCGATTGTAATCGATGTAATTTTGGTCTCCGCCGGCCGGCGAGTTACGTAATCCCCAAGACGAAAACACGCAAAGAGATATCGAGTCGGGCGACGCACTGACGCTTATATTTCGCTTCTACCATCGTCGCAAATTCATTGAAAACTTTGTCAATGTGATTCCGAAGTTTTCGAGACTTTGTTCTCTCGAGGAGAACTACGCACGTGAATTTTCTCCTATACTCTCGTAGCAGAGAGACTCTTATCTCGTCTTGACGTCCACGCGTGTCTGACTCTATCCTGAGCGTTTCTACTCGCCGTGGGCCTACACAACTTCCCTCGTAGTCACTGCCGGCGGCTACACTCTCACGTTATTAACCTCACGCGCTTCGCATTTTTTTCACCGCCAGTTTCGACCGCTCTCGCTGCGTCGGTCAAGTTACGCTAAACGGATACGTTTACCTCATCTATGGTTTAATAGTTCAATAATTAATACACCATTGTGGGCCAAAATCGCAGGAAAATTACAAGTACAGAGATATTTACACTAAATTTTCGTATTTTTACAAAATAATTTCACCTCTTTATTCGCAGAATACATTTTTCATTAATATATCCACGAAAACATTATGGTACAATGGTTTTTTATTTCGCCAATTTCGGCTGTCACTTGAAATAGTATATACGAGTAAATTTGTCATGTTGTCTAAATCTGCTTGTCACTTTTCAAATTCAACAACGAAATACGTAAAATACAAGAGAATTATTTCAAATTAAGAAAACAAGTTTTGGAATTACAGAAACCGTCAGTTTTAACGAAGTAAAAATTATCTTTTTGCTACAGGCATTAGCATTAAATTACATATACGTAAAATTTAATTAGCCAGTTTCACGAATTTATGTAATTCGTTAGTTCGTATACTGTTTACTATAAGAATACATAATTATTAGGATAAAATAATGTCACTGAAGGCAATTGGAGTGCATTTATCGTTATTTCTAATGTCTCAATTTGTAAGCGATAAAAATCTCTTCGTGTGTGTATATCGTTGCACTTATTTTTTATATCTTCGTGGATAACAAGTTTTTCAAATGGCGCGTGTACACGTGTTATGTACGTTCGGTAGCCTTGCTTTTTATTGTCCTTAAGCTCGATAATACGTTGTTAGACAAGGTCACTAGAGCGATGAGTCCTCGGGAATTTTCGGTCGGTGATTTTTGTGTCTTCCTGTTTTGCTCCGTCTTCTTCTTGCGTTACATCACCGAGAGACAGGAAGAGTATTCGCATCTGGAGTCTCTGCTCGTATCTGTCTCTTTGGAAGATTCGCGAAGCAACGTCGAAGCAATGTCTATCGTTAAACACGTACGAGTTGCTCGGGTATCAACGAATTTCTAGCTTCGTGGGCTCAACCACAGCCGAGAATAGAACGCACCGCTTACCCAGACTTTACCAACCAAAGACGCAGAGTTCCCGAGTTTATGCTTTCCCGGTTCTCGCGTGTTGTCAACCCGAAGCGATGTCCGACGTTATCTGCAAACTTCAACTCAGCTAAAGGAAACGCGCGACAAAAAACAAAATTCTCTAGTATTATGTAAAAGCTCGGATGCAATAATTCGAAAAGAGTATGTAGATAATACTTTTAGATTTTTCAGCCTATTACAATAATAGCGCGGAAAATTTTTGCTGCCGTGAAAATTACGAGCAACATTATTATCGCTGCGGATAATTTTTCTTTGGCAAAAAAACCTCCAATTTATAAAATGAAATATAAACTTGGAAAAGCAACCTATTTTACTGTGAAATAACATACAAATACAATTGCATTGAGAATGTGATAAATTTTCTAATTTCACCATCTTCCAAGGACCCCCAATTTTTTTCACCCATCCATACTCATCTATGAATTTAAAGATGATCTTGCAGAATGGCTGTTTACCAGCAAAATATTTTTTTAAATCCAATACAAGAAATCCACCGTCAAATAACGCCAAAATGAAACAGCACCGTTTACCAAACCCTCCTAATTTCCTTCATCCAGCCATACTTCCCCATGCACCCAAAGTTGATCTTGCGGAGTCGGTGTTAATCACCAAAATCTATCACAATAACAACAAAAATGTGAGCGCGAAATCCGCGCCCGTGACAAGACCAAAAAAATCGTACCATCTTCGAAACTCCCTAATTTTTATTCACCTCTCGAAACTTCCCCATGCATGCAAAGTTGGTGTGTCCCAGTCGCTATTTATCCGGTCACCCGGTATTTCGAGCTGTGTGTTACGTGTGCATGCAAAGTATACACGTTTACGAATACATAGAGAGGCGCGTACAGTGTACCACTGCACATAGAAGGTATGTCCAATGTACGCCGTACTCTACGTGCATACATAGACACGCACACACACATATATAATACACGATGAGTGCGACACCGAGTGTAAGTGACGAGGCGTACACGCTTCTCGAGGCTTATACTAGCACATCGTCTACAGGAACTACAACTACGCTACAAGAGGAAACGGGGGTGTGTGTGTGTGTGTATGTGACCGTACAGTGCAAAGCAGTCCACTACTACGAGAACTTGGAAGGAAACGTTGGTATTGGTGGAGAACAGCAGCAGCAGCGGCAGCAGCGAAGACAAGTATAGTGCAGCGCAGAATATACCAGGGAGCGTGGAAGAACCGCCGGGGCTGGTGCATTGACCGCGGTTGACCACACGTCATCAAATGAGTGACGTCACGGGTGCACGCTGCGCGGAGACTCTCTGGACGTCACGGTTCGCCGCGTCCCCGAGAGGACGTTGAAATTCCTCTTCCCTTTCTCTCCCCCGTTCTCGGCTTTCTTCTCTTATTCTTCTACCCTTCGCGTTTCCTTTTCTTATTCACTTGGTACGCGAGCTCCCGTCTTCTCTTCTTCGTCTTATTCTTATTCTTCTTCCTTGGGCACTTGTTCTTATTTCGTTTTACGGAGCCGCGAGCACACATTCCTCAAGCCACTCATTGCAAAATATATGGCTCTGAATTATTTTCTAATTATCGGTAATTAAATAGTCAGTTACGTGGATAGGTTGGAAGCGCTGCTTTCCAGGGTTGCTTCTGTTGTACGCGTTAGGTGTAGATATGTTGGTTTATTGGAGAAATCCGAGAGAACCAAGTGGTGGATTTGCGGTAGCAGGTTATAGTTTGAAGATGCGCGAATCCAAGCGGCAGTCTATAAAGAGCGATGACGAGAGTCTGTCCCTATATGTGTCTGTGGGTACGCGCGGAATGTAGAGACGACGTCTACTTCACGAGCTATAAAACTTGGTCCAAGAGCAATAGAGTCTCAGACGTAAACGCGAAAGAAAAAAAAACGCATTTCACTTTGGTACTCGGGCGTGTATGACGCGCAGCACATTCAGCTTCATCCGCGAACTGTGTCAATGATTGCATTCCATAGAAACAACAACGATGAATAATAAACTGTCTTTATGTAATATCTTGGGAAATGTTTGAATAATATTCGTTTTAGAAAATAAAAAGTTGTTAGTTCAAAAAGTCTGTGGAAATATAGTTTCTTGTGCTTTTATGCTTCCAATTTATCGCTCGGAAGCAAGAGAGTCGACGAAAATAGTGACAGACTAATTTCCCATGAAGGGTGACGAGACTTGGCCCGATGATCAGCCCTATCTCGGTACCGAGACTGCCAACATTGGCATATCCTATGGCCCGATTATCGGCTCGAGTCTTGGGTGATAAGTCCGGTTCGATATTGGCGAACAATACTTGGCCATATGTTGCCAAGTTGATAATTGGCGGGTCGATACTTGGCCAGGCATTGGCTTAATATCGATATCGAAAATTCGATATCTTCAAGATGACAAAATTTAGGTTGCTTTCTCTGACCGGAAATCGAATCTCCCCATTTTTCCATTAAAAAAACAACGAAAAGTGACTTTTGTAAAAATCTCCGAAAAATTTGTTGCGACTTACTTTCTAGAATTCTGAGGTTCCCGATTCCATCTCGAATGGTGGCGGAATTTTTTTCACGATTTGTTCGAGATAAAAATTTCTCGATTGTGGCTGGTTGAAGAATTTGTTGAATTTATTAAATAGATTCATTAAGCGGCTACAATCGAGACTTGTTAAAAGATTCGTGAAATCAGTGAAATTTGAATGAGACTTGAGTTTTAATTAATGCGAAGCTTAGTTGTTGTACTTGGTATATTTCCAAGAACAAGATGAACGATAATAACAATTCCAGCAGGGTAATAAAAAAAATAAAGGTTGAAATGAATCGTGGACATGCCAATTGCTTATGAAATGAATAATATTTGACAACAAGTAGACTTGGAGAGTTGGAGAGGTTTGAATATGAAAAGTGGGAGATGTGGGAGAAGGACGAGGAAAGGAAAGGAAAGGCAAGTGGCGAGAATAATAAGAATAAGGATAGAGGGAGATATCGCAGTATGAGTGATTGGCGTTGTAAAAATGTTATTCTCGTGGGTGCGAGAGAAAATGTACCGTTATAGAGGCTCGTAACTGCATCGCGGTTGCACACGCGGCGGTTGTGATGCCGGAGGTCGGTAATGGCCGTAGGTCCAGGCAACCCGTACGGAGGAGATGTTATAGCCGTGTGCCCGAGAGCGTTGAGATACGAACTCGTGTCTGTATATATCTCCACGTACCTTCACTATACAGAGAGTACATATCGCGCGGTGGTTCGTGAAGCTCGTGTAGATTCCGCGGCGCGATCTCTAAACGAGTCTCTCGGGGCGATCGCACAGGTTCGTGGGTGTCGAGCCAGCGGCCAACTATTCAAGTGCCAAGTAAGTGCCTCTTCCCTCCTTTAGACCTCGCGAAATCCTTACTCTCCTACCAACTTCGATTACCACAACACACGCTACGCTTCGACGACGACAATTTACTCGATTTTCCATACACTCTAGACAGCGTATATTGTATTTTCCTTGTGGAAATCTCAGAGTTATTACGAGATAAGATTAAGACAGATATCAAGTTGACGAAAAATTAAAAACTCACACTATGCTTGTCCGATAATTTAGTCAATTTTCCATACATTCTAGACAACATACATATTACGTATTTTCTTCGTGGAAATCCGGTCGAGTTATCGGGGAATGAGATAAATACGTTTTCGCTTGATAAGTGACAAATTGGAAGTTGGAATTGATTCTATGAAATTGAAATGATGCTCGATTGTTACCTAAAAATTACTTGAAAAATGTCATTGCAAAATGATATTGCCAAAAAAATTTGGAAAATTTTAAATTCACATAAATCAAAGGATTTCCATGAGTGTCGGCTTTCTTATGTCACTTTATGATTATAAAGTTCAGGGTTTTCAATGGCTGAGGCGAGAGACAAACTTCAATTGTGGTCACTCGCTTGCTCGCTATTATTTGGAAAACAGTTTTTGTAAATTTGAATTAATGAAAAGGTAATTTTGGATAATAAAAAAGTAATGATTTCTATGAGTGACATATTCTTTTGTAGATAGGTTCGTTATATGAGGTTTTTAAATAGGAAATGGACCTTTCCTCGGTTTTTAAATGGACTCTGGCCATTATGACTAAAAATCCTATTTAACATATAAGAACCAATGTTCAGCCCAAAACCAACATATTTTTAGGCCTCCTCAGTGGTACTTTCTATCAACGTCAATAATGTCATATGTACAACCATTAAATTTTTATAATTTTTTCGTATCGGTTACATTTTTTTATTTTGTAACCTGTTCCATACACACTATTCAGCTGTATTTTGTCTAAAGTACAGAATGCTACATTTACTTTTCATGATTTTTATGGACCTGAAATACAGTCGAGAAAAGCTTTTTGTTAGTTACATCTTTTTATAGCCCGTTGCGTCCAGCTATTCAGTCAAGCTTAACTCTCTTGTCTATTTTGCGGCTCGCGAGTCTCTCGATTCAGCTTCGATTAACTCAACACACGCTATGTCTGTCTGGAAAATTTGTTCCATTTTCCAAACATTCTAGACAACCTGCATTGTATTTTCTTCAAGGGCAACTGCGAGAGTTTTCAGAGTTTGAAATGAAGACGAGACGTTTAGATGAGAAAGACGTGAAATAGACTAAATTGCATTCGCTCGTCGCTTGAGAATGTTTTTTTTTTTCTAAATTGACTTGCAACTCCACGTACAAAATAATAAAAAAATGTAATCATTGTTATTGAAATATTAAAAGAAAAAAAATTTACGAGAGCAATTTTTTGAAGTAAATTTATTTAAATTTAATATAAATTTTTAGCTTGCGACAATAGTGTATCCTTTTATATTGTACGGATTTATAGAATGTTTCACGTCAGTTACTAGTAAATTTCCGGTAAATGACAGCATTGTAAACAAAAATTGAATATAAAAGAGTGAATCGAGTAAAAAAAAAAAATTCTGATGACCACCAGAACTATTTTCTTACTGGATTTACTTTTTTATAAAATAAAATAAAAAAGTAACTTGTAACTTGTTTTTTTGTAGCCCGTTGAGTCCAGCTATTGAGTCAATCGACTCTTTCCTCTACTTTGCGGCTCGCGAGCCTCACTTCAACTTGGATTAACTAATAATAGAGTCTATCTAGCAATTTGCTCAGTTTTCCATACATTCTAGAGAACATGCATTGTATTATCTTGGAGTAAATGTGCAAGAGTTTCCAGAGTTTGAGATAGGAAAGACGAGAGCTGGAGTGAAATTAGAGTCTCGATAGAGCAGAGATAGCAGAAGCTCAAGCTCGTGGACGTTGTCTGGAGCAGAAGCACGTTCACTCGGGTGCTCGCTCGCCGCCTCGATATAAGACTATTTAAGCGATTGCATCGGCGAGCACTGGAAGAGAGGCAACGGCAAACAGCAAACAGCATCGAGAAAGTCCCGACAACTTTCTCCGCGGCTCGAGCTCGCGGTTCTGGGTTTAGCTTGCACCACGGGTCACCAGGCACGGACATTAAGAGCGAACGCGAATGGGGCTTGCGTTTGTCTCGTTAAGTGAGACGGGACATCGTCTTTCACGAGCAGTCTCTACTATAATATAAATGTATATTCGTCCTTAAGTAGGTATGGAATAGATACACGAAAGTATGCAGACTGACAGAGGAACGAATCGGATTTTTCCAGTGGTACATACATGCATGCACTTTGTGTACGGGTTGGCCCTCGCAATGACGACGATAATAATCTCAAGAACAAACAACAAGAAAAACAGCGAAGAAAAAAGAGAGTCAATATAAAAAACTGTTGAAAAATAAGTGAAACTTTACAGAGCCGGAAATATATTGAAGTATCGCAAGAATTAACCAAGTGGAAAAAGATAATTGTATTTTCATGCTCGTCAGGGTCTATTCATTTTTTTTGTTAATTGTTAATTGATGATTGAACGCCCGATATGGGGAAAAATAAGGATATGGAAAAAAGCTTTGGCGCCAGCAAACTGAAATTAATTCAGTGAATCAACTTATTTCGTGAGCCAAGGAATAAAATGGCTCATCCAACTATTATTAGTTTTGTGGCGCTAATGTTGGTGGTCCTGGCGAATCATACATTTTTTCTTTGTGAGTAAATCACTATTATCAGCTTTTTGGCGGCTGAATAGTTTCTCGCAAGACACGATTTTTCCTGTTAATCAATTAAGTACGTGTATAATTTTCATATCAACCGTCATTATGAATTTCCTTTCTGAACAATCAGTGGAAAGTTTTGGAGCCGGAAATATACAAAAAATTAGTGTGTCTCAAAACTTCTGCAGTTGGTTGGATTTAAAAAAAATGCAATTCTCGGAAATCTGTTATGCGTCCAAATAATGATAATACGAATATTGTCCAATCATATTATCTTTGGTAATCATTATATTTAGTATCATATAGTAAAACGGGTATCGTTTTTGATCTTCAGGATTTGAACGATCTATTGCTTGCTCACTAATCGACAAGTTATCGTCTAGTGAATTGAAAAACAAAATAATTTAATATCAATTTTAAGAGATCTATTGCCTCTTATCGCGGTTTTTTTGCTGTTATTGTTATTGCTTTTATTGGATTTTATGTATGTCCAAGATGAAGCTATGCATATTATATAGCCCACGTACGATTAGAGAAGCGAGAAATGTGAAATAGAAAGCCGTAGCGGGCAGCTGCGGGTGCCCCATTGCGATGACGAACGCGTGCATGAATTGGCAGCTGTGCATTCGAGGGAGCGAGCGCTCTGGAAAATTGTGATCGACTTGGCGAGAGAAATCTCCTTAACCTTCTCGCGTTTCGTCGGGAGGAGTGCATGCACGCTCGGCATACATTTTTATAAAACCCAATCGATGCCCTCTATTATAAATATACACCGATTGGAAATCGATTATAGTAATTCCAAGTTTCGCACGCTCTATGAATAACGGACTCGAAAAAGTACTCATCCAAAAACTATCAACTATCTAATATATATAATTGAATTCTGAACCATTGTTTATCACTTTTTTTGTTTCCTTCAGTTTTTCCGAACTCAGCAAATGAGTTGCCAATTTAACCAGTATATTTTTGCCATTCTCACTAAAGTAGTGCGTTTACTTTTTTTCACCTCTTATAAAAATATTTTTGAACCTTAATTTCATTAGTTGAAAAAATTAATTCTCCCTGTGTCAGTTTTGAAACGTCAATAAATCAACTTGAAATTCAATAATTCGATTGGATTTGTCAACTGAACAACGTTTGAAAGTGTGCAAAGAAAGAAGCTTTCGGAACTTAAACCCTTCGGAACGATTTAAAAAATGAAGCACAGGAAAATTTATTTAGATATATGCTTAGTTGGAGAAATTATTAATCCACTGATTGACAATCGATTAGGATAATTGCAAGCACACTGCATGAATGGCGTGCTAATTACAGAGTCAACAAATAATTACTAATACAAAGCGTTAACAATCGATTGGCTCCAAAAAAAACTGTAAAACTCAAAGCAAATCGGTTACAGTAATCGCAAGCTTAGCACGCCCTGTGAATGACGTGTTCCAAAAAGTACAAAGCTAAAAATACGGTTAATTGCGGTTGCGCAATTGACGGTCCAAAATCCACGTTGCCCTCCCATTGAACGGAACACGATTGGTGGTTGTGTTCCAACGATGGAATTGATATTAGGCAAGAGCCGCGAGAGCTCAGTGGGTCACAGGCTGCGGTGTAACATTGGCCCAAATATTGGCCAGTGGCCCCGGTGACTGTCGCCTACCGAACGACGAAATACTCGGTTTACGCTATAGCTCTGTAGTCTCACAATATTTAGAAGTTCTCTATGCGTGTCAACAGTCACATATACATATCTATATGTATGTATGTATGTATTATCGACGGAGCTGTTGCTGTAGCGGAGTTGTAGTGTCGTTGACTGACACTGGCCCACTATCGGTGCGTTAACACCTGCTCTCTGTAGGTCAGCAGCTATTCGAGAGCCGGGAACCACAAGCGAATGTGTGCGCAAGCGAGATGGAGTCAAAAAAATAACGTGGAAAGGGAAGATTGGAAGGTGAAAAGTGAGAGTGCGAACCTTTCATGAGATCTGGTAGAAAAAGATTAACCGCACAATCGTAAATAACAATATTTATTCATTTACAAATTTTTATTATCATTATTAATTATCATAAGGTCTACTAAGGATTTTCTCTAAAAGTGCAAAAAGTGCCTTTGAACTTTGAAAGCGCAAAAAAATTCACGAGTAACCTTTTTCGGTAGCTTTTATTGCTTCTCATATCATTCGGGCTGCAGCGATCGATCAAATTGATTTCGGAGGCTTAATTCTCTTTTCTCTTTTATATACGAGTCTGTTCAATCTGAATATGGAAAGTTTTATTTTAGCGATTTTGCTTATTTTGTACAATTTTTTTTCCTATTCTTTTTTATCCGTGACTCCTGTACATAAAAGCTTGGAATAAAAATGCCTACACACGATCTGAAAAAAAAAACCATCTTAATAATAGAATAAACGTTACGAAAAAATCTCTCTCACGAAGATTCTTCATACTTTTTGGCCTTTCAAGTCACATGCATATAATGACATACAAATGGATTTGATTAAAAAAAAAAAGTATAATCCAACTTCCCCCCCCCCCCCTCTTTTAAACGTTTCAGCCCTGATCTGGGTCCTCTTCGGTATTTTATTTTTTGATATTTAATATGTGAATTGTACATCGAATTGTTTGGTTACCGGATTTCCCGGCATGTAGTGTCAAATTTTCCTCCTTCCTTCCCTCAATTATTGGTTCGGTTAATTAATTGTTTTTAATCTGGATAATGTATTTTCCGAAATTTGTTTAGCACTACATTTCGTTGCGTTAGCCAGAAAACCCGACTAGGTTAAAAAATAGTTGTCAGAGTTTTTTTTCACTAGCATTGACACTTGCGCGACCACGGCATCGAGAACAAACGTTAATTCAGCATTCTCTCGTTCAATAACCATTTTAGTATTCTTTTTAACCTACCGATATTTTGATCCTCCATAAGCGTTAATTCAACAGATTCAACCAATCTTTTTTTATCAGTGTACAAAATCATTCATCGTCATATTTAAGATAAAGAATCTTATCTCTCCTGTCGACATATAACGAGCGCTGCGTGACGGAAGGAAACGAAGAATTACATTCGCCGCTCTCGTTAGCATCCTGTCTCAGTGTGAAATAATGATAATAACGCGAAAAAATATTTAAAAAAATAAATAAAGCTGGTATTAAGTAGGAAAAATAAGGATGATTTATCGTTGGGAGATGAATGAATGAAAGTCCATCAGTGGCGGTGGAAGAGATGAAAAGCGAGAGTAGTCGAGGCAACCGGTGGAAAAGTAGCGAAGAGTCGCGCGAGGCTGCGCGTTGACTCGAGGAAAAGCTGTGCCAGGAAGCGAGTCCGCTCACGATCCGAAGCCGTACGCGTGGCTTCCTCGCGCGTCATACACATCCAAACCCGACGAGAAACATACACCTGCACTGTTAGCTGTTCCACCGTAGGAGAAGGGGACGAGCAAGAAAATCGTCCGTTGGATATTCGAGCACAAATTTATTCACGATTCTTTACTACGCGTACTGTTAGAATTAGAGGAGCTCTGTATATCGCAGCTAACGTATCATATATTGTAGTATTGTAGTATACTTGTCAATAATTGACAATACCGCTTACGTAAAATTGGCATTGATCTTTATGCATATGTGTAACTCTGTGTTTGCGAAGCGAATTCATACTCTCGTTCTCTTGTTGGATATACCGAATGTTGGTGAGGGTCGCGAATTCTCCTCTTTCTCAATACACTCTATGACTACTCCTCACGCCTGCAGGCTATGAGACTAATTTGCTAAATTTAAACATACGTTCTTGTCACTTTTACAAATATACTTCTGTCCAAATATAGAATCCCATTTATATTTTACGGAGACTGAATTTACGACTGCATATTTCTCACGACAGTTTTTTTAAACTGACCAAAGATACATTTTATTTAACCATCCTTGCAACCGCTATTCAATGTTAGTTGCTGGATTATTTTTTTTTCATATAAGTTGATGCTCTTGCAATATTATTTCCACTTACTTAATGAGGAGGATCACCCGAAAAAAGTAATAAGTAGAAAAGTTATGCAGGTGATTTTCATGAATGTTATCAAACTTGATTCAGTACAGCACATGAAGCATTTTATTTCTGGAATTTTGTAAAATCTTTAAAAAATTGCAGCATTTTACCTAACATCGTTCTGGTGCAATGTATGTCTTAACAAAATTGCAGAATCATGATGCTTGATGTTTACTTGATGAGGTTTGGGTTTAAGATTTTTCAAACGTGAATACATTTTTTAATGATTTATTTCAGGTGATTAGTTACTCTTAAGTTTTGAAGAACTGAGTGGAGTATTTTTGTTTTTAAGTTTGCAAGAGCATAGGTTCCGTTCCGTGGTTTATCGATCAGTTTGAACTTGAGCTTTCAGTCGCAAAATGTTTAGCGCAGCCTCAAGAAAGAAGAATAGCGGTGAGACGAGAGAGGGGGAGAGAGAGAGGGAGAGCTGTACTGTCGAATATCGTAGGCACAGTATTATGTGTGTCACGGTGAGTCGTTGGCAGGACCTTGACTGTGCGCCCGGGGCACGAGCGGCGGAGCCCCGTGGCCGTCAAAACGAAATGTTAGGAATTTTCGTTGCTGCGCTCGAGCAGAGCGCGCTCATCGTACTCATAATAGTCGCTGCTTTCCTTCCAAGATCTGGAGCCTGAGTGAAGGTCGAAATGATTTCTTCTAAACTTTCGATCCTCTTCGTTTAGCAAAAGCGACCTTGAAATCCATCCTCTCAGTTTCTGCAACACGACGATCGTGTCGATTGCGCTGTTCTGCGAAAGCCGGTTGTATCATTCTGTATTGTACGAGAAATTACGTTAGGGTCGCCGAAAATTCTCGATAATGACGTTACGTACCACCATCCTGGAAGTTGGAATACTGGCGATGACAGCCTCAACTGAGCTCGCATTCATCTGACCATTGCCGAGCCGCGGTCGCCGGCAAAACGCTTGACACTCCGAAGGACACGAGTCATTTTTACGTAATCTTGAAGCGCGAATGATCGATAATATCGAAAAACTCTGGGAATACACACGACTATATTAAACATCAACCTATACACTAAAAACGTTGTGCTACGAATAAATAAATGGTACACCACACATGAGATATAGTTGCGGAAGTCAATGCCAAGTCCATTTTTACGAGTATTAATTCCAAACTGTTTTTATACACCGAAAGAAAAAAATCGGTTGTATCTTATTACATGAGCGGTTATGAAACCCAACAAAAAAATCACTTGAAGAAAATGAATTTCAGGATAATACAGAAATACTGGAAATATAGGAGAGAATGGCAAAGGATCGCACAGTACGTGACAAATCGGTAAAAACTCGAAACTCTCAACCGGAAGTCAATGACGTTTAACGAAAAAATAGCGCGACTATTAAGTATCACGATTAACGGAGAATTAGATTAAGATTCGATAATCCCGCATGCCGAAGTCAAAGAAGGCTATACCGATCGCCAGATTTTTCGATAAACAAAATTCTTACAAACCTGATATTTTAATAACAAGAGAAAAACACGGATTTCAATAAATCCTTGATTCGTTAAAATACCTTGACATTTTGTAAATGTTTATGCAACCGCAACCCATTTTTTGTTGTTCAGTGCACGTGCAACTGAAACATTGTAAAGGTTTAGTATCCTCCGGATCCAAAGCCTCAAAAAAATGTAATAAATAGGAGAAAATGGCAAAAGACCACAGCGATCGTTACGAATCGGTAAAAAATGTTAACTCTTAACCGGAAGTCAGTGATGTTGAACGAGAAAATTGCACGACTATTAAGTATCGTGAGTATCGCAGAATTGAATTGAGATTCGATTGCCGCGTGTGCCGAAGCCAAAGATCGGTGACCAGAAGACTTACCGGTCGCCGGAAAACCGCGGGAAAGTTGGACGCGGTGTCGCGTCGCAGCAACACCCGCGGCTAGCCGCGAGTGCGATAGTGTACGTCTATGGCAGCGCGGTTACGCTCAGAGTTGCTAGAGAAAAAAAGTACTTGCACTTTCGTTAGAAAGTGGAGAATCGGCGTTGTCGGCCGCCATCCGTCGCGCACCGACCACCGACTGACTGACTGACTGACGGGAATGCCCTCTCTGTGTCTCTAGTCGGTTTCCTTCATTCCCTCTCTCTCTCTCTCTCTCTCTCCCTTGGCTTCGTGGTCGTCGAGTACTTCTCCTGTTTAACCAAACGCCAAGTTCCACCACTAGCTACCGTTATCACGAGTCGCCTCTTAATCAACGAGGCAAAAACACTAATTTCATTATCTTTTTCTCACAATCCCAACACTGTTAAGGTGAATGCACTAGTAAGTAAAAGCGTTTTATACTTCCTGAGAATTTCTGAGAATTAAGAACCTCATATTATTTTCAATCTCGCCTTATTTACTTGCAATATCAATAATTTTGTATTTACCTTTTTTCAGCATATCCAACTACAATGCTGAACAATTGTTAATATTTAATACAGATGCAGTGGTTAACGTATACCGCATAGATTTGCTTTTACGTGTCACAAGGAATAAATAAATAAATCAATATCCAATTATTTGACAGGAAAGTGAAGTGTAAAGCCATAGACATTGGCCGAGATCTCGATTCGCTGTGATGCAAAAGTCTGAGCTCGGAAATAGTGAGTTATGCTGATGAGCACGGCGATCATTGATTACCCCCTAATTTAGCTTATATAGCTGCGCGTACAACGTACTATTATCGTGATAAGGGGAAAACCGAAGAAGAAGAAGAAGAAGATAAAGAACAGCGTAAATCCGTTGGTGGATTTAACGCTGGTTTGTATTAGCCCGGATGCAGTTGTGAATTAATGTCGTCGAGTTCGGCTTGAGAAGCAACGATGACTCCGTTTGAATGCGTAGGCACATATATCTGTATGGGTATTTGAGGCTCTTTCTTGTATTACGTTTCAATGGATATACCGTAGGTGCTATATTCATACAAATACACATATACATAAATCAGTACGTATAGATTATCGGAATAGTGTTCACGACTATTGTTATCGTTCTTCCGCAACTATAAGCGACATCTTTGTCTCTCGCTTAGTTTGTTATTCCTTCTCTCATTCTTGGACGCTATTTCCATTATTCCCGTTGGTTTTCGAAGCGCATAAACGCTATCTTTACCATTACCGAGCAAGAGAATCAGACGGAGAGTTAAAATAAAGTCGCGAATAGTGCCAATGTGCGTACATGTATTTGTGTGCGTTTGCAGAGTGAGAGAGGCACGCGTGAGCGCGACCTTCGATAATGCGTCCATAAAATTGTGTTGTATGCAGAAGGCGCGGGCGCGCGAACGATCGTCGGGCGCCGAGCGTCGCTCTCTTGCGATGCATCGCTTCTTCTCTCTACCTCTTCTCGATCTTCTTTGCGTTGACTCGAATTTAAAAGCGCTACGAATAACAATTACTGCGGAATCGAGGAGGCGAGGTATTACAGTCTCTCGTGTACTTTGCCAAATACGCAATACGACGCATAGAGAGATCCAACCAAGTCTTTCTTCAAGAAATATAAAATATAGGCGCTCTCGTATCCCTCTCGGAAATACAGAACAAACGCGTATTATCATCGCCTTGTCTGTACGCCCACAAGAACGAGCGGCGCTCTTTTACTCAACGCAAAATAAATATCGGTCCAGCTACCGAGGTGCACTTACGAATTTTATGCGGGGGCGATTCTCCAATGCGCACAGAATTTTCTATTTTCCATCGAGTCTGCAAAACCCGCATTGATAATCATAAAAATATAAATTTCGGGCAAAAATAGTTTAATACATTTGTTTTATCAAATTTTCTGTTTGGCAAAAAAAAGTGAAAAGATTTTTGTATGCCATATTAATATGCAGTTCGTTGGATGTAATAATGGATTTATAAATTAAATATTATCGAGTTTTGTAGTTCGGTCAAATATTTGGAGTTTTGTTGGCAGCTATTAAATGTTAGCCCATGTGATCGTTTTTGTAACGATATCATCGCTATTTTTATCATAACTGATATAAATTTTTGTTGAAATTGGCATGAAAAGAGTTGCATGAACTACCGATTAATAGTTGTTGCATAAAAGCTGTCAGGGACATCGCGATTTCTCTACAATGTTGGGCACGTTTCATTGAAATTTTTATGCATCGGTAGTCAAAGCTTTTATGCATAAACTGGTATATTAAATTGAATACACAATAATCATATAAAATTACAGTACTTGAATTAAACACAGAGTTTCTAAAGTTTTTAGTACACTGTATATAGACTTTTATCACACTTGTAGAAAAAATGTAATATACCAGCTTATCCATAAAATCTTCTAAAACCGCGACATTAAAATTCAAGGGGTTTTTTTCATAGTATGGTTAAAATCGAGATCCAAGAAATCTTACTTCATCATTACAAAGTTTCGAATATACAGTTAGAAATTGAATAAAAATTAAAGACTTGCTTGATTAAGTTTTATAAAAACTTTATGTATGATTTTACCTTGATATATATTTTTTATTGTCTTCCTATTTGTGAGATCGAAAGGAAAACGCTATGCATATAAAATTTACGAAAATTATTTTGAAAAAATGGGACATTTCTTGAAGTGTCCCATTTTTTCCCAGTGAAGGAGAATGAGAATTTTCTCCAAGTATTTTCTGTGCAATCGTAATAAATATTAAATTGCCCTTTGATAAAAAAAAATGTACATATTTTTCAAGGCCGTAAGGTAAATATATAAAATCACCGAGAGGCCACGGCACCTCCGCTCATTGTCCAAGTTTACATGCGACCTCAGAAGAATATGCATAGTGCATACCAGACCAAATAAACTCTTGAGATCGATTTCTCTGGGTGCAATACATCCAATATCAAGGATTTTTGTTTATACTGTAATTGAAATTATTGAATTTAATCAATGAAAACATCTGAAAATGCTTTTCAAGAGGAATAACAGTACGAGAAGGAGGACGGTTCGTTGGGGCGTTCTGAATGCGACAGATAAATAATTCCGAAGAAAAATTTAGGCTACAAGCGTTATGAAAAAGAGCGGAGAGCGGCCTCCGCTCATAGGCCCAAGCGATTTACATGCGATCTCGGAAGAATACGTATAGAGTAGAGGAGCTAGCACACTGTGGAGCACTTACGCTAGAAGAGTGGTGCGTGTATGTGTTGAAGAGTTATCGTGGGTGTGCTCGTGCGACGAGTGTGCGAAAGAGCTCGCGAGCACGACTCGGTGGCCGTGGCTATGGCCTTAGGAGCCCCTTCCCCTCGGCCGCACCGAATCCACACCGCGTGTGTACAGCGCTCCGCTGCTCTCTCGCGTCCCGAGAGTGGGAGCCAGCGAGAGAGCCACGCGAGGCGGACCCGCTACCGCCAGCTCACAGACAACGCGCGGGAAAGAGATAACACTACCACCCGAGTATCTAACCTAGGATAGTGGTGTTTAGCGCGCGCGGCGACGCTAGCCTAGGCAAACCGAGACTCTCGCGGCAAGTCCACGCTCAGTGCTTGTTCGCGCGGGGGACTCGAGACACGTTAACGCAAAACCCTCTCCCCCAACATTACTTTCATCAACTTTCATACTTCCTTTTTCTTACTTAATTCTCCGGTGAAAAAGAAGTAATACTTTTTTCTTTTTTCTTTTTTTCTTTTTTTTTTTTACTAAATTTTATACTTTTCTTCGATTGGCCCTTGGCTATTATCAAGAGTCCTTATCGCGATAAATATAAAATTTGTTTTTCTTTAATTTCCTCTTTGGTTTAACATTCTTGCGCCCTTGGTGCGAGAGACTGATAGTGAGACTCAAAGTGCCGGGAGGTGTTTGTCCTTTAAGTGGTCCGCTGGGATTTGAAGAATCAAGTGCCACGCTCACTGCCACGAGGGATGACATTTAAGTTGAGTGATAACTACGGACACAAGACTCGACAATAATATCGCTTAGCACACTGCAAGTGCGGATAAAACGTTACACGAGTGAACCTTGAAAAATTGACGCGTCGATGGTAAAGTGCAAGCTTAGAGGTTGTGTTGTATTTTAGTTTGGTGCATCGCTTCGTGTTGGAGGTTTGCACTGCACGTGTGACGTAAGCATTAATCCTCCCCCCAAACGTAAACGCGGGCTGTCGCAACTGAGAAGAGTGTATAACGACGACGACGACGCCGCCGCCGCCGCCGTGCGCGCCAACGTTTCTTGTAACAAAAACATTATTTCTCTTCATATTTATCTTTTCTTCCTCTTTATACACACACACACACACTTGGCACTCGGTGGATCATCGAGTTGAAGCGTATGTGACGACGAGGATTTCGACAATTGTTTTGTCAAACCGATGTTCGAGTGTTGATACAATAATGGAGCTCTGATATACCAAGAGCTGCGAAAGTTCTTTTTTACTCGTATGTCGCACGAGGAGAAACGGCAGAGAGAAATATCGAGTAGGCTAGTACTGTGGTGAGTGCGAACGTCGACAGGTGCATATTACGTTCTGCGATACTCATCCGAGGACTTTGCGCATCTCTTCGAATTATTCAACTGCATCCGTGATCTTCGAGGAGGTAAGAAATCAAAGCTACAGTTGGAATAATAAAACCTCAGATGGAAGAACAAATTGATTTTAATGCAACTTATGTTTAATAGTCGGGCTTAAACTGATAATCCATATAGATAAGAAAGATCTTCCAAATGATATCGGGCATTTATTTTTACATTACATTTCGAGTTTTTATGGATTTTCACATATGTTTTATATACTTTATTCATGTGATGAGTCACGAATATAATTTCTTTAAAAACTTATTCGAAAGTTATCGTATTTTTTATTATCAGTCACGTGGAAAGCCTGTTTGTAAAACAGGTACTGAATATTTATTTTAAAAAACTTGGGTTTCACATTTATCTCATATTTTAAGAAAATCGTTTCGATTAATCTACAATTATGTTTACCCGACGACATTATTTATAAATGCATTAGCCTTTGCAAGGCTATAATTCTTTATTTATTAAATGCCGGTTTGTCGATGAATCATTGATGCAAAATAAATTTGACATAATAATGGTAAATTCACATTTTCGCTGCTTCCGACTGAAAATATTATTATCTCTCCACGACTACACAAAATCCCTGTTACGAAAATTGCTAAAGATTTCCTATAACTTGTTTTATGATTGGGGAGGAAAAAAAAAATCTTTCAAATATTCCGACTGATCCCTCAGCTCACTAAAAATCGTTAATCAATCGATGAGCATTCAGTCACTATACTCGACCTTGTATCACATACATAGTAGCAACTGTTGTGTTCGCGTATCGCGCTAATAACGCTACGTTGCAGCAAAGCCTCGTTCAAGGTGATTAAGCGACGAGAGTCTCGCGACGCTTCAGCTGTACATCGCGAAATATGGTTAACGCATGAATTAGGCTATTTTATATTGAACAAATGTCACAAAATATACCCAAGGTACATATTGTAGATTCATGAATGAAACATCAAGTGCAAGAATTGGTGTACTTAAACGTGTGTTTATATACATATATACGTATAGTAGGTATACGTGTTTCTCGAAGTCATTGCGGAAGGCGCGCGAGTTAGCTGCAGCAGCGGAGCTCAACGAACAAGCCATTTACAAAGGTCGAGGCAAGGTAAGAGAGAAGCTGCCACTGCTGATGCACACATATACGAGTGCACACGAGGCGCGCGCGCGCGCGTTGCGCCGGTTATTCGTTCGTACATAGAACGAGCAGCGAGAAGCGAAGCCTTGTGTACACTTTGACTCGAGCTTAGAAACACAAGCTAAGGCATTTGCACGAAAGCGCGAGCTTCCGTCAACGAATTCGTAACCGCGTGTATTATAGCGTAGTGCGTAAAAGTCAAAGGTCCCTTCCCTCTTGCCTTGCTCTTCCACTCGACTCGCACGGCTATGCGCTATAAATTATCGCCTTCAATGTTGCGTATCAATCGAGGGAAGCGAGAGGAATATCATCAACGCAAGTCCGCGGCATATCGTGGGGTTATTCCTGTTTTTATTTATACTCATCTTCTTCATTTTTATGCATCCCCGCATTGACCGTTAAATGTCGGCTCGATACGAGAAGCAACCCGTTTGAAAATAATTATTTATCACTCTTGTTTACGTGGGATTACGTTTCCTCGTTACTTGTACGCGGATATTGTCGTTACAATTACAGGTTTTTAGTGACAGCTATTAATTTGTCATTAAAACTACTTTTTTTTATAGAAATGATCGGTAACCAATTGATAGATACAAGTAATTAATGTTAGGACGCTTAAATTAGAGTGGTTAAATTCTCTGTTAAGATACAACGTGAGAACTTGCGATTCATAGCCGTAACTTACAATGTAATTAGAAATTTCGAATTATTGTAGAGTATTGTAAAATTCGTATTGTTTACACAGTATTTTCATCTGGGTTGGAATTCTTGCTAATTTTATGTTCTAAAAATTTATCGTGTAAGTAATCTGGTCAACAGAGATTTTTCCACAATTATTGATGTCTTGAGTTTCGGAATTTTCCAATTTTACAATTATTTTCAGGAACAATAAGCTTAAAATTTTGGTGCGATTTTAATTTTGAAAGTTTATAATTTTTCCTGCCATTTTATTAAAAATGATTTTTTAATAAAATGGAAAAAAAAAAAAAAAAAAGAACCCTATTTGGAATAAGAATAAGCAAATTTCCTAGAATTTCCTGAACGTGAAGAAAAAAAACTTTTTCCGTCATGAGTCCTCGAGAAATAACCTCGATTTTTCGCCACGTGCTTCGACTGTATCAGCAATAATAAACGATTGTCAAACATGTGACGAAATTATCTGGAATCAAATAATGGCCGAAGCATGTGTGCGTCTCGTTGTGTGCATTGAATACGTAAATTTGCATCCCTCTCCATCTATAATATACGTTATCTGTCGAGCGATAACCTCGTCGTCTCGTCATGAACAGCCCATAAGGTGAAAGAAAAAAAAACTGCGACTTGTTTACCCTTCTTTGGTATGATCTCCGGATACTATTTGTAAGTACGGATATAGAGGCGAGGGTAGGGGAAATTCCTGAGTCTCGGGGGCCACGTCAGGAAAGCTTATGAATGGGATCTCCATCGATATATACCTGGGCGATATCTCTAGCCCTCCCTCGGCTTCTGTTCCGAGGATCCTGTGCTGCTGTTGCTCGCCGTTCGCTTGCGCCGCGTGGAGATCGTCTCCCGATACACTAGCTCAAGCTAACCCGTAGCACCGTTCCTATCGTTCGCCAGAGAGCGATACGAGCACCCGCACGTCCGATCCACGCGATCAACATCGATCGATCGAACCTCGAGAGTGTAACGCTTCATCGGACTTCAGAGACTCCTTGATTCTCGATTTCGTTCTTCCGTTATTTTTGCTATCCCGCTCTCTTGTCACGCCCTTCGAGGACGAAAAAAAAACGAGTTACCAATTGAATTGCAGATAGCACTGAAATAATAATCATTGTTTTACAACAAAGCTCGCAAGAGTAAAAGCTTTGAGAAAGTTTTGTAATTTCGACGGCAAATATAAATATTACAATTATATGTTGATTTATTTTTTATTCACATTTAATTTACATTTAATGACACTACAATCACTGCATTGAATAAAAATGAAAATTACGACAGTTTTTGTTAATATGAAATGCTCAATACTTTGTAATGACTGATTAAGATTAAAACTATAAACATATTCAAAGTCACGTTTTTTACTTATCGCTTCATTTTCATATGAAATTCTACAAATTATGTGTAGGGATGGAAATTTAAAACAAAAATTTGCATTCTGCAAGCTGTTTGTGAATGAATACAATTTTATTTAATATGTCAAAAAAAGATTGGTAGTTGACTGAACAAAATTCTCGATTTCTTCAATAGTTATTCGTAGGGAACATGTAACCAAAAATGTGATGCTGACCAAAACCCTCCTTGACAGTTCGAGTCTGTCAGATTTGACGGAACAAATTTTTTTTTCACAATCAATGAACCGAATTGCGTCTAAAAAATCTTACCTCATTGAATTCAATGGTTACTCACTTTTTTATTCACTTCTCATCTATTTCGTATCTCGTAGGGATTCGATTAAATTATATAGTGTATCGACTGCTACACAGTCGCAGTCGGGCAGTTGCTTTGGTGTAGCGCGCACTATGTGTGAATTTATTTTCAGTCTAGGTCAACCTTCGCTTCTCTTACGTTCTTTCTCAGCGATATCATATATATTTAAATATACATATATATATATCTATCTATCTATGTCGCTCCAACGCGGAACGATTCAGAGAGCTCGTTGGCTATCTTCGTGCTAATATAGTTAAGAGTTAAGAGTCGGTCGAGCACACGCGTTATTGTAGAGAGTACCGGGCTCTCCGGTTATGTACGTAAGCGCGCGCGCTACGCTCTCGCCTCTGCGATGCCCTCTTCCTCACTCAGCTTCCCCGGTTACTCTCTCTCTCTCTCTCTTTCTCTTTGTTCTCTTGCTCGGTTACGTGGCGACCTTCGTCGTCGTCCCAGGGCCGAGGGCCAAAACTGTCTGGTGTTTAGTATTGCGCCGGTACGTTCAATAAATATCGCTCGAACGAGAACGATAGCGGCGACTGCGACTGCTCAACTACGAGAGGTACGCGCAGGCATAAGGGCACCGTAGCCTCGTGTAGAGAGCTAGCCCCATACTCTGTATTTCTATATCGCTTGCTTTATCTGCCCATGAGACTTTCAAGTACGAATCAATGGAATTTGACGTCAACTATTTTGTACTCTAATGAAACGTGTATTCAACTATACTGCAACTCAACATAACAAATTCAAAGCAGTCAACATTGATGTCACTTGATATAAGATTTTTTTCATTTTGGCTGCGATTTTCTTTCATTGAAAGTAATAAGCTTGCTTCCATTTTAAAGGTTACGTCGAGTTAATACCTAAAGAATGTACCTCTAGTTCTTTTGTGCAAATAATTGGTTAATTAGGTTAGGTGAAAATAATTGAGGTTGGTAACTGGTTGATTTTGCGATTGTATTCTCTGGTAGAATTGAGATCTCGAATGTGTCTGAAGAAAGAAATGTTCTGCAATCTCGATGATAATTACGAGGCAGGAATACACATAGACGTATAGACAAGAGTTCCTTGTAGAATCCCATTAAGCCTGGTTCAACGCGTCCTTCTACGTCATTGTCGGAGTCTGTGAACCGAGGCTCGCCTTGTAATACTCCGGCCCGGATCTCTATATACACCAAGTGTGTCTTGGCACGCGTGTCGCTTTATCGTCTACTCTCTTTTCCGGCGCATCACTCGATATCATCACTCTAGTAGGTACACAGGATAAGTGTATGAAATAGTTGCCACGAGCCTCGACACTCGGCACGTGGTATCACCGAGTTGTGCGTGACTCTACGCGGCCTCTCTATATCTATGCTTTTTTAGCTCCGTATAAATGTATACTCGCGAATCGCCTATACATATATCTTGTACCTTCCTCGTTAGTCAGCGCCTCAACATATGCCGCAAGCGTGCGCTCGCTGTTGATAGGAAGACGCTTCTGCCCCATGTTTACGATCGCCCCTGCTCTATCTTTGTACCCAACTAACTATAGACTTGTATATATTTACGTTTACATGGTATTTGTTTTCCCCCGTTCAATTTCGTAATCGCTATGTAATTAAAAATCGCGAAATAACGATTCAATAATCGATCCATAATTTAAGCGAGGGATATCCTCAAAAATACCAATAATCTGATAACATTTACCTGAAAAATACATTTAATTTATACGTATTAACTTTTGCATATCTTTTATTTTTCAAACTTATTAATGATCTAAGAAAATTTACCTGGAATATAAATCAACATAAATATTAATGAAAATTTGCTGAAAAGTGGTTTTTATTTTTTATTTCTTTTTACTCACTGAAAGGATTTTTATTTTTTTCTTACGTTTGTATAACCGATAGTGGCATCTTTGAATCCTATAGAAAAATTGGTCGAGAAGTAAATAAATGGAACCATTTTTTTTTCTTTTTTTTTTTCAGAGATTTTTTTCATGTTCTACACTCGAAGAAATAACAGTTATCGAGTGATGGTTTTCCATTGTTAAATCATGAAACTGAATTTATATTTATGCTGACTTTTTCAGTAATTTCCATTTATTTTAACAATAATCACTAACTAATTACGATACTAACGGGAAAAGTTCACGGTATCATAAAGAATAAGTACATTGAACAATAAATAAGTGTCACTTGATAGTTGCTAGAGTGCATTACTATTTCAAAAACATTAAGCAATGTAACTTCATATTTGGACCTCACAGTCACCACCCTTTAGTCAGCACATTGCTACCGGACGAAAATATAAACAAGGAGTCGGCTGACAGCGGCGCTTAACCGCCACTTTTATTGTTTTTCTTTCGCTGCTTCTTGTCCTTAGCTGCATGTTACGAAAGTTACGAACTGGCGGTTGCGCGATAAAGATCGCATTAAACATAATTTAATAAAGCCATTTCCTTTCACTAACATAACAAAGGGTTCTTGTTATTATTGCATGAAACTTTTTATTTCCCTCAAGGAATACTTTGAACACATTTTTGTGGTTTTATGGAGACTTAAGAATTGTCGATTGACGACGTGGACAGAAGAGGGCAAGCATTTTTCTTTACTCTCGTTTTTAGTCCTACTATATTATTGAAAGGTAACTATTCATTTTCAGCTAATAGCTCACCACTGTTTCTCTAAATGGATTCAAATAAAAAATATCTTTTCTAAGTAGCTTTAAATATATTTTGTGTGTTGTAATGGAGACGTGATAAAATGGCTAAGCCATTATATGTAAGCAGCGAATGAGCGAAGCTATTATATATGTTAAATTGTCGGTGCCAACAATTTCTTGTCTCCCACAGACATGAATGGGGAAGGCATTTTTCAGTCTCTTAATTTTTATTTCTACTGGATTACTAATAATTAACCATGAGTTATTGGGGATGCGGCTATTGAAATATATATATATATATATATATTTTTGTTTTGTTTATTAGCTCAAAATACTTTTTTGTAGTTGCAGAAAGAGTTATGGACTAATAGGATGAATAGAAACGATTATTTGTAGTTGACCTTTGCAGAGTTAGCCTTGGCAGAGTCCAAATTCGATAGTTTCCGTTGGGTCAAGAGTGAATTGAGGGCCTCGAGTGTGAGTTACTCGTGAGTTGTGTCACGTAGCGATGGACTGTCATGTATGCGCACTCACATCGAGAGTTGAATAAGGGAAACCCGTAGACTCGCGCTGGGCTAAGAAAGAGCGATCAGAGTTTGGCGAGAATCGAACTTCTCGAGAGTACGCGAGCCTCGAACCTTGAATCCCATCGTGTGAGAGTGTAGTTGGTAAAAGTAAATGACCTTAAGATTGGAGCAAGACGCGGCGACGCAACCCGTGAACGCCGCCTCCTCCTCCTCCTCTTACCTACCACTCCCCCTCTTCAACATTGTACACACTAGGCTGCGACCTATCCTCCGATTCAGTGGGTCTTCGAACCCAAATTGGGACAGAGCCTTGACTCGATCTCCCGTGAGCTCATTTTAAACGACCGACCGCAAATGTTTGCAATATTCCTGTAAATTGCGATTCACAGATGTCGAGAAAACTTTCCGGATGAATGACCAAGAAGAAACCGATAAATTTTCGCTTGACTTTCGTTACGACAATTTTATCATTTTTCGTGCCGAATCTCACAACTAAACACTTGCGAAATTCCCAACATTTGCAATTTACGATGAATACGGCATTTTAAGAATTGCTCGTTAAATACGTGAAAAAATTGCAATCAATTTTCGTTATCGATTAATTGCTATTACCATCAATACCACATCAACGTAATAATAAAAGGTCTGAAAAATTCATCTAAATTTTCGCTCATGTAATGAATTAGTCCAGTCTTTTAACATTTTTTATACATTCCAAAAACTGCAGCAAACGAGCATATAAAAATAATGAAATATGCATTATAAAAATTTCCATGAAATAAATGATAAATAATTTTTGAATTACTAATTGTGAATTTAATTTAATTTTAAACATCAACGAAAAATCTAGTCCACTTAATCACTGTATAGTTTTGATAAATAGACAATAAACTTTCGAGTAGGTATTATCAAATCAAAGCTTTTCTGTCGCCGAGAGAGATGTAAAAAAATCTGTATCAAAGCGCGCGAAGGGCACGAATGGGTGAGCGAACGCAAGGCGCCGAGGGCGCCTTGAGCGAGCCTTTGAGAAATTCGGTCACGGCCTGCTCGTAAATCAGTCTCCGAGATTATGCCGTAACGAAAGGGCCCTATTTGTGTTGGCTGTTGTAGCGTCGGCTCGCATTCATCGCGAGCCCTGCTATCTCTTTCAAACTATCTTTGACCGAGACCTTTGACGCACATCGAAAAGGAAGCGCAGCGAAGGTGCGAGACGAAGAAGGAATAGCGCGTGCCGGGCACGAGACTCACGCCCGAGCACGCGTCCAACAGACGTCGAGACAAGTGTCACGTTTATATTGCTGAGCGACGACGTACCACTACTGCTACTACTTGTCCTATTGCCGCCGAGACGCCTACCACCTATCGTTATTCCCTGGGCGTCTTATCCCGTGGATTAAGTTGTAACCTCGTGGGTTACGTATATAGTGTAGTAAACCGCGCGTTTCTCGACGTTCGCTATACACACATGAATCCGAGAGGGGCTGGGCTTCAGTTTGCCCTGCATTATACATATATTCATACATATGAGACGAGTGTGCGATGCTAATTACGAATAACAGGAGGTCCGTCAATTTTCATTCTACAATGTATTTACCAACAGAGTTATCCTCAAAGGCTCTAGAATAAAATAAAGAACAGTATATAACCTCAAGAAACATTTAAGTGTTATTGGTAGTTGGACCGGTTTTTATGTTCATGGTAAAAGTAACGATTCGATATTACGTTGATAGGCGAAAATCTTTTCATTTTTATCGAATGTTTGTGCACCCGAAGAAATAATGGAAGTCATGGCAACTATAAAATAATGGATATTTAGTTTGCGTTCTTATGACGATTTCTTAAATAGTAATGCCATTAATCAGTATAAGAATATAGTCACATGATAAATAAATAGCCATTATTCTGTAGTTAGACAGATTTTTCGGGGTACAGTACTAGATAGAAAATTACCACATAGTATTGTAGTTTCTACTGCAGTTCGTATCAAAGCAATTCCTATGGTAGCGCTATTATAATATGTATATTGAAACTCCGAGACAAAACCCGCGGAACTGTCGGGGCAGAATCCGCGTGTGTATTTTCCACTTACACGTATATATTTGCCTTGTGTATACGTCGCGCTGTGCTGGAGAGGAGAGAGAAATTATGGCAGTCAGTCAAGGTGCAACTCGAGCGTCGAAGGTTGAAGCTCCGGTGTGTATTCGTTGAGGTCGTGATCGCGCGAGCACGAGAGCGAATGCGAGAGCCCAGCAGCGGCAACAGCGGCAACAGCAGTGCCGATGGATCGAGAGAACGCGGCTTACACGTGCGCCCGACATTACACTTTTCTCCACCTATCATTTTCACTCTCTTCAATTTACTTCTTCACCGCCTAACAACTCACTTTTTCCCAACCCCTTGAGCCCGCTCATTTTCATTAAATTCATCAAACATTTTCCATGCGAAGACTACCTTACTCGAGACTACCTTACGGCGACGACCGGGAGCCTTTTACTTTCCCCTTGAGCGTTTTTTTTTTAACTTTGGTGAAAAAATAAAAAAAATTGCATTTTCTAAATCCTAGCTTAATGTTTCATGCAATTGCGTAATTCTTGGAGAAATAAAAAATGTTTTTCTGTTCAATTAATAATTTATCTTGAACTTTATAAACTTTTCTCGATAAAAGTAATGAAAAAATGGAACTTTTGAAGAATAGTTTGTTTTTTTCTCATTATTACGTGAAAATGCGGCTTTCCTTCGTGGGATTGGAATGTCGGGTGCTTATAAATTCAATGATAATTCACAGTTTGTCTAATTTTTTTCAAAAGTTTAAAATTATTACAATTTTATTAATATTTCTCGAAATGATGTATATTTTAACGGGTGAAAATATATCGGATCCGTCAGCCACTTTGCCACTTACGGTCGAATCCAGTTTCCGAGTTAATTGTGTTAGTTAATATGGCAGAGCACAGCAGCCAGAAAGGTCGGTTTTCGATGTCTGACTTTAGACGATTTTTCTACTAGCAACGTAAACGTAGAGCGAATGATTCCGGAGATACGAGCTGCGCTGAGAAACGTCACTCGAGCAATTCAATTGCGGAAGGCTACGCGAGTCGCTTGGAAGGCCACTTTACCAATGCTACACACTTCCTTTGCGCTAACTTATTTCCTATAGATCACAGTTCGCGATCATTGGATTTATTCTAAATGTATTATTATGCAGCCGATGAAATTCAAAGTTGTCATTGTATTGAGCATTCACTAGTCGTAGGCTGACATTTGGCAGATAATTTTCAAGTAAACATGCGGCATTCTGTCCTTGATGCGGATTGCGGAAAAAAACGAGGGTTTTTCAAGGTTCGAGAATATTTACAGCAAATGATAAGACTAAATGTCAAGTTTTGTTTGTTTACCTATTGCAACACCAATTTATCGAAAAAACGCATAAAAAAAAAAAAAAGATATTTTAATTAACGAATGGAGATTTAACAACGAGTAGAAAAAGCGAAAACAATCAATAACCGTGGATTTTTTGTTCTGTTTCTATTTTACGTCGATTAACGATCAAAATGTCAGATTTAATATGAAATCATTTGACTGAATATCAATGAATATTATTTACACTTCGGATCACGATCCGAATCTACTTTCGATAGTAGGTCAAATTTGAGGGTTTCAAGGTTCGAGGAGATTAACATCAAATGATAAGATTAAATGTCAAATCACGCTTTAATCTATCGCATCTCTAACATAACATAGAAAACACTAATTTTTCTTAACAAATGCACATTTGATGATTATCGAAAATCTTTCTTTCCTTTCAACAAAAAGATTGTTTATCAATGTGCACTCAAATTGAAGGTTAATAATATTCAATTAGCTACAAATGAATGTCTAAAGTATAAATAATACTTTAGATCACTGAGCCGATATGATTTCGAAAGTTGGTAAAGCGATAGTAATTCACCGAAGATGTAACTAACGGTGATTTATAACCTTTGGCAACTTTCAACACTAGAATTTCTGACACATGAGTTAAATCTCCAAGTCTGAGAAAAAAGGGCTTCTCCCGTGAAAACGGGGTGTGTAATGCATTGACGAGTGTGTGTGACATATGAAATGGCGGTGCGTCGAAGACACCTCCCGTTGCATCGAACCGTCCATCGATCCTTCGAGTGGCCAAGTTCTCACACGGCGGAGCATTCGACTCGTCTCGCCCACGCATGGTGCTCTACTTCCGGCGATCCCTTCTCGTTGCCGCGATTTCCCTCGGCTATATACATATTCGCCATCCGCAAGACGTCCTAACGAGAATCTGCTTGATATAAAAATTTTATAACGTAATAAAAGTGAAATTTAAAAGCCATCATAAAAAAATATATAAAATTAAGATAGGATTGAGGTGGCCGACCAGTGTCACCTTGTCTTGGATAGAATTCAAAATTTGAAATATCACATAATTAGCATGTTGAACTTTACTACTGAAAAATCTTAAGCCTCCTTGGACTGATTTTTTTTAATCAACAAAACTCCACATGATAATCAAAACTTTAGCATGCATTGTTAGAAAAGATTGGAAGTTTTTATCGATAAACTCGTCATCGAAATTTAATAAACAATTTTCCTATAGAATTCATGTACTTTTCCAGTAAAATAAAAGCAAATTATTAAAATTCAAGTACTTTTACCGTAAAATTAAATTCAATTATTGAATATGCTGTACCATACATTAATTAGAAATTACATTAATTGTATACTGAATTCTATATACTAGTTTATGGATAAAACCTTCCACTAAAAGTACACTAAATTTCAATTGGATTTTTTTTGCAGTGTGGCGTCTTAATAAGGAATATATATGAAAAATCTATCAGAGAATGAACACCGTTTACGGTTAGATAACACGAATAACAAAATCGTTTCGAGCAGATTAGATTGTGAAAACACCAACGCGGTTACGTAAAAAGGGGCTCACCTAATATTTCATCTAATTATCTTGACCTGAAACGCAAGTTTGCAGCCTAAACATACATTGTCGAAGGCGACTCGCCTCTGATTCGTATATCTTTGGTAACTTTCACGACAGCTGCGATCAAACCCGAATCGAATCAGCAAATTTTAATAACTATTCTTTAATAATTAATTCAAGTGAGAAGGGAGTGATTTCACCACGATGCGCAAGTTCGCCCACCTTAAATGAGCATATCGATCGAACAAAAGTGGAATATTTAAAAAATGTATTTTTTTGCCTTCTAGATTTAGATTATTTCGATGAACATATTCAATCTATGTTTACTTCACTTTGTATTTTCTGTGCATTTAGGTCCATTATATTTTATTCAATTATGATATGCAGCTAAAAAATGTTTAATCTACGAGGCACTAAACATAATCTGGGCGCTTCCTTATTTCAAATATGTGCAATATGAGGAACGAAAATTCTTTTGAAAAATCCATTTTCGTTTCTCGCGGAACCTTTAAATTCAAGTGACCTCCAAATTTGTGTGGTGAAAAATCGTAAATTCCCGTCACTTAACCTACGTATGACAATTGAATGAATATCGAACGAATTTTAAATATATCTTTTCTATGTGTTTTAATAGGGGTGCCTGAATCACACGATTTTTAAGCGACGCAATGAGCCGCAATCTTTCGCCTTGCCCGGGGCGCCCGACCCAAGGCCCTTCACACTTCTCTCGAAGGCCCCTTCCCCCCATGCGCACGCATGACTCATCTTATTATTATTATTATTGTCAGTTTAGTATATATACAGAAGCGCATAGCTTCGAGCCAAGTGTATCGAATATTGAATAGGTGCAAGAAAACAAGCAAGAAGAAGGTCGGAAGAGGGAGACAAGATACGAAAAGTGGAGGGAGAGGGGGGAGAGAAATAAATTCGTGTGATGATGCACTCAACGACTATCGTCTCGTTTACGTACGTGTGCGTTTCTATCACTCGCGCTACTAGGTGAATTTGAAATCGGCTCGTCTCGACGTCCACTCGCTTCCCACAAACGACAACGAGCTTGAAAATGATAGTATCAATGTGTATGCTTATGTATACATGTATTCCCAGGTTTACGAACGAGGCTACAAATGAATTTGTCTTTGGTTTTGAATGTCGAATAATTTATATGTGTTTTGTATATGTACACACATGTATATATGCATAAAATAATGTAGAAGAGTGCGTCAACACTGCACGGCTACTAATGTACTTCTCTCTGTATCTCAGTATACGACTAGGAAGTGCAAATCACGAGCTCCTACATACTATTCCCGGCAAACTCAACATTCCCACCTCGTCAGGGACGTTTAAGAGTTTATTTTCAACACCGCTCGTACTGTGTGTGTGTGTGTGTGCGCGTATACGCAGCGTCGCCCGCACAGAGCAAGTTAGTGGATGCAAGTTTGCATTTACACGCAGTTTGCCTCTTTCCCACTGAGTTATCCTATTAGTTCAGTGTGTCTCATTGTGTGGGGGAGGAAAAGGAGGAAGATGATGATGCTATCCACAAGATAGTTTTTGATTTTGGCCCGTCACCTCGAAAATTGTGTAGAATGTACGCTCTGCTAAATTATTTAGGGAAACACGAGCGTGAAATTTTTCATTGCGACCCTCGCACGAAGATGATTATTTAATCGACGACTATTTCAATGCGGCAAGTTGGCCTATGTTTTATTGCTGTAATATCGTAATTTATTAGTTGCGCAACTATCCGGGTATTTACTAAACCACTTACACTTATGGTGGTTTTGCAGCTATAGTCTGGATTGCTTGGATATTTCCAATGTGATATCCGTTATTTATTCATCCGCTTCACTTTCACTCGACGGGTTTAAGGGCGTTCGATCTTAAAAAGCGTTAACTAGGCGATAAAACATAGCTGGAAATTACAAATAAAATTAAACCACCTCAATATATCCCCTACGTGCTAATCAAATTTTATAGCTCTTGATACATCTATATTATCTTTGGAAGCTTACATATATAGATACTTTAATTTTTTTATTGTCTCGCGTCTTGAGTAAATTTATTGTTTATACATAGTTGCTCGAGAATTTGTGAAAACTTTTGAGAAAATTAAGCAATACAAAGCGAAGAATTTTTTTTTAAATATATTTCTTTGAAATATATAAATATTCGTTTTCGAGGCGGATATAAATATTTAAAAAAATGAGGTCGTACAGCGAAAAATCTGAGAATTGAATAGTGTCTCTTGAGTTAATTTGGTTATTGGGAAAGACGTGTGGATGAGGAGGCGAGGTTCGATCGAGAGTTATCGATAAAATAATATGTGGCCCTCGTAGCTGGAGAGGAGTGGGGCGAGATTGAGCGTCACGGTGGTCGAGGGCCCGGCCTCGGGACACGTTTCTACGCTCGTCATTACTTACGCCTCCAAGGCACTCGCTCGTCGGCCCTGAATATATACTCGAGCGCGAACACGGCTCGACGAACGCCCTATACATATACACACAAGCCAACAACTCTGAACGAGCGCTCATTATAATTGCGCGTGTACAGGCCAATTATCACTATATGCATGCCTTTACAACTAAACTCTGCACAGCTGATCACCGTTACCGCGAATCTCTTGATCTATTCGTCAACGCGTTTAATTCGTCAACGATAAACGATAAACGATAAACGATAAACATAGTAATTAATTTTATTTATATTCAAAACAACCTACCGCCGCATGGCATGTTATCCGGATTGTAAACATGAATCATTTGATTTTATCCATTTTTACCATATACAAACAGTACTGACACATTTTTTTTCCAAGTTATCGCTAATCAGAAGGAATTAATGTACAATCGTAGTGGAATTTATTTGCTCAACTAGAACGTACTCCTCCATTTTTTCTATCAATTCCATAAGAAATTATAGGTTTTTTACATGCGCTTATGAAATAGTGACCTAGTAAATCGATCTCCTCAAGAATTCACAAAAGCCAAAGCAAAAGAAGGAAGTAGAAAAAATGCGTTACAGTTTTTTCCGAACTTCCATCTTTCTATCTCCTACTTTATTAAATATTCATCGTTTCTCTGCGCGAGCAAAACAGATGTATAGACAAACAAGAAAGGTGCATTGTATAAATAACAGAAAAAAAAAGGTCAGATCATTTTTTGCCAGACCTTTTTCCATAGAATGGACGTATTTTTTCGCAGTCTTATGAAAAAATAAATAAATTCTTTCAATTATAAGAAAATGCGAAAAGTCATAATCACCGAAGTCTTTTATTATGAACCAATAATTATTGACATAAATACGCCATATGCTTCTACATGGAAAACTAAATAAATACGATGACCTGGTTTTAGCCAATTTTCCCAACAATCCACAAACGCCAAAGTAAGAGGAAGTAGAAATAATGCGTTACGTTCGTTTCAAACTTGGGTCTTTGTATCTCTTTTAATTAAACATTTATTATTATTATTAAAACGATTTCGCCGCGCACTTAACTAAAGTCAAGCTCGGGGTGTATAGTTGTACGTGGGGTCAAGTGAACGACGCCACGTAGACACATATATAGGTAAAGCGAAAAAAAAAGAGGAAAAAGGGAAAAAGGTGCATCGACCCAGGTTGCGTTGCAAACGACTCGTTCGGTCGCCACAAGAGAAAGAGGATGGAGAGAGGCAACGTGCCGGTGCCTCTAAGCCAACTACCACCTAGCCCAGCTAATTCAGAGAGTTACAGCGGTGTTCGCTCGCTCGTACCTCTTTCTCCGCTGCTACACAGAGAAAGACCTATAATATATATATATATATATATATAGACATAGAGAGAGAGCGAGACGTGCCACCTCTGGGAGCTCGTCGGGCTTTAAGAACCTAAGGTTATGGTTCTAGGAGTGCATTAACCCCCCGCGGCTCGTTCCGTCTCGATCGCTCGCGCCTAGCGCGACGGAGGAAAAACACACCAAGTAGTATAGAGTCATAGCGAGTCACGCGCTCGGACGTCTCGCTTAGTTCCTCATTTAGGCCCTATTTTCCTCTCTATCGTAGAGGGGGGGGGGTAATCGCATTTGTCGTGCGAGAGCAAGAAAGGAAGAGGCGAAAGAGACAAAAAGTGTAAGAAAGATGGAAAGCAATGAGAAAAGAAGGGGCGGTCGTCGGTATACCAGTGGGCATACTATGTATATATAGAGAACCCCCGCCAAGACTATGAACTACTATTATGCATGTTAGATTGATATAGAGTGAGAAAGAGCCAAAGTGAGGAGAGGTTTCCGCGAGGCTAGACTTTCTCCGTAGAGCGAAAGTGAGAGGGCTCTCCGGACCGCATACTCACTACCGTCCTGGCTGTCTACTGTGGGGCCCCTCGCCCCGCCCCCGCTTTACAGCCCCTCTTTCGTTCCCTTGGTGCGCGTTGCTTTCACCGTGTGGCCCGCGCGAACCCCCTCCCTACCGCCAGAACAACATCGATGCACTTGGTGCATCGAACCTACTTCGCCAGCAAAAAACTTAATCAAGCACTTGTCGATACGAGTTTCTTGCTTCGACCCTCCTCATCGATATATCAACTCTTATTGACGTATTGGGATCATTTAATGGGCCTCGATATGGATCGTAACTGGTGCAGCTTTCAATGCAATTTTTTTTTTTTTTTTTTTTTCTCCCCCTTTTCCAATCAAACGACAAAAGTTTGCTAATTTTCCAATTGAACGGCACGAGTTTCGTTAATTTTGTAATTAAACGATACAAGTTTCGGTAACTTTTTAGTCATCGGAAATATAGTTACGACTTTATTTATATTGCATTATTGAATATTGATTGGTTTTTAAATTGGGAATTTGATTTTAGTTTTTTAGCATTGACGTTTGTTTACTGTTAAATTTTTTATTTTCAGCTCTACGAAACATTTCTACAATTAGCTTTTATGATGTCGTTGACATATTCAGTATCTCTTGGTATTTAAATGATGTTAATATCATTTTATTATTCCAGATTCATGGAAATGAGAAAATATTGAGTTGTTTTATAAACCTATGCATCATTAATTTTATCTGTAATTCATTGGAATACTCACCTTGGTTATTGCTTTAATAATTTCCTTCAATCTTTCCATGTTGTTTCGTTTTTCAAATATTAATATGAAATCAATTTTCGTTTTTCTTAACATTTACATGACTTTCAAATTTCCGTTCTATTTTATCAAACTTCACAACGTTCGTTAATTAGTTAATTATCAAAATATGCAGTTACCGCTTCAATTATGTTATTATATTATTGTAGTTGCTTTTCGAAGGATAACGAATATTTTACTTGGAAGATTATTTTATCGGACTACGAGGCTCCTTAATTAGTTAATAACTTAAATATCTACCGGAGTACTGCTTTAATTACATTAGCGATAAGCATTAACGAGTACAACAACTCATGAGATATGAAAGTTTCGTGTAATAAGAACGCGGTCAAGCTCGCGGTTTACCCGCTTTTGCCGTCTTGTATTTGTCTCCGTACAAACCCGCGTTTTACATAATTATTTGACTTTAGTAGATAAAGTTTAACCGCATACGTATGATTAAAAGTATACGTACTTGCTCGATATACACGCTCCTCGACTCATTAACATATGACTGCGGAAACCTAACGACAGCACATTTATTTTTCACACCCGATAAATGTTTTCCCAAATATAGTTTCCATCGAAACATATTCTACGCGTAATTGATATATACATGCCGTGTCATATGTAATCTCGCATTACCGAATTAGCCGCGAATTTTCGTTATCCGCCAGCCAATTACCTAGACGAATGTTCTCGGTTCGTAGAAAGTTAGCAAACTAAAGTAAATAGAAGGAAAAAGAAAAATCGTAGGATAAAAAACCCCGGATTCTAAGTTCGTCAGCATAAACAAGAAAGAATGAACACAACTATAAAAATGGTCGTCTACATTTTTTTCAATCATTAAACAGCTACGGTAACTACTACATATCAGCGCCAACTGTACTAACTCACAAGATATATGTAACTTTTTTTTTAACTACAATTTTGATAGTTTGCAACACAGTATAAGAGACTTTATTCTTTATAGACGATAGAGAAAAGGACCTTGAAGTTTATGTTGTTGGAGTGCAAGAGTCAAATGTTTTTCTAAGCATTCAAAATTATTATTTACGCCACGTGTAGTAATGTGAAAAATTAAGTTTTCCTTTTTTTATCTCAAAGTCCATTTGCAAGCGCTTAATATCCGTATGTCATTTCTCACACATTAACTAATAATAACTGTACAGGTATTATTTTCTCAACTAATTTCCTGTGGGAGCTTAAATTTTCGATTGATTGTGGAAAAAAAACAAAAAACAAAAAAATGTACTTACATTGAGATGGAATTTTGAAGCACGTTTTTTTTTAAATGCATTGAAAAGTCAACTGAGATAACGATATTGTTTTGTGCACTTTAAGCGAATTGGAAATAAATTTTCTCTGCTGGCATGAAAAAGTTCACAAATCTTACGATCATAAAAACAGCAGTTTATCATCGTAACATTTTAATGATGAGCATAATTTGACTATAAATAAATGTGCAGCGTACGTATATAGTACATGATTGTGTATGCAGGATAGGGAAAAGGACCTTGAAGTTAGTGTGGTTAGGGTACAAGAGTCAATTGTTCTTCAAGGCACTCGAGTAGTTTTCTTTATTGCAATAATTATTGGGCTCTCTCACCCTGTCGCATATTAGCTCG
Organism: Tromatobia lineatoria; assembly: GCA_949699805.1. Lineage (NCBI taxonomy): Eukaryota > Metazoa > Arthropoda > Insecta > Hymenoptera > Ichneumonidae > Tromatobia > Tromatobia lineatoria. Next base: position 23,029,807 of record OX453038.1, on the reverse strand, counting down.
GTTCTTGCTGGAGGCTCTGATATCACACAGATGTGCCATGTACGGCTGAAATGATGTACGTTTTAAATAATTCGTATTGCGATCGAGTGTTACTGTATAGAGTGAAAAGTAGCGAGGACTGTAGTGAGTTGTAAGGTACAATTATAAAGGCGCATCGTCGCGCGTATTCCCAAGGCCGATCGTGTGTAACAAACAAATCGTGCTTCTCTTTTATGTGGTATATTTATGTGTGTAACTTCCGACAAATGAAAATTTTGAAATTCGACCGCGATTACGAAAATTATGCATAATGAAAGAAAAAATAAACTCATGGAGGGTGTCCCACCACTTGCTTGCAAATATTAAATAATGATCACATCGTTAACGCAATCGCACTGACTCAACATTGAGTCACGACTTCCGCAAGACATTTTCATCGACAACAAGTGACGAAAGTTTGGCAACGCTTATGTTTATTTTAGCGTATTGAGAAAACAAAAAAGTTGTCCGATACCGATAATTGAAAACAGTGGAATCTGAGGCGAGTTACGAAGCTCCACGTCGATGGGAAGGCTCGTCAATTAATTTTCACGATTATAGCTATCTGCTCTCCTCGCAATAACAGCTGCGGCACGTGCCGCTCCAAGGTCTCCATTTTTCCATTAGACTCCTTAACGACGACCTTCGGTACATCCTCATCCCTCACGTCGAATTTCAAATCGGGAGGAAGACCTGCGACAGTTTAATATTATTTTAAATGGCTCTCTATTCTCTCGTTCTGCTAAATGATATTCAATTTAATATTCTATCGATTAAATTTTTCGTTATTGCCAGCTTTCGGATTTCTTGTCGTTGTAGTGATGAAATTCTGGGTATCGAAAAATATATTGGGCTTACGAAAAAAGCTCCTTTTATGCCCAAATCGTAATTTTCGAAACATAAGTCGAATTCGAGAACAAAAAATGTTTTGTAATTACTGGTAACGACCGCATAGACTGCTTATCATTTTTAAAAATATTGATATAAATTATATTTTCAAACATATACAAATTTTCAAAGAGCTGTTTATTCTCTGAATGTCACAGGATCAAATCTCAACGGGTTGAATTTCAGATTACAGCAATCAACATACATGAAAAAGTGACATACAATTGAAGTTGCATATAAAAGCATTCGAAAAATCCGATACTTGTACTATAATTATAAAAATAGAGATTAAAAAAAATTTGAAAAACCAAAATTGGGTTTCAGATAATCATGAAAATAGTAAAAAACGAATTTCAAAAAATCAAAATCATGTTTAAATATTTTTTGGAATACGCAATAAAAGATTCCTTTCCTCGCCGTCGGAAACTACCAAAGCCTCCGTTTGTCGAAAACTTTTCGAGAAACATCAAGCGCGAAGAATGAATGAATGAATGAATGAATGAATGTGAAAGTGTGAAAATGAATGTTTCGCTGAAAAAATCATGAAGGAAAAACGTCGCCGCCGCAACACTTCGGATTTGGTGGCCGTGGCTTGTTTATGTACGAAACTACGTGTCGCCGGCGGAGAAGTTGGCCGAGCTGAGCGACGCTGCCTAGAGTAGGGCCAAAGGACGAAGGTAGGAATCGTCGAGGCGAAAGAGGAGACGGTGAAGGGGCGGAAGGAGGCGGAGTAGGTTGGAAAGGGCGGCAAAGGCGGCAAAGGCGGCAAAGGCGGCGGGTGGGACACGTGTACCGGCAACAATCGATCGGGTTGCGCGCGCGCCCGACTGCCCAGCTTCAAGGTCGCTAACTCGTGCCACCACCCCCATGGAGTTTCCTCGTATCAATGACCCCTCAACCCCGGGATCCTCGAAGTACGCCAGTAGGCCAACCCCGTCCCCGGATTCCCTTTCTCTCTATCCTCGCCTCTCCTATCCTCTTTACCCTCCTCTTCCATAACCTTTTATATGCCGCACGACCATGCGGATATCAAATTCGAGAAGCACCAAAACAGCTTCCCTCAACATTTTACACTATATGAGAAATCATAAATCTTAATAAATCGCGAATTGCCATTTATTTTATAAAAAATTAATAAATTACGAAGCAATTTTTTTTTCAATACTTATCATTATTGATAGTTCATATAAATTATTGTATATGAATATGAATGTCGATCAATTATTATTCTATATTGAGTATTTATTTTTTATCTCGTTTAATGATTCTTAATTATTCAGTTATAGGAGTTGTTCAATTTTTTTTTGCGATATCGATAGCAATTGAATTAATGTATGAAATGAGTCAAAATTTCAAAAAAATGAGGACAGCAACTTTTGGGGTCGTTTTATTTTTGGGTATCTTTTTTTGCTGTAATAGAAAATTGTCCGATGTTCTGTGTAAGAGGATATAACATTACGCGAGTGGGACACGCGGTCACGACGAAAGCCCTCTCGCGTGTCAACGAGAAGGGAGAAAGCTCTCATTCCGGCAATCTGGTTATATATGTATATATATATATATACATATAGAGAATTCGGCATCCTTTTCTATTTATTATTATCGTCGTTCTCATGAACTTTCTCTTGAGGTCACAAAAAAAAAGAGAACGACTCTGTTCTTCATAACCCAACAATTAATTTAGCTGAACTGTGCAATTCGGGTAAGCCTGCTGTGAAAAAGATGGTCTTTCTTTCTTCTCGCAACTTTTTATCTTTCGCGAAAATTTGATACTTCGCTTATATGCACGTCAGAATTATTTACAAGTGTTGGACACGATGACAATCTGTCAAGATGTCTCTGAAACTTCTTATCGGATTTTGTTTAGTTAGGGTTATTATTTGCTTTAGTGTGACAAGCCAAGTTGTAATTCTCCTTTAACTCCTCAAATAAGAATCCATGCTAAATTTGTTTTTCCAATTCAACGTTCATCTTAATAACCTACTGATGATACATTTTTCAAGCCTTTATTCAATGAATAAAATCCGTTCACATTTTCTATTAGCAATTGAAGAAAATGTGAAATATAACATAGAATATAGAATAAAATATTTAGAAAAAATATTTATGAAGCAACATGAAGGCCTACACAACGAAAAATTAAAGCTCGCGACTGGCAGAAAAAGAAGGCCTGAAAAGAATAAAAATCTCAAGCTCGCGATATTTTTGTTTTCTTGAGGTGCCTGATTGGCGAGCGAGCAGCGGGCTCATAGGGTCAATGATTTCGCTGGGGGCTTTATTTTTATCACTCCGACAGCCGTGAAAAACAGGTGGCAAGCTGCGGGATAAGTGGGAGAGAGACGTTGTCGTTGTCGGTGCTGTTTGTGGGGAGCCGGCCGAGTAGTAAAAGGAATCGAGAAGATACCGGCGAAAAGGAAAAGGAAAAGGAAAAGGAAAGAGAGCTCGCGAGGAGTGAGGGGAGCAGGGGTGTGATATTACGCGAGACACGTTAAGGGCCTCCGCAACCGGCAGGAGCAAGGACCGACCTTGACTACATAGTGGTGCTACGTTCGATACGAGGTCCACGCGCCCTCTCGATTACCCCCACCTCTTCATCCTTTTTCTCTCTCTCTCTCTTCACTCGTTTCTTATGCCTTCGCTTCTTCCTTCAGACTCGGAGCTCCTGTGCGTGTTGTTTCGCACGCATCCTTCGACCGATGACGTAGGTACCCGCAATATTTATATCCCGAGCTTGAGAATTGACAAAAATATAATATCGATTTTTTTTTCCGTCACCACCTACGAGCGGGTCTCTAAACCTCTACATTTTTTTTCTCAACGTTTCTCGGTTAATTTACTCGGTAATTATTATGACTGGTTATCTGCAGTGCTGAAAAAAAATGTCAAAAAAATGTTTGGACTTGTGGAAACGTTGGCAATATATGGTCAAGTAAACTAGCCAATATTGCTTGAATTTTTAAAAGTATTTTTATGACAATACTTCTTGTTGTAGTTGTTCCATAATGCTTAGATTTTTTTTTGAAAAATGAAATTTAAGAATATGGGAAAATTCCATAAACACTACAATTTAATTAGCAATGTATCCGATATTCTATTTTAAGATTTATTCTTATATCTTACAAATCGCACAAAAATATAATCCAATACAGTAGATCCATCATTTTCCAATTTTGCTTCAAGAAACGATGTTGTAAATTTTTTTTACACGAGTATTTGTTTATGAGTATAAACACCTTTTGATAAGTAATGTGGTTTGTTATTGTGAACTTGACCTCGGTAATTTTCCACTGAAAAAATAGTTTCCTAGAAATCTGTTTTTCAGTAAATGATAGAGGAACAAATTAATTTTCAAATAAGTTAAATGGCGTCAAGTGTATATCAATAGCAAGTCTACATGTGTACTTGTACGGAGAAGTCGTGATAATTTTAGTGACGATAACCAAGGTCTCGATAATTGCGAGTGGAACGTTTGTCGGAACGAACAATAATTATTCACGGTCCTGCACTAAGATTTTTCAAATGCGTACCAGCGGCGACACTTTTGCAATAAAAATGATAATGAAAGCCATGATAATTAAAGTTAGAGAGACAATATAATACCAAACTCCTAGGCCTATGTATCTATCTATACGACAAGCAATTTTCTACCGTTACTCCAACTTCACCGGAAAAACTTTCAATCGTTCCCAATTATGCAACTCACAGAAAGTTATTATGTCTACCTCTAATCGTCCGTTTTTTTTCCAATTCGTATTGCTCCGGCCTCACAAACATTTATCATCGATTTTCCTTCAGGATTTTAACGATTTTCTTTACCAACGATGATACGCCTTGTATCTTTAGCAGTAAATACAAAAAGAATTGTGATAAAACGATGAGCGATTAGAGGGACAAGGTAGATTTAGAAAAATATACTCAACCCAGGGCCGGTGCCTTCCTCTTGACCTTACGCGTCCACACCTCGAGGCAATCCTCGAGTGCGAGGTTCCAGTGCTTGTCAAAGGCGGCAACGTATGCCTCCACGTGTCCCCTTATGCCTCGTGCGCTTCTCGTGTAGACCTTCGGCAAAGAAAGGTCGAAAATGTGCTTTCGATTATTATCTCACAGTAGGGCTATTATAAAAATCATTTTAATTACTATTAACTTTATAGAGGTGCGGAAACAAAATTAAAATAATTACTTTGCAATATTAAACTGAATAAAGCAATTAATTCTGTCGCTACTTAAATATATGTTGCAGGCCTCGAGGCTGAATTATTCATGCATTTCAATGAAATTTTCATTCTAAATATAAATTAATTGCTCTACATATCCATTCGATGACTCAGCACGAGTGATTATTTTTATAAATTAAAAATAATCACTAATTACTTTTTACCTCTATCCGAGCCTTTTCACTGCGAATATTATTGAATTATTCCAAATATATCGTGGATGATTTATCATAATCATTTGTATATATAAAAAAAAAAATTAATTCTATAAAAACCCTAATTACTTTTAAGCTTAATTCGGAAATGTTTACTCTGAAAACAATGATTCTATATATAAATGAATCCTCTGACCTTGATTAATTTTCAGCCTAATTTCAAAATAACGGTAATTGAATTCGTAGAAATTTCAACGAAATGTATAGAAATAATTTCATGTTATAAAAAGAGTTCATTGTACATTGTACAGGGAAAGCATTGACCCCCCCTCCAGTTGCTTTCAATTCCTTTCGCTTCGCAGTGCATATTCTCATTCTTCACTCGCAGGTCCCGTAGTTCATAATTATATTAATGACTTGTTCGTCGCTCTCGACTCTAACTCGCCATTAGCTGCTCGAGGCGACTGCAGGGACAAGATATCACAGCAGCAGTGTGATATACGCGGAAGTGCAACGGCGCTGATCGAGGCAAGGCCCCCCCTGTCAATGCCTCGCCACGCATACACACTTGAAACATATATTTATATACATACACCAGCATAGCAATCTCCTCGTTTGTCATCTACTACGTACTACAGTGTAGTAGTTGTCGCCTCGGTAAATAGCGCTGACGTGGAGAGGGAATTGGAGGCCGCAGTCGTTTGTCGGTGTAGTCGCAATCGCAGGAAGAAATGAAAAAGAAGGAAAGAGCGGGGGGGGGGGAGAGAAAAAAGTGAAAAAGAGCGACACGCACTGCGAGAGATTCTCGCGAGCTCGCGTTATCTGTCGCGAGGAATTTCTCGTCCACGCGCACCGTGTAACGGGAACGACGATGACGAAGATTAAATTTATGTCTTGCTGGATATTCCTGTAGGAATTTGTATAGAATTATATTTTTATAGTGTGTGGTTTATTTAAAAAAAATTTTGAACCATGAAAATTTGTATTTACAACTAATGATGTAGAAAAAAAATGTTCCACCGAGTCCCGAGAAATTATCATGAAAAAATATGACAAGTACATTCAGAATTAAATGTTCTATCAGATTGGAATTTGATTATGATATTCTAAAAATCAATGTCATCGAAAAATATTGATTTTAAATAGTATTGTCCGACATTTATTTATCAAATGAATAAAAAATTACAAGACCAAAACTAGAAAAACGACACATAAAAAAATTGACAGCCTTATCTTTTTATTATTCTTTATTTTGGACGTGAGATTTTTAATGCTTTATTTTCACAATTCCAAAATTTGTATGTGTGTGATTTTTGTAAGGCTGTTGTGATAGCTTCGGCTCAGCAGTCGATGAAACCGAGACTTTTTTTGTGTAATACGATACTTTTAGAAGCCGACATATTATAAAATGAAGATAAAAGAAATGGTAAGTAAATAGTAAAAAACTTTTTTTTGACGGCCTTTAATTTGCATAGTTTCAAAGTAATTTATTAAAATCATAAAATCATTTAGCATCATTCGACATAAATGTTGCCAACAAATTCATTGAGTTAGATTTTTCTGCGATTTTTTTTGTTTCCTCACCGAATGCTTTGCACTTGAATTCTCATTGAATTTACGTGTAACCCAACGTTAATTGATAGAGATGGTCTATCATCTGCACGTTTTTTACGAGAGGGTTTCATCTATATTTCACCGAGCGACCGAGGATAAAGTTGTCGTTCCGGCCGTAAAGACACCGTCGAACCGGCGCATTTTCTTATCCACTATGGTTTAATGGGTCACGACCTCGGTCTCGCGTTTACACTACAGGCGGCGACGGCGACGGCAACGGCAACTGTCGGCGGGTGCGCGCGAGCGCGTTCACGACGAAGGCCTTCGTCCGATCGTCGAGGTCCCCCGCACCTCTATTCCGTTTCAAATTTTTATTACGTCTATAACGTTCGATTCAACACACAATTGTCACTAAAACTTTTTGTTTCATTTGTTTTTTTTTTGTTCATCAAAGTCCAATTATTCCGTAGCGTGAAAATATAATCACGTATTTATTCGTCCTCGAAACGAGGATGAAACTGGCTCATCAAGGTCAACGGTGAATCAGTACTCGTTTACATTTCCTATAAGAGGTCGGGTCTCGCTTATTTCTCAACGCGGAAACTACCGCAAGCAAGTACTTGCTCCTCGGTCGCGCGTCCGACGATCGTTGCCTTCGTCGAACGCTAATTGGCATCTAGGGGTTGTTACAATTTAATGGGTAATAACGAACCGTTTGAAGGCCCTCGATAGCCATGGATAGCCGCGGGACAGAGTTGTGCGCGGGAATTTAAAAAACGTGCCAGCCAAGCACTTCGCATAGTCTATACTATTATTATGCGCAGATAAAACATAGACGAAGGTTGGAAAAGGGGTGAATTGCCGTGTGTCCGTACAGAGTCGATCGCTATATATAACTCCTCCGAGTTTTTCCTCTTACTTCAAGCCACAATTAAAGAGGCAACGAGCGGTAAGAAATGAAAATATCAATTGGAGAAGCGCGCGGCGAACAATTGCCGCTGTGACCTGCGTCGAGACACTACGACTTTATTTACCTTTTCATCCGCGTAGAATTAACGAGGAAGTAAAAAGTATTTTGCCCTGTCTCTTTGGTGGATTGAGCTAAAAAAATAACGAAAAAGACGAGAGAAATGGCGTGGGCATCGATCGTCACACTCTTTTCTTTATGTGTGCGCATGTGTGCGTCTCGCGCCAACCAGAAAGAAGAGGGAAAAGGGCAGAGGTAAAGCGAAGCCCGAGAAATAAAGCGACTTTCCGAGAGAGCCACGAGAAATAGAGATATAGAAGAGTGTTGTTATGAGAACGTTGGGTTCTTTCCTTAGTTGAGACACTCGATATGCCCTTTCTCCATTGGCTTGGCTTTGTATACCACATTGCTATATCTGTGTCGTTATTATTATTACTATATATACACACACACACACACACAGATTGTTGGCTGATGTCCCGTTCCCAAAGAACCATCAGGCGAATCTCTCGTCCCTTTCTGTCTAATCTGTGATAACGCAGAACAAGCGGCGTATCGCGAAAAGCTCAAGACATTCTTATCCAAAAATAATCCAAGATGCGGAGAGTGCGAGCGTGCACGCGGCCGGAACACCGAGGGAGGAAGAAAGAAGAAAAAGAGGGAGACCTTTCTCTTGGCAGAAACTCGCCGGTGCGCGCCTGGATTGCTGAGAAAGGATCTCGGCGTCGGCAACACCGGCGAGGAAGAAGAAAGTAGGTTGCTCAAAGGATTCCCTCAAGAGTCAGGGAGATTAATCTACCTGCGTTGCCGGAGATTTTGTTCTTTCTGCATATGGATGCGCCCAGAATGCGAGCAATTCCGAGACATTTAATACAAATTTGTGGTATTCTTCAAAGATTTTATTCCGTGCCGTAACAGCATCTCGATATTCTGGGTCACCTATTTTTTTTTACACTCTCCACACTTTTATAAGTAATACGGTGAGCCAAAAATAACCAAACAATTCTCAGCAGTGTATGAGTTGCATCTTTTTGGCATAATTTCAGTGATTTTTTTAAATATCTGTTCAAGTGTACTTTTTTATTTCATGTCTTTATATGAAAACACGATGTTTTCTCGATTTTAATTGTACCTAGAATCATTGAGGACATGATAAAACAATCCTTTCTTTGAATTGACAATTATTGGAGAATATTCAATGTGCTAACTCGTCTCATACCAATGAGCGGTTTAACAAAAAATTGTAGGTGACCCAGAAAAGGCAGTAATATTTTTTTTTTAAATATCTTTTTTAATATCAGACCATTACTCATTGCTCATAATAATTATAGAAGCATCACCTTAAAAAAAAATCTGCATTGGAGACCGTATATTTTTTTTATCTATAATTATGATGATCTAGTCAGCGACCGACGATCTATATCGCGTGAACTTTCCGTTCTGCGCGAAGAATATATTCTTTTCAATGCCCTTTTGCCACGACTCCACGTGCCCTGACCGCGCCAGGAACGATGATGCTCTATACACGTGCCCGCATCGATAAAAGCTCGATTGAGAAAATAATCGGGAAGACTGCGGTGCGCGCACACGCGGATTCTAATGCCACGAGCTATGTAAACGAAAGAGAGAGAGAGAGAGAGAGAGTCAGGAACGCGGAGCTTCAACTTCCGCCTAGTATCGCTGGGAAACCTTTTGCGGGTATTACGGCGGACTTGACTTTTTTCTTTCTCACTTTCCACGTTGAATGTTGCTCTTTTAGTCGTGCCTCGCATCAAAAAGGGAACTCAACTCCAGTGCCCTCTTTTGGACTGTTATATGGCGTGTTCATTGCATAGGTGTTGCAGCCTTTTCAAGAGGGACGAGTTTTTCACACCGTTAATTATGTTTAGCATCATAAAGGGACTTGAAAATTGAATGCCCTTATTTGAATTCTGAATTGATGTGCTTTTTTTTACGCATAGAAAAGATTTGTTCTTGTCGTAAAATGTAGTTCTAGTTGATGATAAAAAGCCTTCAATTTGATAAAAAGCAGGCCACCCGTCCAAGCGAAACATTTGTGTACAACTTGTGTCCTTGTAAGGTTTCAAAGAGTCGTTTTTGAGACGGAAAAAACGTTCGAAATAGAGCATTGAATTCTGTTGACCCAAAGAACATTTAATTCAGTAAACTTTGCAAATACTTTTTTGTAACACGTGCATGATAAGTGGCATTTTTTGTAGTATTTTTGTGGGGTAAAGCGGCTTATGCCGTAGCGACATCGTGAGGACAGATTCGCGCATGCGCAATCGTCATTTAACTCACTTTCGTCCCTAGAGCGAAATTTTACTTTCGTCCCTCTCTGGCTTTCGCGACGAAAGCGATTATATCGACACGGTGAAGAGTTCTCGTAGTAAGCTTGAGTTCAGAGCAGATTTCCGAACGGACGTCTAAAATGCAGGGGGGGGCGGGGGGGCTTTTGAGGGGCCCCTGAACCTCGTGCCCGTTACACCCTTGCCGCACGCTATATACTATTTCATAAGGTTTATAACAGAAAATAAAAATTTCCGATCTCTCGAACTTGCGAAAATATATCGTAAATGGAAATCACAAATACTTTGAGCAACTACACCAAACATTTATCAAATCAACATTTTTCACCAAATGAACAATTTTTTTAAAATCATACCAGAAATGGTCGCAATTTATTTTTTAACATATGTAACTATTTTTGTTGTAAAATTTTAAGTGGTTAAAAAAATGTTGTATATTAAATTTGTTACTCATTAAAGTAAATTGAGGATTATTGAGTCGCGAATTGACTTAATCACGCAGTCCCCATGTTGCCTCAACTCTGAAGTGCAAAAGTACGCAAAAAGCCGAGGTTTCCAGGGCAGCGTCAAGATGTAGTCGAAATAGGGTGAATGCGACCTTGGCTCGAGATCATCAATTCCGAGGTAGGGAAAGGGCATTTCGTTATTGGTGGTGGTCGTTGATCCTCTCAGTTCCGACTGTTTTTTCTACTAGCGGTACATGTTGGCAAAGACAAGAACGTCGTTCAGTTAGGGCGAGGCGTCGTCGGCGTCGTCAGCGTCGTCGGCGTCGTCGTCATGACTACGAGTGTTGACCCTAAACCTCGTCGTTGCTTGGCGCTAAAGGGCTTTCTCTCGGCCCTTCCCCTTGATTTCCTCTCTCTTCCGCGGATGGAGGCACATGGTTCGCGAAAAGTGTGTCAGGCGCGTGTGGGCGGCTCCTCTCTTTTCTGCTCTTCCCCTCCGAATAGCGGAGAGAGCGCAGAGTTCGAGCTGACGAAGGAAAGAAGAGTAGAGGAGAGCTTACGGGTTGAAGGAATGCGTGGGTGTTGTCGCTCACCCTCTGCTAGAAGACCGGACGAGGGAGAGGAAAAAGTCGAGGGAAAACCCTGCACTAACAACGAAACTTGGCCTGGGATGTCGATGACCGTACAAGCTCACCCATAACCTTCGAGTCCTCTTTACTGGGACTTGCGTTCCGATGGGACGTACCTTACTAGATCTTCTATGCCACATAAATACCAAGCCATCCAACTCTCCACTGTCTTTCCATGTTTTGCCGTAGCAAACTTTCTCTCATTCGCAGTCGTCACTCGTCTTTATTTATATGATTTTGTAGCCGTGCATTCAGGAGAGAAGATTAATTGAAATTATCCTGACACTATTTTTCAAGACATTTTCTTATTTGTGCCCGGAAGGTCTGTGGAAAATTATCAAACCGTAGAATTCTAACAGAAGTGCATCTCACATTTCACGTTAACGAAGGAAAATTTTTCCACTATCTTTATTTTGAAAAGTGCCCAAACTATGTCTTTTTTATAACGTAAAGATACTGCCCGTTGAAGAGTTGATTAGTAGATTAACATCATTTCATAATTACCATTAACAATATACTGTTGATCGATATTATTTACTTAAAAAGCTATGAAACGAATGAAAAATGTAGTGCAATTGAAGTAGACGTTTTTTTTTGACATCATGTAATGATGTCCATACTACATTGTTACTTCATTAAATACTATGACGCTTTTTCCTTGGAATGTGCGTGTAAGAAAAAAGTATGACCTCACCTTTACTCGTGTTTTTGTTTCCATGCACTCGAAAAGCACGCTGAGCGGTCCAAAAGCGCTCTTCATTTTACCAAGAACATTTTTTCCGTTGAATCCACTTTTACCATCTCGACTTTTGACCGGCACTGGTTCTGCAAAACAAAGATTCCAGAATATTTATTGTGCACACGCAGGTTCGCTCGCACGGTGGGCAGCATCGGCGTGCATCGGTGCTTTGCCACACTTACGTAAAGTAAAGCCCTGCTATTATACGGTCCACAACACGCGGCCATTGAGTACATTACCGCAGTCGTAGCAACGCGCTTTGTATTAATGCGCAAGTTCTACCTTTTTAGCTACTCACACGACGCATATCAACACTATTATAAAATCCGGAACGGCAACAACAAAAATACAATTTCTAGAAAGCAAAAATTCATTACATCCGAGCTGTTTTTCAAAACACGTTCTTAATTTATAAAAATTATGAAGAATGCATTTGTCATTTTCATTCCCTTTAAGGGAAATGTATGTAGTTGTAAAAATTAAAATATATATTTATTTTCTTAAATTGCATATTTCAAAAATAATTTTGATGTGAAACAGAGAAGTTAGAAAATATTTATCTCAATGGAAAGGATCTTGGCCATTAAATGTGGTTATTTTTATACTTGCATTGGCTTATTCATCTTTATCGTAACTACCTTCAATTTAGTGTAGTCCACCAGCCAATTAAAGATAATTATGTTAACGTTAAAGATTGTTGCACGGACTGCTAATTAATAGTCGTCAAGACTATATTTCCGAGCATAGTAACTCTCTGTCGCGTTATATCGATCACTAACTAATTCTATTGTAAAATATCTATATCCGTTGTGGGTTCTAGAATGGCGATAAAAATAAAATCGTCGCATATAGAGTATATGCGCGGTGAGCGGGGATATACTCATGTTGGATGAATGGGAAAAAAGGAAGCAGAAGGAGAGGAAGAAGTGGAGGGCAAGAGCTATTTTCGTATGCGGCTATTCCAGTATCGCAGTCGGTACATACATTACATATACTTCCGCGTCTCTTGCCAGGATAGAACAACATGTAATATAATATTGGATAATTCTATGTGTCTTTTGAATTATGCCGATTGATTGGTACAGGCGATCGCGATAATATTTCATCGTTACTCAGCAGATTAAAAAATCGTGCGCTTCTCTATAATGGTTTATGGATGTATAAAATAGCGCAGAACGTTGAGATCGGCAGTGCCAATTGGCTTTCTCCGATAACTTTCATCCACCTCGAGGCTCGAGGCGCGGTGTAGTTGTACGTTGCAGCGCTCGCTCGTTTAGCGACGCGACGGACCTCTTACTCTTCGAGCTTCTCTTTCTTTTCTCGTCTATGAACGCTGGCCGAGCGAGCGGCCGGCTCGTCCACCGCTTCTTTTTCACCTTTCTTTCTCTCATTTCATCTTTACTTGTGTACAGAAATACAGTCGGTACATTTCATGTGTGTATATTTATATAGACGCTGTTTATATACCTTGAGGTACTTTCACTATCGCCCGATCCAATTGAGAGGGTGAGAGTAAAAGTACGCAATGGCGCGAGTGCCTGCACCTCATCAACGTGCGAACGTCTATTTTATGTATACGCTACTAGCTTTACCTAGTATAATGGTAACAGCTAATCGTACGTGTGTCCCGGTGCATCGCACTCGCTACTTCGTTACCAACAGTGCATCGTATTCCACTGCTCGTCGTTGTGCACACGGAGAGAATTTTTATATGGGAATCCTCGGTGTTGTCAAGTGTCAAGTAGTAATTGTTAGCCCATGCCACTATTTTTATGGTGATAATAACAGCTCTGCGGTTAACGTAACCAACCTTTCTTTGAATACTGAGAAAATAATCTTGTTGGTTCTCATATACTTTGGAATAAATTATAAAAAATAATCCGTCAAATATATAATTTCTAGAAAAATATATGTTGTATAGCCGGATGAATGAAGAAAAAATTGTAATCCCATTAAACTAGCGGAAATATTGATGTTGGATTCAGTTCAAAGTAACTGTTGATAAGCTGTTTAGGCAAACCAGTGCATCGCACTCATATATTACCACGAGTGCATCTTTGCACTCCTCACAGTTGTGCACACGGAGAGAATTTTTATAGTGCTCTCTTAAAAAAACGTGGCACATAGAAAGTCGATTATATCGAAACACTGAAGCAGAGATGGAGTCACGTTAAATGACGAATGATATGAAGATGGAAATTTTTTAGTTTAGCCATGAGAAGAGACACGCGAAAGAAAAAGAGTGGAACCGAACCGAGAACGTTGTTGCTAGTGGATCATAAAACGTAACCAAAAATATACGTTTCATATGGTTTCTACGATCCATCTAAGAATATATGAAAAATAATCTTTATTCTTTATTATACATATGATTAACATATGTAAAAATACATTTCCTTTTTTTATGTGGGTATTACGTGGCTAAACTAAAATTGTTAAGTCAAAACGCAAGCGATTTGCCCGTAAGTAGTATGCATAATCGATTGTGGGGGATCAGTCGCTCGATTCGTATAACGTCATGGTTAAACGTCGACTCAGCGAACTTTGTGCCTTGCTACGAATCTCAGACATGGAATGACTATCTAAAAAAAGAAAAAGAAAAAAACAACAAAACAAAACAAACTATTTTTCACCAATTGAGATTTCGGAATCTGTGCAAATATACTGAGTATCCGTATAGTGGCAGGAGAGTCCGAGAGAGCTGCACACGCGCGCAATCCGTTCGGACGATCTTTCGGCTTGTACGTCGCGTCGACGTTTGCCGCCTCCGCGCCTACTCCTCCACCTTCTTATTCTCCGGCACTTGAGTCCGGCCAAGTGATATATGAATAAAGGAAAACCCCGTTAGGTTTCCACTCCGAGCTTCATTTAGTTACTCCCTTGGGTGCAGCATCTTCTTTTGTTTATTCTCTTTCGTTGCACCGGATTATAATAACACGTGGCTCTTAAGAGGGTCCATATACTCCACAACAATTTCTAAATACCGCTGCAAACTTTAAACCACTGCAATTATGAATTTACAACGTCTTAACTGTCAATATTACATATTCGGTACATTACCTATTTTATGTTAACTTTTTTTCTTTAACTCACAAAGTTTCTGAAAATAATTGACAAGTACTGCAATTTTATTAGCGATGAAAAAAAATCTACTTATCTTGGAAAATAAAGAATGCCAATTTATCAAAAGTTTATTCCTCCACTTTTGTATTGAGAAAAATATTCACTATACAAACATTTACGGAACAGAATCTCATCCCTAAATGGTTCATTATATAATTAATTTAGAGCATAAATTTGATATCAAAGAAACAAAAAAAAATTCCATACACCATCTGACATGGTAAAAACCTTTATTGATTACGAAGGAAACCTGTGGATTCACTGCTGATGAATCGTTCCCGATGGAGAAGCGGTATGAGGAAGAAAAAAAAAAAAAAAAAAAAAAAAGTCGACTACCACGTGTCCGGCTTAATAAGTAAAATTTCCGTGCAGCCGACATTAATATCGAGGAGTGAGACATCGAAAGTCGAGTCGTCACGATTTTGGCCAGTTTCAAGCGTCGCGATAAATCGTTGTCCCCGAAGATTCCGCTGTTGGGCATTTCGCGCACGATGACCACGTCGACGAAATATATATCGCGAGTGCATTGCCGCTCGCGGAGAGCACCACGACGACGACGAGCAAAAGCATTGCAGAGTGGCCCTCGCCGTGAGCCAACGTGTTGTGTGTATTCCGCTGTATACCCGCGGATGATCCCCAGGTTGAGTCGCGCTGGGTTCAACGTCCTGGCGGGCAGCGCACCCGAGAGAGGCACACAGGCAAGCCGGCCGGCCGGCCGGCCAGCCAGTCGAGCCAGCCAGGCAACGAAGCAGGCGAGCGAGCGAGCACTACACCGCAGACCTCTACATACACGCACACACACACACACACACACATATGTATGTATACAAATATATAGGTAAATGCATATGTATGTGACGATATATACATAGTATACCTCGCGAAGAGAGCTCTTGCCTTTGGTTTACGCGAACGAACCATAGGTACTGTTACTTTCGCGACGAGAGGCCCTTCGGCCCTCTTCCTCCTCGCCTTCCTCTTCTTCGTCTTCTTTCTCTTCTTCCTTAGCTACCTCTGCTCTTACTCTGTATTGTATGTACACGGGTACGTGTCGAGCTTCTTTGCAGCACGAGAGGGTCGTGAAGGTGCCCTCTCTGCGGGAGGCCGAAAGACGAAACAACTCGTGAATCGACTAAGATTTCTAGTATTGTTTTTTTTTACCACTCTACGGTCGCTCTTGACTGCGAATTAATTAGCGGTTACATTGGAGATTGATATCGCGTATTGATAAGTAGATTGATGATCGTCACGATGGTTAATTGAGATTGATGAATGAACGCGACACGGTGGGAAGAATGTATAGGAAATAAAGAGAGTGAAATTGTTTTTTTTGTAATTACGTAGCGAGTAGCGTAAGAGAAAAGGAAATACGAAAAGAGGTAAAGAAGAAAGATAAAAAAGTGGGCTGAGGAATCGAGAGGGTTACCAATTCGGCGGCGTGCTCGATAGTCATCTGGTTGCGTTGGGATAGGTCGTTCGAACGAAGGCATCGTCGGTGCTGAAAAGCTATACGTGTGCGGCACAGTGCGGCTCAGGAATTGGATCGTCCAGTCTACCGGGTGTCGCGTTCCAAGAGCCGCGGGCCACGCTATCCAAACGCAGCGAGTGAAAAAACGTGTCCCGACGCCTCGATGCGTCGAACCGGAAACTAGTCGCTGCTGCTGTTTGTCGACTTCCGGCAATGTAACTTCGCCGCGCTCGTGCTTATGTTCTGCGTCGCGGTTGTTACGAAGAGACGAGGGTTCTCTTTCCCTTGCCTTTGTTCCTTTTCGTCGTTCCGTCTATTTAGCTCTCCTTCTTTCTCTCTCTCTCTCTCTCTCTTTCTCTCTCCTTGTGGCTTGCCTCTTTCCTTCGCAGAGCGCGGCGTATCCCGCGAAACGGGAAGGAAGCGAAGAGGAAAACAAAACGGAAGAGAAGGCAAAGTTTCTCTTTCTCTCTTACTCCCATCTCTCTTTGGAACGCTCTCGCGCCGGACTCTACAGAAGTTATTACGCAACGAGCGCCCGCGCTTATGCTTCTCTGCCTTCCACGCCGCGCGCCAATCTCCCCGGGAAAACATCGTCATCGTTACACCAGTAGCGTGTAGTCTTCTCCTCTCTCTCTATTCACCATGCGCTTCCCTCGCATTCCGTTAACAGAATTCCAGAGCTTCAGCGCACGTTTTGCTTTCATCTTGTTGATTTTTTGCTTCGAACTTTCTTACGATTGAATTGATGTACCAGTTGTTGACCGCGTATAGGATTTAGAAAGCTATTGACGTGTAAATTCTTCAAACATTTTCACAGTGACGATAAACTTTTTTATTGCCGTCGTGACGAGCTTTTAGATGAGTTGCGCTTCTACATTTATTGAAAATGACTGGAAAAGAGTACTAGCTATTCATTGATTCTTGATACTTGGCTGAATCTCCACTATTGCTATACCTGAGGTATTTCTTTAAAAACAATTAAACACATTTATGTGAATTCAAATGTGTGGACTATATGCACAATCTGTTCATTCACTAGTGTCCAGAGAAACTTTTTGTTAATTTTAGAAGGAATTTCTTCTGATTTCTTTTTTTATAGAACGAATGGAAATTGTTCGTTAAGAGTTTTTTATTTTTATTTTACAAACAATTTTCGTCACTTTTGGAAAAGAAAAACAAATTTTTTTTTTTTTACAATACAGTTTTATTCTTCCCAGAAATAAAAAAAATGTTCTTTAACTCGAAAATTTGTTGTTTCTTTTTTTTATAATTAATACAGTTAATGCACTTTTTGATAAAAAATTTTGATTGAAAAAAGTTGGAAACACGCAAAGTTTAATAAAATTTGTGTCCGGTTCAAAATTTTAAAAAACGTCAGTTATTTAAGATAAGAAATTTACGAAACCTGTCATAATATCTTTGTAAATTTAAGTAACCTATTACAATATCTTTTTCAAATACGAAAAAACAGCGGATATTCACCGAGCTGAAATGGTATTAATTCATTCATTAAAAGCCATCTCGATTTTATGGAGTTGGTTTCATCGCTCAATGTGCCAATGACTGGGACATTTACCACCCTAGCTGACTTCGTAAAGCATTGCAAATGGGTAAAGTGTAGAGAGAGAGAGGGAGGGGTCATCAGGCTGTGTAGTAGCGAGTCACGCTGTAAGTTCGCTCTGATAGCGAAGATCGTTGTTGCGCAGCATCTTTCCTTCTGTTGAGGAACACGCCGACAATCGGGAAATTCGCAAGAGAGTATGCACATTCTAGATTGAAAGTAGTAGTGGTAACAGAAGCACTAGTAGTAGTCCTAGTAGTAGTAGTAGTAGTAGTAGTAGTTGCAGTATAGTGCACGAAGAGCAAGGAGAGAGGGAAGAAGAGGCTCGACTTTGAGACCGCGAGCGAAACGAAGAGAGTGTGAGAGAGAAAGAATCCGCGAGGTCGACGCCCGGGCGCAACAAGTGCTGGGAGAGCTCCGACGGCGCGCGGCACGCCGCTGTTACGATGTTCGTCGTCTTCGTCGCCGTCGTCGTCGTCGTCGTTGCGCCGCGTGCGTGCCGCCGCGTATCGCTCTGTCCTGATGCCTTCTGCTGCCGCTGGAACAGCCCCGAGGACTTCTACCGTCATCTTCGACAGCAGCTATCGTGTCTCTTGACGCGATGATTATCATCCACGTGAATTTTTCGGACAATAATCGGCGTGCAGTGAAAGCGAGACGATACGGGCGCGAAACAAAAAGGAAGTCCGTAAAAAGAATAACTCTCAATTTCGCGCAACAGTTCGTAACGATGAAAAAAAAAAAAAAAAAACTGCTGCATTTACGTAATTGCTTTCCTAAAGTGAGAGAAAAATGAACCGAATAGGAACTTATTTTAATGCTTCAATGACCAGTGACATATATATATATATATATATGTCGAGGCCTTGAGGCTTTTTGTTGTTAGCAAATGCTGGCAGAATATTCGAAGAACTGAATATTCATAGATTCATGATAATCCGCGAAAAATTCGATTTTTTTCATGGATAGATTAGTAAGCCCGAGTCTTGTTTTGATAAATATATGAATAGATCTGAACAATAGACTGAAAGATTAAGGAAAATAGAATGGAAAAATAAATGTGCAGGTGTACATATTTTACGAATTTAATGAAAATTTAATTGATTGAAAAAAAAAAAAAATTAAATAAAATCGTGGTTCTATCAATGACTGCGATAAAATATATAATTCAATAAGTCGAGATGAATGCACAGCAATTAAAGCCGAGCAATTCAGAGAAAGATCGACCTCTGAATAAGAATTCCTTTCATAGTAGGAATTTCGATAAGCATTCGTCGCGAGAAGTTTGAGAGAAAGCAATGATGAGTACAGTGGAGAAGAGGTAAAAGCAGAAGGTGAAATGGATTTTTCAAGAGGACTCAAGGTTAATCTCGCCCGCTCGTTTCTCTCAGAAAGAATCCAGTATGCGGCTCTTTTTTTGGCCACTGGAATTCAGAAAGACTATATCCGTAGCGCGTGTGATGATAGCCTCCGAGAGTGCGAGCGTTGGAGATTCAGTCCCAAAGTCCTCGGTTTATTTAATAATCGAGACAAGACAAGGGGTGAGTTGTCGAGAATCGCCCGAAAATTTTTGGCCTCGTGGGATCAAAACCCCGTCGTCGTCTTCGTCGTCGCGAAAAGACAGAGAGATCACGCGATGACGATGATAACGGCGACGACGCCGACGACGCCGACGACGCCGACGAAGACGACGACGACGACCAGTTCTTAGGAGCCTCGGGTTGAGTCTCGAGGTCGACGCCCGGGCGCAACAAGTGCTGCACTCTCCTCTGCGCGCGTACATACGCGCCCGCTTCGCTAACACACCCCAAGCCTCGTATAGCCCCTTCCCCCTTCGCTACAGCAAAGCAGCAGCACGTTGGATACGTCGCTTGAGCGTGCACACGTACAGAGCCACCGCAGCAGTAATAGCGTCAGCGGCGGCAGCAGCAGCAGCAGCAGCAGTAGTAGTAGTAGTAGTAGTAACAGAGCCCCTCCTCCTTCACCCTTTTCGCGAGCTACAGTGGCCGTCGAACTAGCGATGCTAGTTGGCTTAGCTAGATAGTTCGCTAGCGAGCTAAGCTCTCTCGCCATGCTCGACGCACACTAGCTAATTCCAGCCGCGTTCGTCCACAGCAAGAGAGCAAGAGCAGCAGCTCGCGCGCTCGCCACCGGCAAGCGAAAGACTCTCTCCCGCTTACACTATGCACTGGCACTTTGCAGCAACGCGTGGACTTGTCGCTGAGTAGCCATAAGTGTTATACGTGGATACTTGTACGCAGTATTTGTGCGCGCCTGCATGACTATGAGGCCAGAGCAAAGCTCCGCTATGGCTACATAGTGTCATCGTTGCGTGTGTGTGTGTGTGTGTGTGTGTGTGTGTGTGGTACTCTCCTCTCGTTGGTCGGCCCGCCGCCGTACCGGCGAACACGCGCGCGAGACTCGAGAGCACACGCAAGTAAATATAAAACTGCACTGGGTCAGGGATCCGTGATTTATCGGGTGACGCGTACGATTGGCCGACAGCCAATAGATATACATCCCTCTTCTCATGGGGCAAGGAGAGACATCGTGTCGTGTACTAGAAGCAAGATTCTTAGGGCTTCGGACATGGAACTTTGAGAGAAGACCGGTTGGAAACTATGTTGCATTGTTGCGGGCCAGAGGTCATGATGTTATTGATTTGTTTACTGTTTGATGTTATTTACTTAAGAACCCAAAATTATTAAACATTTTGGGAACATTTAAAGAGAGATAGATGGAGAAATTTTGTGTTCTCAGAAGAATATAATTAGATGCAGTATATTTTGTTTTTATACCGAGAAAAAAAAGTTACGGTTAATATTGGTAATTTTGTTAGCCATTCATTTAGTAGTGACAAATGAATTCAATTCCACCAAATAACTTACTGGCTGGTTTTTAATATTTTTTTGAATAAATTCCATGGGGTAGTTTCATGTGCATAGTCCCGGTGGGTCTGAAATCTGCAGCATACCGCCATCTGGCGTTAAAATTACTCTACTGTAATATTGAGGCTCTCATAACCTTAATCTTAAAGTCTTCGTAATCCAAAGGAATTGAGGATGAATTTAATGATAATATATTAAGTAATTGTAATGCTTACCCTGATGCGGTAGGAATTTGCGTTTGGAAGGTTCTGTTTTTGCGACTTGCTTAGGTTTGCCATCAGTCTGGAATATGTATTACAATTTAAAGAAAATTGCGAACGAACCATTTCTTTAGTAAGTACTTTCGGCATTCGTTTCACTTACCCTAGCCTGGGTTCCCTTCAATACTGATTCAAATTTTGAAAGATTGTCGTAAACTGGCGCTGAGGTCGTCGGTATTTTTATTTTCGATGAGTAGAGAGCTTTCAGAGGATCGAATGTTTTGCTCGTTACATCTATGCTCTCGTCCGACGAGCTGCTCACGTCGTCCGCCATTTTAGAACTAATGAGGGACACCGGGACCAAATCCTAGAACTATTCGAACTTGTTTCAACAAATCTAACAATTAAAAAAAAGGAATTAATAATCTTCGCGTACTCCTTGATACTTGATTTAACAAAACCATTATTTAATTTTTTCAAGAATATCATATTTTCACCATTATTATTATTTTTTAATCATATTTCTTCACCATGTGAATGTTGAAAAAGTTTCAGTTATCCACCATTTCAATTTTCCAATAATGCAATTTTTCCACTATTTACATTAAATAAAAAAATAACGACACTTTTTCTATTTGAAAAATTCTTCAAGAGCTTTCAACCTTTTCAACAAATTTTCCATGCGAAAATGCACTAAAAAATGTTTTACATTGAAGAATCTAGGTAATGGGAACAAATCCCTGAAAATTACAGCTAAACTTCATCAGCCGAAATAGAAAGTCCTGTTCAGCGATTAGTAGTAGCAGCCAATCGACAAATAAATGTCGAACTCGAAATTGCACTCCGCAAGTTGACGAGTGACTCGTCATCGTAGTACAGAGATTTGGGTGGAATGCCATCAGACTGGTTCGCGGCATTATATTCTCTCCGCTAATAAGCGTTGTTCGAATAAAACGTTTTCCACGGACAGGTACACGTCAGAGAAGTCGAGAGAGGATGTTAACCCTTGGCGCGATAGAAACTTTCTTTCTCGGTTGTAGATTACGTAAACGACTAACAACTACCAGTACAGGTAGCGATCATAGTCGATGTTGCTTGTGTATAGAGCGTTGCTGAATAGAAATGCAGCAGCGGTGCAGCACAAAGAGAGAGAGAGAGGGAGAGAGATGAGAGTGAAGCAGGCGAGGTTACGCGCACAGGAAGTGAAACAACCTACAGAAAGAAAGTTTTCACTCGCGGGTTTTGCGCGTTAACGGGCGGGCGCGCGCGCGCGCTTCAGTTTTCACTTTCATGGAAATGCCAGGTTCTCTTTTATTCGCTCTCTATGCTATTACATGCATTAACCGTATATCTAAGCATTGGGATCGCCTGCTCCCCTTGTAGCCTCGCGCGGGAATCATCATCAGTAGGTATACATATGCCGGTTTCTCAGGCTCTGCTTCTGCTCGGGCTTCTGCTGTCGAGAGTCCATAATTAAGTTGCGCATCGAGCGTTTCCATACACTCAATATTAAACGCTCTTCATGCTCCTCCAGACCCACAGCAATTTAATATTTGTCTCTTCAACCACAAATACGTCGACCTCACAAATTTTTCTCATAAATTCACAACAACAACAAAATTCTCAAACAAAAAGTACAAAGATAATTTGTTGAACAGTTTCAATTTTGTAAAATATTTGTTACTCGAAAACCAAATATATATGTATATACTTTTTTCGCTCAATATTTTGAAACAAAATGTTAAAGCTGATTTTGTGGGATACTTGTAATTTCAAAATAAAAGAATATATTATCCGTCAATAAGTTGTTAAAAATGTTGAGTTTTAATTTTGTAAAATATAAATTATTTGAATAGTAAAATAAATCACAATTTTTTTGTATCTTATAATTTCGGTGAAAAAATAAAACATTCGTAAATAAAAAAAAATGTACTCAAGAGTTTTTTTTTGCTTGGAATTATGTTGTTAATCTGTTGAGAAAAAAATGATTGGATTTTATTTATAGATTGTTTTCCTTTTGGTGTTGCAGAAAACTGGAAATCATCGATTGAGGCACAAGAGGGTAGGTAGTACCTTAAAGGGACTACCACACAAGTTGTGGACGGTGGTGAAGGGCGGCGGGGGAGTTAACGAAGGGTTGGTGGGTTTTGGATGTTAGAAGGCGCGGGGGTGGCTAGAGAGGCCCCACCGCAGGGTACGGGTCCCGATGCCGGTCCCCGTATCGCAAACGCCCACGCTCACCTCCACCCTAGTACCCAAGGAGGAGTCAACAATGCCCTTCATAGACGACGAGCTACTCTGGTGCCCTGACAATGACGGCAAGATGGTAGACTTGACCCAGTGCCTTCAGGTATTCCACTCAATTCACTCAATTACATGCTAATTTTTTTTCGAGGCGCAAGACATTTCAGAACTGGACAACCTACATGTAAGATACGACATAAAAATTCATTTACTTTCAGAGCAATTGTTATCAGGTTAACAAATCTCTGTATGAAGAAATTTCTGTACTTTACACGTAAAAGGCATAAGAACATTGAGCACTGAAAAGTCTACGTGTAAAATTCCACGTGAAAATTGATCAAAGTTGAGAATAATTTTCCTCTAACGAATAAATCTTGTTTCCTGATGACAAATATATTTTATCTTTCGGGGCGTTGAAATAATCAAAGTACCGGGAGCAACATTGGGTTTCAGCACGAAAATTTACTTGTGTGCGGAATAATTGTTCTCAGTCAAAAAAATATAGTATTGTTATCGTGGAAAAAAAGTTAATCGATGACTTTTTTTATTGCAGGAAAGCACCACAGGTCAACCGGTGGAGTTTTCCGCAATGGAGCTGAGCGCCCTTGTAGGCGGCCCAGCGGCGCCAAATGTGCCTTCGGAAGACGGTGAGGGAATGTCCGGGGTTAACGAGGAGCCCTTCGACACCCTGGACACCTTTTTACGAGAGCTCCAAGCCGATTTGGCGGAGCCGAGTCAACCGACGTCAACGACCACCCCAACTGTCCTGTACAGGCGGCAGAGGTACAACATTGCCGCCGCGAATCCCCTTCTCGCAGGTGAGTATTTGAAAAATCCCGCTCGCTATCATTTCACCCTAGATCGATGTTCAACACTGAGCTTCTCTTTACAGAGAAGTTAGCAGCACCTGCGGCCCAACTTTCACACGCCTCCATTCCATTCCCGACGAGAACGGAGATAAAGACGGAAATTGTACATCCCGAGACGAGCAAAGGTAGGAATCTGCTGCAAATCAATGTTCCTCTGCATCAATCCAGAAATTTTCTTTACCCACAAGGTAATTTACAAAAACCCGTAGGAATCTACATAATGTACTGTCGGTAAATTATCTTTAGTCGATAACTTGAAACTCGCCGAGAACTTACCGACCATCGGTAATATACGTGCGTCGGTAAATTGGGAAAATTGCCTTTTCACCTTATCGCACTTTATTCCAAGTATTTCCTTTTCGAACGCAGCTAACACAGGGTTCCGTGACGGCTCAAAGTATCGCAGCGACATAGCCCGATCGACGCGACTCAATGCGCTATGCAATGCGGCGCGGTATAAGCGCGTATCGTTGAAAGGGAAACCGGCCAAGGCCCCAGCGAATTGCGAATTGCGAACAGACATCCGCGTTAGCAATAATTGCGCACGCGTTCGCGTACTTGAAAAAGGCATACGAAAGAGTGCGGTGCCGCTGAGAATGAGAGGGAGTTGGTTACACGCACGAGCTCTATATAGGAATATCGTTAACTTGTCGTCGTAGTAATGCCTAAGTGTATACGTGCGTGGCCCAATTCTTACAATTTACAGCCGCGCGCGAGTTTCGTAACTCTTGCAATGTGTGTACGCGATTTTGCCCTTACCCCCTGTTCTGCTATTCAACAGCACGATCGTTGCTGTCGTTCTTAGTCGACTTCGTCCGCCTTTCAAACCCCCTTTTACACCGCGATACTCTTTAATTTAACGACAATTTCTCAAACGTTACAACAAATTCAAGCTTAATATTTCCCATTCAAAACATTGAAATTGGGCTCACTCAATTGTACATTCAAATTAATACTAATTGATAGTCTGCTGAATGACACTTGTTATCTTTCATTTTCTGCATAAGAATTTTCATGTCCCTAATGATTAGATACCTGTGAAACGTTAATACACAAGATATTGCCTCGACCCACGATTCACAATTACAGCAGCTTCTCTGTATATGTGTCTATGTAGGTCGTTGAGCTCCATCTTTATATGCAAATTAGATTAACGAAGATCAATATGATTTTTCAAAAAATATTTGTTTTTTCAGTATTAACAAAAAAGTTGATGGATTATTTTCGTAATGATATTTGACACTTACGTGACCGTTTGCATTTGCGAGTCGGGAGAAAAAGTATAAATTATTAAAATATGAACAAAAAACGCTATCCGATTGAAACATTGTTATAAAATCATATATCATCTTATTTTATATTGCTGCGATAAAATATTTCTGCAGAATCCGTCGCATTGGAAAAGCCGTGCTGATAGGATTACTACACGATAAAAAAGAAATGCACAGTATCTTTCTAAAAACTTTCAATCGCTAGAGAAACGTTAACTTCTTTTGCAGGGAAATAAAGAGAGAAGAAAAAAAAATCTAGTACATGCATTGCGTTCACGCAACGGCTATTACCCCGAGGAGATGAGAGCCGATTTGCTATACTATAATATAACTATATACAAGACAATTCAATTTATTTCTTTCCTTCTCCTTGGCGAATTGCATGTATCACTTTCGCCGTGATCAGACGGCGTGACAATCTCCCTTTCCTCTTTTCTCTCGTTACACCGTCGAACCTTCCAGCAGCAAATCTTCATCACTCTCCTTAATATCTGGACCGAATCATTCGGAATAATATTGTTTCTCCCACGTAACTTTGCTCGCCCTATTTTTTTTCTCTTTTTTTTTTTTCTTCATTGCCCTTATCCTTGTTTATACTCCCCCGTCAACGTGTGTTTCCGGCTGTTAAAAGCGCATCGCGAGCTTCTGCAACGCGATGACGCGACTGTTTCAACCGTGACACGCAACAAGTCCCGTAAGAAGAAGAGACTTCAAGTAGGAAGGGGGGGGGGGGGGGTAAAGACGAGGAGATCATCACGCCCTTATCCCCGGCTGCATCCAGCTGCCACATTTTTTTCTCTCATTTTCTAACGATTTATTCTTTCTTTCTCTCGTCGTGTTGCACTTGTCGCTCTGGCTCACGCGCTCGCAACCCTCGTCGCCTTCCCTTGACCCTCCCCAAACACATAAATCCTCTGCGCGCCGGCGTCGGGCTCGCTCCCTCGGAAATAGACCTCGGTATTTAAGCATGGAAGCTGAAGCGGAGACAGCGTTAAAGTAACTTTTCATTACTAGCACAACGCAAAGCAGGTGCATTGAATTGATATTCATTTCTCAAGCAAAGAGGATGACAACGACATCAGTTATGTTTGTGCAATTTATCGTTTAATCTCCTTCATTCAGTAGATTTAAATCTCATGTTTTTAAGCGTGGGTCAGGTCGAAATCCGGTGATATTGAATTAGAGATATCTTTTTTATTTGCCTGTTGGCGTTTGATTGAAGAAATATGTGCTGCTGACTCCTTGATAAAGAATCTTTGTGGAGTCATGCCAGCATTTGGATAGTCAGACATTTAGGTAGTCAAAATGGAAATTATAGAAATACCATGGATTTAATAAAAATAGAAAAAAAAAATTCAAATAAATTTGAGAACAAGTTACAAGGTCACCCGGTATTTAAAAGAGGAGAAGCTATAATCATCCTAGAATATAGAAATTG
Source organism: Tromatobia lineatoria (assembly GCA_949699805.1). Classification (NCBI taxonomy): domain Eukaryota; kingdom Metazoa; phylum Arthropoda; class Insecta; order Hymenoptera; family Ichneumonidae; genus Tromatobia; species Tromatobia lineatoria. Next base: position 23,002,826 of record OX453038.1, on the reverse strand, counting down.
AATATAGATTCAAAGCCAAAAATTATAAACTCCCGGGGGACTTGAATAGTAATAAAAAAATTAAAAAAAATAAAAAAAAACCTTAAGCAAATTGTGAGCTGATTTTTAGATTTGAAATTTTGTTTCGTATCTTGCGGTTAAAAAAAACAAAACTGTCAAGTCGAAGTAAAAAAAAAATGAAAGGTTACCCACAGTAGTCAAAGTCATTTGCACGTAGAGAAATAGATTTATATTTATCGGTTTCTCAGCACATATGAATTCATATAATAGTAGAAGCCAAATAAGAGAAATATTCATGGATAAATATGACCGATGCTTGACGGATACGAATAGAGTGTCGCCCTTCCCTTAAAATAATGTCTCGACCTCGCATTTTTATAATTTTTGTTTTCCTCATACGCACGCGATCCCGTACTCTCTTTTGCCTCATAAAACCACTGACCTAATAATTATATAACCGGCACGCTGCTCAGCGAACCATGAAGTCGCTTTGCTGCTATAGCGAGAGATAATTCGAACACATTGAGCAATTATGTCAATGGAGTGTAGCGGTAGCTCGCCCGACACCGCTATAGACACTCGTACCTCGCTTTGCGTATCATTATACCTGTAAAATAAATATAAACCCGGTGCACCACAAATAGTTGATAGCTACGCAAGCCTAGTCCATTTTCCCCGTCTTACCGCCAGGAATTCTCGTATATCAATTTGTCTCGATGTATCATTCCACACTGCCAATAATAAAAAAAATCATTTTCTCTCTCGTAAGCACGTGTAAGAATTCTCTCGGCGCGCACAGAGTGCAAAACTCGATGTACCGTGTCGTTGTATCCACCGAGACACGTATAAGCCCAGCTCGTCGAAAGATCCCGTGGATTGGGTAATCGGCTTCCTTGTATTGCCTCGCACAACCCATTGCCATCTTTCCATCTCTTTCCCTTTCTTTTCTCTCTCTCTCCCTCTCTCCGTCTCTTTAACTCTTTATTCGTGATGTTTTACAAGAGAACTTGTACCTACACGAGTTGAAAGTGAATTCAAGATGGCCACTTAAAGAACATACACAGAGAAACGTTGAATCGGCACGAATTGTCTTGACGTGCCGGCGGATAAGCTTACCACTACTACTGTTAGGAGTCGCGAGATCGAGACTCGCTCGGCAATCGTATAATCAAGCTCTCTCTCTCTCTCTCTGCCTGCGTATATATTGGAAATATACTTGTATTCATGTATACACACATTGAGAGTTAAGTGAGGCTCGAGAGTCTGTAACGTCAAGCGATCAGCTTCACTACCGTCCGTACCAGAAGAGTGTGTTGACATTTTCTGTAATCGGGGTCAGGGCCCCCAGCTGTCTTTACCTCTAACCCGCCCTAGGGCAAATTCGCCTTCTCTCCTATGTATACACACACACGAATATGCTCCACGCACTGTCATCTCCTCTTTCTAATACCCATGACTATGACTTTTTTTTTCTTCTTTCTTTCTTTTTTTTTCATCTCATCATACGTATCAACGTAGATAGATCATTAAAAATTCGGTGAAGAGAAAGTGACTCGTGCAGACTTACGAGCTTATCTCATATGCCGAAGCAACTTCCCTGTGAATATATAAAATATATAAGTGAGTTATTGCGAAATACAAATTTACACAAGCTGATGTTAAATTTGTCTTGGACAAATGTGATGTTTTTTTGTTGTTTTTGGCAAATTCATCCGGTGGCTTTATTTTGTGTGTGCTGAACTTTCATTGGCAAGTTATTGTTTGCTCAGAATAAACGGAGGAACGCGATCGATGAGATAATAATTAATTTGGTAATCGGTATTCTCGAGTGCAATCATCTGTGGTACCGTATTATAGAGGTGGGCGCCGTTGCTTATGCGTTGCGAGCAATGTAACAAGATTTGTCCGTGAAGAGGTCTCGGACTCTCTGCCAATAGGTCAGCTCTCGATCCACCTACTCACTGCCACACGCTCATTCTATTGTGCACTTTTGCTGCAGAAGAACACTGCGATATCCTTCTTGACTTGGTCAGTTTTGGCAACGAGCCTGACGATCCACATAACCGACAAATGACCGCGACCGCGTGTACACCTGTTTACCTACAGACTCAGTTCCAAACTTCCAAACTTCCAACATTTTGTTGGTTAACATCTGTCGGAAAATTTCCTGAATTTTTGTTATTTCCCAACAATTCGCAGTTTCTGGAACAAGATTATATATTATATGTCCAATTAATCGTTAAATGAAATTAATAAAATTACTGAAATTAGTAAAGTTGGTGAAATCAATGAAATTTGTTAAATCAATAGTTAGTTAATTTAACAAAATGAATACAATAACAAATCAACACTTTCGTTATTGATCGAATGTCCGTAATGGACTAAAAAAATAAATAAACACACACTTAATATTCTCATCACAAATGCTTGCAACATTTAAAAAAAAATGGAATTGGAAATTGAGGTGTCTTTTTCAAATTACCGCAGTTTCTTATAATGAAATGAATTATAGCATCAATTCATATTCCCTCAAATGATGAGGATTTATAACTTTGCCTACAAGTATAAAATGGCTTATAGTTTGAAATATTCGAGATAATTTTTACTCAATCCCAGCGACAAGAATCGAAATAACAAAAATTGAGAAATCAAGACTCTCTCCTTTTGAGTTTTTCCAGGCACTGTCATTCCGTCTTCCCTTTATCTTGAGATTGCGGAGCTCGGAAAAACGAGCGTAACACATGTCTCATCCTGCTTCAGCAGACACGGCAGTTTGTCGAACGACCAGGCTTACATATTCTCCCTATCATTTCTTTTTCCTGGATTCGTAGCGGTCGGGCTGAGAAGCAACGACAGGTGGAGTAAGAAGATCATTCCGCCAAAGGGGTTTGAGAAAAAAAGAAAACATCGTTCGGAGGCATAACATAACCCACGTATACACGCGTCTTAAGGGAGCACATAAAACAGACGCGTCTGTGCCGCTTTACGCGTTACTTTTCTCCTATTTATTCGGCTGATGCTGTCCGTCTTGCTGCTGCTGCTGCTGCACGACGATCCGGAAAGAACACGTGCAGTAAAAAGACCCTCCCTCAAGACGAGATCATCACGCGTTCTTTTTATCCCTTCGTCCCACTCTCGAAGAGACAATATGTGTGTGTGATACAGACAAAAAAACGTGCACAGAAACTTGTTTACTTGCGACTAAAGACCGTTCTACGAAAATCTTCTCGGTGTAATAGCACCCCTTCCGGCAGCAACGACAGCAGCAGTCGTGGCTTTTTTCAACCAAATATTTTCATGTCTCACGACGATCCTTGGATAAGATTGACGGGTCACAGATTCGGAATTCCCGGTAGTCTTTTCCGGGCTATTTTCATATTATAAATTGTTCACGAATGCTGGCATTGACCCACTGACAGACCGACAAACAAAACTCATGGTCAGCGCGGACGCGCTTGTCGTCAAACAATAAACATCAACAGTCGCGTATCTTTATTTCGTAAACGGGTTGTCAGTGACTAATTAACGAATTAATAGGGATAGAGCGCTTATTTCTTTCTTCGCTTCTAATTAGCGGGTCTTGTCGTCGTATTTCACAATATCTTGGTGTCTCCAGCCCTCCGATGATGATAGTCTCATCACTTGATTCATTTCACACGGTTTAATTATTTGAGAGGAAACGGGTTTATGGGCCAATAGAGTAATTAATTCATCGCTTTTCCGAATTTAAACCAAACGTCGTTTGGATGAATAAAGATGACAGAAATATTATTTGAATTTCATTGATTCTATGACCCTTGAACGGAAGAAGAGACTCGAAAAGTAATGCACTGTTTTATTTTAGGTTTTTCTTTCGCTAACGAAATTTACATTAAAACGCAGTGACCTATTTCTTCTGGAACTACATCGTCGATTTCTTCGAATATTTGATTTATAATTAATGAAATTGTCGACTTCAAAATAAATTGGCTCTGCATTAGACAAAAACTTTTTTATGTTTCATCACTGTGATAACACTTTTAACTTCTTTTTAGTAACATTTCTTTCATTATACCATTTATTTTACGTTGAATTCGAAATAGAGCCAAAAAACTTCTGCAACGAGAATGAAGGATTTACCGGCCGCAATGCAATAAACAGATATTCAAATAAGAAATCATCCATCATCATAGAACATTGTTTCTATGTAATAAACCGATATACGAGCACTTTGCAAAAAAAAAAAAAAAAAAAAAAAAACCTTTTTCCTTGAAGAATAGAAAAAAAAAACAAACTTTGTTAAAAATAGAAAAATAATTAAAATTCCCTCTAAAATCGACATTTAATTATTTTCGTTTTTGGAATATAATCAAAGTTATATTCTAAAGTTAATTGCAATTTTTGCAGGTCTTCAGGAAGTCCTGGCTTTATTCATGGCTTGAATCAAATACGACGAAGCAGCAGATCCTCATTCTGCATGGCTTTATTCCCACGTGTTAACGCACTCAGACTTAATAATTTATAGATCGCTTAAGCATATAGGAGGATGCCGGGCCTACTTGCACCTGTTATGCCTACACACTTTCAGTGAGTCTAAGTAGCTGTGGTCTTGGCGTGGCTTTGCCGAGAGGTGCAACAGCGGCTGAGCGTGGCTGTCGGTGTGGTTTCCGTGAGAAAAGTTTTCTCAAGCCCGCGATCGTTGCAAGCCTTGCGCGCCCTTCTCCGCTTTTGTGGCTCGCGCGCTAGAAAAACACGCGGAGGTGCAGGCAGCGGACGCTACGCTGTTGATATCGTATAGTGAGAGGTGTGCATAGAGTTGCGAGAGGAAGAAGCAGAGAGCAATATACGTGAAGAGGGAGAAGTAGGTGAAGAAAAAATGAGCGAGAGGGAAAAGAGTTGTGTGTGCTCGATCGAGAGAACTCGCAGGTAGCTTTTAATGTGAGTTACACTATACAGAGTCTCTCGTATCTTGCCGAGAAAAACTGCTGCTGCTGCTGTTGTGTACGTTACGGACCCGCGCTCGTTCGCCCGCGGACCATGTAATCCTTTATCCTTGGACCTATCCTATATGCCAGCGGGTAAACAGTTTCGCAATCCGAATCGCGCCTCGATCGGGAATTTCCTTATACACCAATAGTACACAAACGTCTAACGGCTAATGTACGAGTCTCGGCGATTAACAGACGGACACACTTTAATTAAAATTGCGTTTCACCACCGGAAGCGACAATTTTTACATAAATATGAGCCTACATTACTCGTGTCTACTTATTATTTATTATTTTTTACATTTATCGAGTTTCCTCCTTGTTACAATTGCATTAGGATGTGAGAAAATTTAAATTAATTTTCAATCGACATTTGTATTTGTCAAATAATCATATTTCTCTCCTAATTAGCAATATAGCATATCTGCTACATTTACGGAATATAGTAGTGGTAAATGACATTTTATTCACCATAACAATACAAATGGAGTTCATCAGTTTATAACAATTAAAAGTGGGTATGCGCGGTTAACTGGCCATTGACCGAAGTCCTTCAGCCTATGAGCATCTACAACATTTAGTAATTGATAACGGTACTATAAAAAAACGGAATACAATTTCCTTCCATAACCAACCATATTTCCTACTCTTTCTTTGTCTGGGAATAATGTTTTGGTTCAGTACATTTCCCACAACAACGTAAAACTATTTTTTCAACACTCATAAAGCTTGGCTGTCAACACAAAACATTTCCGAACAACAGTACTATACATATCAAACATTTCGCGGATATGCTTCGATTATTTTTCGCGTACCAGAATTGCATGTTTTGAAGTTGGAAACCACGCGGCAAACTGAGGAATAACCCGTTCTATATGCAGAGGTTATGTGAAAATTCCACCTGATTGTAGCGACGTCCGGAAATTCTCGAAAAATCTGTCTTTCCAAGAGATTGGGGAATCGGTGGCACACGTGTGTTCAGTCAGTGTAGTTGTAACGCTTAAAAGCAGCAACGAGCAACCGAGAAAGACACGAAAAGGCATGAGAAAAAGGTGGAAGTGAGATACAGATGGAAGAAACATAACGAGGGGGGGGGGGGGGGGGGGAGGCGGGAGACACGGCAACGCAACAGTTTAGAGTGAAGCGCGTTACGTCAGTGAAAGTGTTATGCCAATGTGGGCCGAGGCTAACCTGCTGCTGCTGGTGATGGTGGTGGTGGTGGTGGTGGTGGTGGTGGTGCTGCGGCTGCTACGGCTGCTACGGCTGCTACCGCTGCAAGCCCTGTCTCTGTACTGCCGGTTATGTTGTTGCCGTCGCTGCTCGTTCCTCGGGGCGAATGATATACACGCGTATACACTACAAACTTACTATACTCGGCACAGACTGGCGCGTAGTCACGGAGCGAGGTGAGCAAGCGAGCGAACGAACGAACGAACGAACGCGCGCGAATAATATCGAGTACGGAGATCCGAATGGGCAACACACGTGCAGGAAGTCCTAGATTCGCTACACGGAAACAGCGAGCGATTGCGTTCCATTAGCCCGGCTGCGGGTTACCTGCTTCGCGTTTCAACCATCTATAAATACTAATTCAAGGATCAATCGAAGCGTGGAAATACCAAAGACATATCGAACCACGCGAATTCTCATTTCGACCACGTTGCATGTACTCTCAGCACTTGGTTGGCCAATTTTTAATTCATATCGAAATATACTTGTCAATGATTCACTGGTAGATGCCGTTGTTAAAGCATATGGTAAATTTAAAAATTGTTTTACGGTTATATCGCAAATGAGATATGTTTTTAATTTGATCCATTATTTATTCTCGAATGAATGCCCGAATATCCACATCGTCGTGTAATCAAAGAATATAATTATTGAATTGAAAAAAATTCATACCATATCGATATTTTGCCAACTGCAATGCGTAACTGTCACAATCCCATAGTGTATTATTAACGATATTAATCAACGAATTAATTATTTAGTAATGACTTGCTTATAAATGACAAAACGTAAATAATTAACATTGAATAGCATGGGATTAAATGATATAATGGGACATTTAATCATTTACTATACATATTAATAATCTCAATATGTGACGAGTCCTTGAATTAAATACTAAGCGTATTATCATTTTTATAATTATATTTTTGTAGAATACAAATTTCTGTCCTCGTTAGATCTAATTTTGTTACCGAACGATTGTTACCTTTATGAAATGCATGTTATTAGAACGAGCACCTAAGTCTAGTAAAGATTACTGTGTCATATACGTATTATAAGCATTAGAGCGGAGATAACGAGGATAAATACGGTCGAGCGTTGCGTGGATCGTGCGGGCCTGAGTTTCCGAGTGATGATACATGCAAGCGTGTCATGCACCTTTTGTCCTTTGACGACGGCGACAACGACAACGACAATGGCTTCCAGCTATACATTTATGGATGCGCGCAGCAGCTCACACATGCATCTATGTATGAGTACGATAACCACCGGTGTAAATACGATATGCTATGGTATAGTATATTATCGGTAGGGCAAGTTACAGTAGGCATTGCTAGACGTACATGTCACTTGCACGTGTGTACATAACGTAACTGTACAATTTTTCCTATATATTTATTAGGGTGTGTCAAAAAAAAATGTATTTTTGTTATTTCTTGTAAAATCCTGCGAAAGTGTGTACTTAATACACCTCCTGCATGTTAAACTGCCGGCAGAATTTTTTAAAACATTCTTCTATCGGTATTTACGTGAAAGAATAGATGTCGATTGAGCGACCTCTAAAAATGATTTGTCCGCGATTTTCTTTTACACAAAGTATCGTGAGGTATAAAAGTAACGTGCAAGCCGTGACAACCTGAAGAAACTAAAGAAATGTTTAAGAAACCGAGAAAAACTGATTTATTTTATGGATTAAGTTGTAACTTTTTTTACACACCCTAATATTTATATTCGAAATATATTGGTGAAGAACTTTCGAGTGGTTTAACAGAGAAAAAAAATCTTTCAACCGGAAAAGCACTCTTGCCATAATCTTTTCACGCTGCTCTTGAATTTTCCTCAAGTGGAGTCTCGCACCCTCAGGAAGCCATCTGCGACGAAGGACATACGTATCTTCGAGTGCCGTGGAAAAAGTGCCGGCAGCGATGAAACTCCTATTTCTCACTAGCGCGCGAGAATCATTACAGTCACGATGAGGATCGGCCCTTGAATACTCTTAAGTGTGAAATCAGAATCCTCGAGATCTGTTTCTGGAGGAAATAAGAAGACGGAAGTGTCTTCTTGAGAGGCTGATATTAAGCCTCAATATCGAGTATCTCTGAACCTGGAAGTCGACTTTGTTCTCTATTCCGCCGATATACAACCAAATGTGTTAAATCGTTTTAGATCAAGATATATACTAAGTTTAAATAACTATTCAGACTAGCATTATTCTGTGCAGCATTCATGACAAGATTTTCGATTTTTTTTACAATTGCTGACAGGCTTAAATTTTCATAAGATTACGGAGGAGCTTTCTTTATGCTTTATTTTCGTATTTCGTGTTGAATTTTATTGAGAAACGAATTTATATTACACTTGTTGAAAATTTAATGAAATAGATTAGCGCATGAATTTATATATTTTATAGAATAATTATGACTCACAACTTTCGGCTAAAATGTGCTTATTCCGAAGATAATTATAAATATGACTTGGAAATAAATATCACATTGAGGAAAAATTGTTGACTTTTACTGAATTAACAGAAAGGAAAATCAAAATATTTGTCAGACTAAAAAAAAAAATTTGTTCAATGAAACAAGCGTTCAATTATAACAAGTGTCTCTTTGTTTACTGTGAATATTATTTCTTTCAATGAGGCAAATTTTTTAAATTAAAAACCTGTAACTGTAGATTCAATGAATTAAAGTAATTTTTCTTCCAGAATCAAATTAGTAATTTCGATTCGAGTCATTGAAGATTCAGCATTGACTGAGGTCGTGTCATTCAAAGTTATGAATGTATTCTCTAATTGTAACTCGTGTCGTTATCGATATTGCTATTTCCATGATCGCCGTTCGTCTTTGCAACTACTGCAGCATCACTTATTCAAAAAGACACTGTTCTCTTGAAATTGCCATTGATATTTCTCGCATCCACGAATTAATAAAATTATCTCTCTAGCGAGTACGTCACTTGAGGCAAATAGAACTTATCAAAATCGAATCCATATGCTTAACACCGAGCCGAGATTATCTTCGTCGAAATCACGATTGACAGGTGGACTGAATGTCGATCTACAAATCGTCCGAGCAATCTGCAAGTTATATTTCGAAAATGATGAGATAATGTTATCAAATTTTATCCTCTTTATTTAGCATCGAGAACCCACTCCCCTTGAGATAATCACCTCTCCTTGAGCTCCAGACTCAGGAGAAGATTTTATCGACAAGTAGGTTTGTTTCATTTCCGGGTATATTCGCATGTGACGATAAAACAAGATTGCAAAAATTATAAAAAAGAAAGATAGACCAAAGGCCTGATCTTTATCAATAAAAAATACGATTCATAGGTCGTTTGCAAGATTAAATATCGAATTGGGTCGAGTTGTTGAGAGTCGAGGAATGAGACTGCAGATTACGCCAATTTTTTTTTCTCGTGCCTACGGATCGGTTTCGCTGTCGGTAAACACTCATCCCGCTTTCAATCGGTTGTGCAAATGAAATGTAAACGAAGTAAAAAAAAAAAAGGAAAGATAAATTCAAAGATAATTAATCAATCGATATCCCTGTATAATTAATCAATCAATAAACGTTTCTCACTCCAAAGAACTGATAGCGATATAATGAAATGTAATCTCAAACCTTTTCCGGTTTCCCCCGTATTCGACAGTTCGTCATCGATTTCGCTTATCGTGAAGAGAATATTGGTCGTTACGTCAGAGACAAACTCGCGAGACTGCCGAGCGGTAGCTTTGGTTGACGTATAAATTACGAATTGGGTCGTCGCCAACAGCGGAGACACAAGTCCGAGATTACAAAGTTTCCTTACGCGATCGAATCTCCCTCGCGCTCGATAATTTGTACCTTCGTCTCTCTCTTTTTCCTTCTCTTTCCTTTCCACTCTCACGTTCTTCTATACTGTATGACGAGATGGTCTCCTTGATCCGTATCGGTGTCTCTCACTCTCTAGCGGCTCTATGCGGACGTGCAAAGGAAACTTTAGTGTTGAATAAGCGAGAAGCTATAGCACAACTATTACTATTAGTGCCAACACCATCAGCACCACTTTATACATTTACTGTAGTATTCTAAGCTCAATAAACCTTTTTTTTTTTTCTTTTTCAATAATGTAGATCCCCTCGAGGATCAACGATTTTTTATAATTATTATAATATACATAAATAGTTATATTACTTAAATTTTTTTTTCAACAGTGAGAAGCAACTTTGAAAAATCAGGATGCGTCTTTTTGGCCGAAAAAATACGGTTTTTTCAATTTAACGAATAGTGTTTAAGGATTTTTCAACATTATTCTTAAAGTCACAAGAAAATGATATTTTATTATTAGCTATTCATTTTTCACATGCTGACGGTATTTGTTCGTTTATTTCATGAAAAATTGGTGGTTAATAATTATTTTAGAATGCAATGAACAACGGCGTACAAAATTTATTGAAACGAAATATTACCAACACGAAAAATCAATGTAATAGAGGAGTTAACGTAATTTTGTCATTCCCCACGATTTCTCAATCATTGATATAGAACAAAAAGAGTGAGTGGGGAAGTAATCGATGGCCAATTTAAAGTGACAAAGGATAATCTAATGTACAAAAAAGATGTTTGAATTTTTCTCGTCTCGAAAAAAACATAAATTCCTCAGAATTTTTTCAATAAAATTTTCAATTCTCTTTCATAAAATGTATATTTTTTCTTACAACATCTACTATTTGGCTTTCACAAGATTGCATCTCCATTTATGGAAAACCGACAATCTTGTACATAATAAAAAAAGAGATGTACATTTTTTTGAGTGAAAAAAGGAAAGGACTTGCAATGTTTTTTCGGCATGTCGAGGTGGTCTCCTTGATCGTTATGTTTGTCTCACTGTGTAGTCGTTGGATGCGGACGTGCAAGGGAAAAAGGATATTACTGTTTGTGTGAGTGGTAAGAGCGAGCGAGCGAGCGAGCGACGACCACAGTACGCTATTACTGTATAGTATTACAGTGGTATACGGAGCTTGAGTTGGCCCGGTCGCGGTCACTCTTTCGATTGTGCACTGACGTGCGGCGGTGCACGGTCTATCCATCCTCGTCGGTCGAGTCTATTAGCATCGAGCGTGCGCCAGAGGGCCTTGACACAGTGCGTGTCAAGCATAGCATGCGATAGCGGAAAGCGCAATCTATTTATCGGGATTTATCGACAATTTTGCGCTAACCGTTGATACACACGCCACATACGCAAAGCTCCAGAGTGACACGTATGCTATTACCGCGACAACCTCCGTTGTATACTAAATACCGAAGAAACGAAGACGCGCATGGATTTCACTCGATGCCTAATCATATATCCAGTTATGGACACGACCATCTATTATTAGCTTATGCGATTGTCCTCGCGTTCTCTATTCTTCCTTCTTCGCTATCACTACTTTTTCCAACATTTTCTGGCCTCCACCGACAAATCCAGCTTTGCTGCTGTAGACTCTTTTTCCTGTATGCGTTGAGGTGCGAGATATAAAGCCCGATAGGGAAGAAAAAGTGGTCTAGACGATTCGAGATGGGGTTGCTAGCGCAGGTACAAAGAAACCAAGGGAATGAAATTGTGGCAAGAATAAAAAGTCGTGCGCTGGTCGAGCTTTCTCAAACTCGGATTATCCACCCTTGGGACAATACAGAAGGGCAATATTCACGTGATTTCGAGGGATAACTTGAAGGTTGGCTGGCGGGGCAGTCGGTAAATATAGTCGGTAAATATAGTCACGTGGATTGAAAAAGATGCAACGGACAAAATGTCCAACTAAATGGAATAATGTCATCATTACGTGTTGCCTTAGCACATGTCTTTATTACCGTATTAATTAAAACATTTCAAAGATAATACATTGCTATTGATGTATTCAGGTAAATGTGTTGATTGGAATGGAATCGAAATAACAAGGTATGTTCGTAGCGGTGATAACTTTTCAATGGAAAATATTTTCATTGCGTTTGTGAATTACGATGGTATTTAAGAACACACAAGTGTGCAACGTTTCTGCGACGAAATCAGTCAAGTCTCTGCAAGTTTTCCGTACTGTTTAACCGAAGTAATATCAGTATTTATTCTTATAATCATTAATATATATTCTAGTTATCATATAAAATTATACCAACAGAGTTTTTCTTACTCATCATCATCATCATCATGTTGAATTTTGATAACCTTTGTTATTTGTGCTCGAAAATTCGGATTAAATAAGACAAATAGTGAATTTCTATTATTAATACATCCCACAATTTTTATGCAATCCCATTTTTCAAACAACGCATACGAGAAAAAATGTTAGAAACCGAGTTTTTAGAAGATGCTTTCATTGCCTCGTTCCATTTTTTAAAAAGTACAATCGTAATTACTTGTTTTTGCAATACGAAAAAAATATTTCAGGTGTCAGAAATTTAAATACGTCATTAATCTTGTTGTTGTCATGAACGTCGAGGACGTTTTTACGGGTGAAAAGGAGAGAATAATCGACGAGAGATATTAAGGATTAAGGTGACCGATGAAGTGTCTCATCGCGTATGCGGAGGGCGGAGAGGCAGCGCGGGTTTCATGTATAGAAATGGCTAAGAACCGGGCACTATGTGACCCACATCGGTGGCGAATTACCAGAGCGACCAACGATCAAGAGACGATATAATATCGGCTGGTATCCGAAGAAAAAGCACCAGCTCGTTATTTTCTCTACCTTTTACATAATTAAATGTAAAAACGTTGGTCGCTACGTCGATGTCGCGTTCATCGACATCAGGAGAAATAAAGTAGCGAAAACTCTCCCGTTTGATGTAATCATCGAGTCGAGCGGTGGCAATATTATCCGAACTCTCTCACTTACTCTTCCTCTAATAACTATATAACTATGGCAAACTTTAAGGGCTGCTTGCACCGCCCACCTCAACGTTTACTTTTTTATTGCAACTTTTTCGCTCAAGCCACAGCATTATATTTTTGCGCTCCTGCGAGCTCTCATGCGAGCGAAGCTTCGCTCGCTCACTCGTGCATTACACACGTGCTTCCGATACTTGAAAAAATAGTTATAAAAATTTCCCACATTGAGTGATATTTAATGAATTCGGGCCCATCGTTTGCGCTAATTCCCCGCAATTTGAAAAATATTTTTTCAAATCTTGAATTACCTTCAATATAACATAATATGAAAAGTCGAATGAACAGATAACTTATACTGGTTAGCCGGATATTGGCTACGCTTACCATAAAGTTATATATTATGATTATATTTTCCTTTTCCTTGAGAGGGCTTAGGCGGGGGGCAGTATTTTTTCAGAATCCGCAAGCCAGAAGCATTCTAATGAACTGCGGTATAGGCTGTCTCTGGTATAAATAATATATATATATATATACACATTATTAATTTAAGGGTGGTGGTCAAAATAGCGAATAACCAAAATAGCGAATTTAAAAATAAGGAATGTCTCAGGGTAGAATCCCCATGATTATGGAATTCGCTATTTCAGCCATTTGCCATTTTTATCTATCGCCATTTTGAATGCCTTTTAATAAAATGGAGGTGATAATAACGAATTGTCAAAATAACGAATGGCTGAAATAGCGAATTTCATAATGATGACCATTTTAGATTCAGACGTTGGTAATTTCAAAATTCGCTATTTTAACCATTTAGCATTTTGGCCATTCGCTATTTTGAGCCCCACCCTAATTTATAGCCACTATCGATAGAATAAATGTTTGTAACAGTGTAGACATTGCTCGTGGGGTGGACAATAATTGCCAGATGTCAACGACTGCACCATCCGGTAATAATCGTCCGATCGTGGAGCGTCGATCGCGCGCGTCCGCTCAGACATGCTAATTCGGTTCTATGGAACCGAAGCAACAACCCCTCGATTGTCACCCCAAGTTCGCGGTGACGAGAGCGACGTGGCCGGACATAGGAAAGCGCGTCGCTAATATCATCATGCGAATATTCGCTGCGGTCGTTTTTGTCGTAGCGATCGCTATTTGCCTGAGCTCATGTAATTTTCATGGTGAAAAAGTTGTGAAATAATGGTGAGCGAACGTTCGCGGCCGCAGGGCAAAGGCCGTCGTCGTCATCGTCGTCCGGATGAACCCCCGGTATCACGCATTACCGCACCCTTGCCAGAACGGGAACCGTCGACCGTCGAGGTAAAATAGCGAGGGCGAGCAAGCAAATTACGAGAATAAGAAAAGAAAAAACGGAAAAAACGGAAAAAACGGAAAAACAAAACAACATGTAACCGAAGGGAGAGCAAAATAATAATGAAAATAGCGAAAGGGTTACTGACAGGAATAAAGTTTTAGAGCGACAGCGCTTTTTTTTTATTCACAAAAGCTTCGAGTGATGCATAAAGGGTTGTTTGAGGTTGCACGGGACACAATATTCGCGAGCATTCGTCGTCGTTTTTACCCCCCATCAAAGTAACCTAACGTACAATATTACACCGTTTATTACATCGCAGTAGCTTCAACTACGTGTTGACGGTGTGCTACCGTGTTGTAGCTACTACATATCCACGACGTTGGCCGTCGGTAATTTGTTGCGCCCGCGTAATTAAAGGGCTAGTAGAAGCGGCTATCCGTCCTGTATTCACTTCATATTATATATATATACACACCATTACACGTATATATAGATGTAACGAGTACACAAGTACATGGTAAATTTATTTAAAAAATAGAGTGCACGGAGAAGAGAGAAGTATTAGCAACGACGGAGGACTACATCATGTGGAAATACACGTGACTCACTCCTTTCCGCCGTTTACCCCCTATAATTTTCCGCAACCTGGTATTCACGGGCTAAAGAGCGAGAGACGAAGAGCCTGAAAAAAAAAACGTTGGGTCGGAGGGAGAGAGAAGGTTGCGCTTCACGCGATATCCTGCTTCGCTTGGTTCTCCTTGTGAGTACCTAAATATAGCCGAAAAAGAGAAAAAGGTCGGGTAAGGGCGCGATTAAAGGAGGGCAAATGCGGCGCAGAGAGAGAGAGAGAAAGGAAAAATTAAGAGACGGAGGAAACGCTGCAGCCTTGACTCGACGAGTTTTAATGCGCCTTCTATAACTATTATAATACCTTAGCCAGTGGCTTGTGCACTCGTTGCCAGCAGAAGCTGCAGTCAGAGCCCTCGGAATACCGGGCGTATAATAGTTATTCAAAAATTCAACTCTCTCGCAGCCCCAGCTCGGTGCAAAAGCAGCAGCAGCACCAGCTACGACGAGAGTTACGAGGGAAGGGGCCTAGCGCGCGTTTGCAGAAAGCGGATGTGAAACGTTTTTGCCTGGACGTCGTCAGCATTACTCTCCCGGAGTGAGCCGAGCGAATCGACGAATCAGCCTTCACCCGACTACGAGACGCGAACCTGTTCGTAACGAGCCGTTTTATTCCGTCTCCGTATATATACTTAATATATATATACATATACACACTCACACTGTGTACTACAGATTTCTACCCCCATAAGAAACGCGAACAAACGCTGAGAAATATCAGAAATTTATTTAACGACAACTCGGTATTTAATTTTTCTATACGTGCGCAATCTTAAGCCGCGATAAGCTAAACACCCAGAGAAATGGGTCCGATGAGTTGATTTCAATCAATTACGTGGTATATTAGGAATTAATGAAATCCCATTTTAATCAAATAGAGTCTATTTCGTTCGGATGAAATTTTATTTCAATCAAATAGAGTCTGTTTCGTTGAGATGAAATTTTATTTCAATCAAATAGAGTCTGTTTCGTTGAGATGAAATTTTATTTCAATCAAATAGAGTTTGTTTCGGTTGAATAAAATACTAAATCGATGTTATGATGCTTCGACGATGCCAGCCTGTTATATTTTTATTTGGATGGAAGTTTGGCAAATCGTAACTCGGGCTCTGCGTCTTCTAACGATGCCGAAGATTCCGTTGTTTTCGATCTTCCTTGTATAGGAAAATCAAACATTTGGAATCTTTTTATTTTCGTCCCTTCAAATTGCTTTATCGATTCGTAAATTGATAAAGCAATCTGAACGGACGATATTTTGACAATTAATTTTTTATCTGGCGATATTGATTCACGATTCATGTAGTTTAACGTCATATGTAAGCATCATAACATCTATTCAATATATAGGTACATACTCAGCCAAAGTCAAAGAAGAATAACGAATAAAATACTATTAGGCCGGCCATTGAATAAATTATTTATTTAATGACCAGCCTAATAGGATTTTGTAGAATCGAAATAGACGATTTTAACTAAATAAAATTTCATCTGATTGAAATAAATTCTATCTGATGTGAATGAAATTTTATTCATTTCAAATACACCCTACAATCGTTTCGAATAATCCCTTCAGATCCATTTCTCTGGGTGAATAAAAGAGAATTATGCATGTGACGTCTAGAGAAAATATTTTGTCACATGTGCAATGCAAAATTATTTCGGAAAATTCAAGTCGTAGGCGATAAATCTTTTTCTTTAATTTAAATAAACATATTTTACATCCGATTAATGTGTTTTTTCTGAATTCTCTCCGAAATTGGAACAATAACGAAAATTCACATTCTTTTGTGAGAATAACAGAGCATGTTTCGTAGGATAACAATTGAAATTTAAAAAAAAAACTTTGTTTAGACGTTTTTGGCAAACAAAAACACAGTGAGGAAATTTGTATGAGGTTAAATTAAATGTTCTGCAGATCATTTTAGACGCAAACTTATTTAAAAATCCAAAGCCCGCATTTTTTTTGCCGTGTCTAGTATCTTCTGCATAAGCAAGAAATATGTATGAAATATACTTTCGGACGGTTTCCATGCTGACTATGATTTTATTTCGGTCACATTTTTTACATCCTTTTTCCCATGGAGATAAACTTTACATATTAAAAGAGGAACGGAGAAACCGAGAGGATGAGCTAATGATGGAAGAGAGCGGAAAACATGAACGGCTGCTGGTCATAGCGGTAGAAAACGACTGAAAATTTTTCGCTGAATGACGGAAATCCTCACCAATTAAATGAAATGCAAGTGCTTCAATACCTCTTTTCTTTGTATGAAAAGAGGTGTCGTGGAATTAAGAAAATATTTCTTTAAATCAATGAGACGATTTTCGTTGATTTAAAAAAAATCGGTTTTGAGACACTAACGCAAAACATAAGTTATAAAATAATTTGTTGCTAAAGGAATGGTAGCACGGCAGAGGGTCTTTAGAGAATATCGATGGAGGAAACGGTTTTGCAGGTCCAACAAATGTTCTGCGAATGTGGTGATAACCATCGTAGTTGGTACACCGAAAAAAAGAATTAGTAATACCAAGCGAATATAACGGTGGCGAAAGAAATATTTGGTCGATTGGAAGAAATATTCGTTCCAATGAAGCAAATATTTCAACCAAACCATTTCTTTGGAGTCTCTGAAATTCTTTGTCTTGGTGCAAGGGAGAGTCGCCGGTTGCCAAGTGAGGTAGGACCAGGATGATAGGAAGGCCAAAGAAAGCACGCTAATTCCTGAATCTACTGTCTCACTCTCCCTCTTATAATACCGCGTCGAGGGTCGCGAGCCACGCCGCTCGTTTATTATATATGCCGGGAGTTTTGAGGGTTGTGCCAGGGCTAAGGGAGTGTAGAGTGCTTTCTCTCGCACTCACTCCAAGGTCGTCTGGGGGGCGGTCTATCGATTTGGCCGTGCGGCACCCTCTTTCACTCCTCGCTAAGCCCACCCACACCACATGCTTTTTTTCACCAGCCAAACACTACGATATCGTGCAAAAACCCAAACGCGACGTATCCGCACGTATATCTATTATACTTTGAGCTGTGACACACTGGCAGGGATACACGCAGATCCCTCAAAACCCACATCCACTTGATAATATCGGTGTGCGCGCGCAGGACGTTTTTTTTCTTCCTTTTTTCGTTTTTTCGTTTTTTCGTTTTTTTTTCAAGCCTGTCAGAGTCGATCGTCGGGGCGATTTATTTTCAAGGATCGTCGGGACGGTGACAAAGACGCCGACACCGTCGTCTCGGTGTCGTTGCACCCCTTCTGGCTTTTCTATTACGTATACAGAAGCTCAGACCAGAGTTTGATTCGTTGCCCTCCGAGAGCCAAGGACGCCAAGAGGGCGCTCACTATCTTACCGCCCTTTTCTTTACGGTCAACAACTCAGCTATTTTCACGACTTCTCACACGGATTCCACTGAAATGGAAATACGTTCTGGGATATCGCTTTATAAGGATACTCACGTGAATATATTTTGGAAATTTCTCCCTAAAGCAAAATTCACTGGTAGTGCAAGAATTTTCTTACCGCAAATAATTTAGTACTTGATACGGGAACTGTATATTATTCTGTTGGGACAAGAATGTTTGCTTTGTATGCAGGGGCTTGAATTGTGAACTTTGAATCGTTAATGAAGCAACTATTATAATACTGATGGGCTTCCTCCGCAAATGGAAATCTCTTGTGGATTTCTGTCCTTTAAAGACACGCATATGACTATATCGCGCAATTTTTTGTAAATTACCTGGCAACTTTCATTGCATTGTGTTGGACTGTAAATGATTTTGCTACTTTATACGAGAAAAAAAAAAAAAAAAAAAAAAAAAGTGATTTTGATAGAATATAAAATTCTTACTTGATATGTAGGTATTTGCGTTTAAAATCATCAATTATACTTTAAGTAATAAAAATCGTAATCACAGGCATTCTGCAATAATGGAAACTTCGTCTAGAATAAGATTTCCTTAAGATATACAATTATATCTTCCAATCTTCCTTATTGAATAACGAAAGAATTGTTATGCAACATTTTGTAACAGTATAATCATCATTTTTGGTGTGTTACACTCCGGTAAATCAGTAGCGGCCACAACTACAATATATTTCCCGTATTATATTTACCATTACGAAGAATCGTAATTTGCCAGAAGAACATCTACTCTTTTATTGGGCTAATTTATTTATCATATAAACAAAAGTCAATTTATTCAATAGACAAATCAAGCTGTAAGGTTTTCCGACTCATTCAACCAATAGATTTGTTTCTGTGTGATATTTGTAGATAGTCGTTCGAAATTAACTCGACCACTATTCCCCATTTGGTGACCACTAATTTGGCCCAATTTTATAGATAAAATCTCTGGAAGCAGCCCCAGCACTGGAGCGAGAAAGGGTTATCCTTATAGGGAGGAGCCAATGCTTTAATCGGGTGTCGGAAGAACCCCAACAGGGCTAATCGACTTGCTCATTGAAGCACAAAAATTACTCCTCGCAAATGAATAGTGAGAAAAGTGAGTGGGAGGAGTTACTGATGCGGCAATTATTTGAGTTTTACGTCCACGGCTATATGAAGATACCCATTCTTTCTGTCCCGAAGCGTTATACTGACCATTGGACGCCCTCGATTATCACGTCGTAACAGTTCTCGTCGCGCACCTCGAATCATTTCGTTCCCTCGACATTATAGACTCTAAAGTGAGAAGGGATCTTGCCAAGCTAGGCTTTCGCATTTCTGGTACTCTTCGGTAAGCTGCGAAGAGTCGCTTTCGCAGAAATATCCCGCAAAACAAAAAACGAAGTAGTAAAATGGTAAGGAAAATCGTAATGTCGTTGATAAATCGCCTCGCGATTCTGGTTCGACGATTCTCAGAGGAAAGGACGTACAAGTCACGGCACTTTCCGGTGATATCGCTTCAAGGTCTCCGGAGATATTAACAAAGACGATGAAGCGCCAGCCAATTGAGGTTCGTCGGTCTTTTTCCACTTGCGCAGTCCGAGGCTTAAAGGGGTGGAAAAATAATGGCTAAGGGCGTGTAGGGAAAGAGGGGAGAAAGGTTTAAGTAGGTACGCGTCTAGTCGGAGGCCAGACGGTGTAATTACTTTTCTCTTGGATCATCCACAAACGACCCTTGAACTGAACGCGTCTTCGCTTTCTCATCCCTCGCTCATTTCGATGATAATAAGACGTGGGAGGGGGCGATGAAGATTCGAGCGAGCTTTCGGAAACAGTCATGGTATGTGGGTATATATTGAGGTACGGAGTAAAATACGTCGGTAAAAAGCGTCGTCGTCGTCGTCGCCGCCGCCGATCGTTCAATTTGCCAGTAGGAGCACAGAAAGGGAGTCTCGCTATTCCATGTGGACGACGGTCGAGGATAAGCGAACGAGTGGAAGCTATGTATGGGTACAAGACCGCTAAGATATTCGCGTACCCGTTCAAGGACGTGACCTGGGAAGTTCAAAAACCTCTTCGGGGTTGGCGAATTCGTAATGGGCTCCCGGCTCGCAAATCCCAACGACAGAAATTGCTCGCTCACACGAAACAGAATTGCAGCTGACTCCAGAGATTTTGCCAGAACTGAAATCTAAAAATCCTTGGGGTATCAAATTCACGAAACGATTTATTCAGAATCTGTAAATATTGAAAATTTTCATTGACATTTATGAATTAACAGAAAATTGTTATTTCAGAGAACATTTAAATTGTACAAAAAAGCGTCGCCTTCGACTTTCAAAAACGGCATTTTTACATTTCCACTTATATTTCATTTGACAGAATATTTTCGCTTGTGGGGAAAAAAAAAATGTTGATCCTATGTCGAAATCCATGAATGCAAAAGAAATTTTAAAATTTAGTAGAGAAACGGTCAAAAAACACTATGTTTGAAGAAATCGACAGAGGAATTTTGCAAAATTAATATTCCTTCTGTTTATTGATAATATGAAAATGTGTGAAGTTTGTCATCAATGAAAAATAAGGCGACAACAAAGAGATTAAAAAGCGTCATTGGAGTGAGAAATCGAGGTTTTGTCATGGTAGTGGTCGCCAAGGTTGCGGATATAGCGGCCAGACGGTGGAGCAATTTTTTTCTCCTTTTATTGGCCCCTTTCTGTCGACGAGCGACTGTGGATCGAAAGCGTTTGTGGAGGGGTGAGAAAGAGTGAGCAAAAAGTCAGTGAAATCGAGTGCGTATAGGGAGAAAGCGGGAGGAAGACGGAACGAAGCGAAGAAACATTTTACCGAATTAAGGGAGAAAGAGATGAGCGGACGAAGAAAAATAGGGGTTGGTGGGAAGTCGGGGGGCGGCGGCGGAGGGAGGGAGAGAGTGGCGGGTAGCGAGGTGGTGGGAGGATCCGTCTAGACTTTGCCCGCTCGATCCTGGCCGCGAGCGCAGCTCCTCTCAAGGCTATGGAGTTTTGTAATACGCGCCGGGTCCCGGATCGCAAGCTACGCCAAGCTACGCCAAGCTACGCCAAGCTACGAAGGGGGTGGTGACGGGGGTGGAACGCGACATAACGGAGAAAGTTGCGAGGGCGTCGTCGTCGTCGACGTCGTGGTCGGTGGTGGCGTCGCGGTGCGATCTCACCGTGTAGAGAAAGAGAGAAGGAGTGGGAAAGAGGTGGAGGGGAAGGAAAGGTCGGAGAACAGTGAAAGTCCTGGCGCTCGATAACCCCTAGCGCCAAGGTCACGGTCACGGCTAGCATCGCTCCCACTTAGCGCCCTTTCCATTTTCTCTCTCCCTCTCGCGCTCATTCGCTATCTTTCGGTTTCTTCCTTTAATTCCTCCACCTCATCCCGTCCGTTGCCGTCCGTTGCCGTCTCTTTCCGCTCTCCCTCTTCCGGCGCGCGACCGCCGCAACGAAACGCGGCTAGCGACCCAACGGAGCTGACAACCCCTCCTTACGCGACGTACGGAGAAAGCCACCCCGGGCCAAACGATATCCGCGCGCCTCTGCTTCTTTCTCACTGTCTTTATATAGATACCTACGTACGTATACAAATCTCTCTATATATATATACCTATATATGCGTTTATATATAGATATATAATTGAGCGACGCTAGCCTCACAGACGATTATCGGTACGATACGGAATTGGCGTCGTCCGAATGGCTCCCTTCCTCCTCCCTCCTTCTTTTCCTTCTTTCTTCTCTCGATATACAAGGTTCAAGCTTTTTTTCTGCTACTTCCCCTCCTTTTACGTTCATTCGACTTTTTCTGTGTAGCTTCTTCCGACTGAACTCGCTTCAATGTCTGCCAACTTTGAGGGATTAATGAGAGTAGATCAAAGTCGTGAACAAAGAGCTTTGGAATATTTACTTTTCGACGTAGGATTTATATTTATTTATTTATTCGGAATTTTGGCATATTGGCAATAGAATAAAAAAAGATTTTCGTAAAAATGAGTTTTACTCCAATGTAACAAATATGCTAAATTGACAGTTAAATGATTTATCGTACACGGCAGGTTAAAAACATTTTTTTTTTGCGAATGTTAGACAAGGAATAAATATCATGGGCAATATACATTTGTTTAAATGCACTTTTTTAGTTTTCACGTAAATGCAATTTTCCTCCGTGCGGTAAAAATGTAAAATCGTAATGAACTTTCAGGGCGTGTAACCATTATTTCCAAAGATTGTATCGAAAAAATTAATTTTTTACTGTTTCAATCAAATTTTTACCTTGGACACATTCAACACATTCGATGCCAATATTTTGGCATAGAATAATGTTAATATATTCTTAAATAACGAAGTAATTCGAAACAAACAGTCTTAATTATAAATTTTTTTCAAAGAATTACTTGCTCACATCTGCAAATAACGTCGAGTACACTTTGTATTCAAATATTGGATTAAGATGATATTACGTTGTACTTTGGGCACAAATAATGCTGTGGTGAGTGAAAAATATATGATGGTGAAAAAATAGAAGATTATTGGGGGAGGCGCGAGAGCGTGGAAATATAATCGATATGCGATAGTCTCTCGTGAGCGAGTAATTCTCGCACGCCAGTGCATAAATATACACATCGACCTACATGCTACATGAGAAAAGAGAGTGAGAGCGGCCAGAGAGAACAGCACACTGCCTCACTTGTATATACCAAGTACGCGTTTATACGGTAATACGCATATGGGACAAGATTGCAGGAGGTTTTCGCGTGCCTAAGGAGCCGCGAGATCTCGCGGTTCTGGCCGATTGTGCAATGAGCTAGGAAAATGTAGAGACAGAAGGTATGAATCGCGGCCACCGCGACATCCACACGATTCAACCTCATAGTCTTACGTCCTCTATACCTCAACCTATAGATTTTCCTCGTCTCCTGTAATACATCGCGAGAACCTGTCAATCCTCGGAATTTCCTTATCGCCTTGTAGTATGCCCACGCCAACGTTACTCACGACCACCTACTCCACATTATTATATGTAACTACGTATCAAGTTCGAATAATTTCGAGTTAAAACTTTCAAGCCATTATTTTATTTCCCTAGAAAGCATTTCTCGTGTGCATTAGCTTCCCATTTTTCTTACATATGGATCGTTATAATACATCGGAACAAAAATTGCTTTCGAATGATATGTCTTTACGGATGTTTGTGGAATAATTTTCTTGTCCTTGAGTCTGTAGCTTCCGCAGTTTCTTAGATAGCGGGATTAAATTTGTTGCAGATGTATAATATTATGAGATATAATTTAAAATTCAATTTTACATCGATCTGTCGAATAGTTTGAAATTAATGGTGTTTTGAATTTTTCGAAAAATTTATATTTCCGTTCGATCCTGCGCATATCAAGAGATATCAGGCATATGCTTTTGATTGTAAATAAATTTTAATACTCAACACCTCTATATAAATATTGTCCACTATTACAGATATTGAAATAAATATTGTTTTAATTTAACTGATAAATTTAGTCGGCAGAATTGATGATATAATATGAATAAGTATTTTCTCCAACGTTTCCATAAAACGGTTTCATTGAACCAACGCAATATTTCGTCAACAAGATTAGATAATTCGTTGAGTCAGTGAAATATAAATTTCATTCGAAATATGAACAGGTACAATTATAACTGGTTTGAATGAAGGATTCATTTGAATATTTTCGAATGAATGGTTTGTTCGAAAATTTCGTGCATCTAATTATATATTTCTGTCATTGGAAAACCTTGACGTAAACGACAATAAACCGATGAAGAGTATAAGGTAAGTAATGACGAATGGATTATGATGTGAATAGCAATGACATATGAATGAGCTACTTGTTACTCTACAATCGTAGAGATAACGAGAGGTAAGGAGCTTGAGAAGATGTTTCGTAGACATGAGGTAGAGAGAGAGCCACGAAGGTTCGGTTATAACCTTGACCCTGGCGGATCGATGAGTCGCGAGCACAGTCGGTGGGGTACCCGCCAGTCGCCATGGCTACGAGAGAAGAGCTCCTGCGTGAATCCTTTCCACGCACTCACGCATTTTCCACAATAACAAACTATACATTCAGTGACTCAAATTTGCGAAACCGAATAGATAAACAAGCACAAATCTCAGTTGCCATTATGGAATTATTAAAAGTGTTATTTCGGTTATCGTTGCCTTGAAATAATTCTCCAAATAAGCGCAATTTTCGCAGCACACTCAAATCTCGATCTACTTAATTTTCCTACTAAAATGTACTCGAAAATATCGATTTTTTCATAGTAGTTTTATTTCCAATATATGTCATATTTAGATAAAATATTTTATTAAAGAAAAAACAAAAAAAAATTTTACGATAATTCAGAGAATATATTTATCATGTGTTATTCCACTTTATACAAATTGATTGATAAGCGCGAAATTAAATCGTTTATTCGAATATAACGTGTTAGGATTGTTACCAAAAATATTTCAGATATTTACTATTTTATGTAAAAAGTATTCTCTATATTTAGTCTTGAAAACTTTTGGAATGTGTAATTAGTGCGGAAGCACATAACAGTGCTAATCGAATTTTTATATTTTTTCTGCATTTATTCGAGTTCCTGAATGAGCGCGCAGGAAAAGAAAGAAGCTCTTAACGACTCGTCGAGGGTGGTTCACCGTCCGGATGGTGAATTTTCTATTCCTTCGGGGCTTCTTGAAAGCTCCGAGGGTCTCGTCCCGAAAAAACGTCGTGTGTTTTTAGGATATCGCGAGCCGAGAATCTCTTTTGTACCAGAGAAAAGTGTAGGATCTTAAGCACCGGAAAAATTCTCTCCTAAAGTTATATTTCCAACTTTACCCTTTTTTACAAGGCAAACGGTTAAGTTGGAAGATCGTTATTTGGAAGAAAAAAAATGAGCTATTTTATTTTGTGAATAACAAATAAATAATTCCGCGCTTTTCGCGGTTATAATCAATATTCAAACGAGCGCAGTCAGGTACACCCGGTGCGATAGCTTTTTTTAATCGAGGAACCTTATTAAAGTGGCTGGAGACCAGTGGTAGGAGGGGTCTTAAGGGGGCTGGCCTTGTCGAGGGTTGGAAAAAAAGAACGACGGGAGAAAAGAAGGAGAAAGTATATATCCCGCCAGACATAAATTACCGGGTCTCACAGGTGCCCTCGAAGAAGAAAGTTTTTTCTTTTTTCCTTTCCTCCATCCCTAACGACGAGGGTCGAAGGGTGGCGATATCTGCGACGTATATAAGGCTCGGCGATATATGCGACGTGATGAGAAAAAATGACTCGGTGCTCAGCGGCAGGCTTAACCTACCTTAACAGAGGTGGGAGGGAGTCCGAAGGGCTATGACGCCAAGCAGCGAATAGAATAAAAAGATGGAGCTCACCGAGATACGCAAATAGAAATTACTAAAATAATATATGATAGCGGATCAAAGCGAAATTTTATCAACACCAGTTTTGTCAAAATTTATTTGAAGATAATTAAAAGTATGAAAAAACTATAGTTTATCCAATCTGAATCCAATTTAAATTGAAGACTTAAATCTCGAAGAATTTTGGGAGGTCTAGCAATTATTAAGTGAGAATTCTTAATTGGTTGAGCTCGCAACTTTCAAATCGTTGACTATTTACCGGCGGGAACGGCAACTATCGAACGACTGCTATTAATCGGTGACCATTCAACTGTCAATTGACGATTATTAATTCCTCAAAATGATTATCAATTCTAGTAATTTTCAATTGATAATCAGTTATTGGCAAGCTTGGCAACTATTGAGTGACAACTATTCGTAAGCCTGGTAATAAATAAGTGACAACTGCTTTTAGAGTTCTTCTGGACAAGATAAAAATTAATAAACGTAGTTGGTACTCGTAAGTTAAGAAATAAAATTGAGTTTTTTTTTACATCTATTTATATTTACCGACGTCAGCCTTTTTGCTCAAAGTAACGTCGCGTCTGGTTTTTAAGATAAATATTATATCGCAAGAGATTAATGACGCGTATGAACGACAGTGAGAAAGTGGATTGAAAAAATCGCTCATTATCTGACCTTCAAAGTTGCATGATATGATATACTGACAATGTAGCATGCGAACTGGTTCGCATCGTCTGCCAAAGAATAACTATTCCATAACAATGGCCACAATAACAATGAACAAAGCCGACTTTGCCGCATCTTAGGTATATAGATGTATTAATTTAATCGTTTAAAGGAGGGTCAGTCTTACACAAATAGCCCGCATACGTAATATTATACAACCATCGTGCAAATAAATGTCCGAAATAATTTTCCAGATGTTTCGTAAGTAAATTCGACGCATAAGCAGAGATTCTCTTTTCTATATATACCCTAAGCCTCTTTAACTCACCTAATATTACCGTAAGAATGCCAATGGAGTTATACAAGAATACACAATGACCAAGCTGTTTGCTCTTCGATAATTTTGTCCTCAAAATATCCTCTAATATCATTATCGATACATTCATCAAAATCTCTTCATTTTTTCCCCTCGACTATCATAATAGCGATCAAAAAAATTTCACTATTCACTTCACTATTAAAAAAGACTGGAAGTTTGTATGCAAAAAATCTTCAAATAAATTTAATTTACTATTATGATATAAAATTAATGTAAATTTTTCGTAAAATTGCAGTGGATTATGAAAAGTGATGTTCTTTTACAATAAATTTAATGTGAATTATCGAAATTACTGTACGATACATTAATTTTACATCCCACTTGAACTACAGAACATTTATCATGACAGTTTATGCATTAAAAACTTTCTGTACCAGTACATGAAATTTCAAGTAAATTTTTTTTGACAGTGTTTACACAAGCTGAGCACTATAAAAGAGTGTTGCGCTGCCGGCTAAAAAAAAATCAGTGCTCAAAGAATTTTGCAGAATTTTTTGCACTCTAAGACTATAAAAAAGAAAATTGAAAAAGACAAGGCCCTTACAATCGGCTTGGTCCCTCTAATCGTGCCTTAGACTCATTCTAGTTCCTTCTGAATTCTATTTAAAAGGCAGCAATAGGGTAGGTCATAGCAACACTGAGGGAGTCGAGTTATCTGGGAGTCGTAAGAGGGTCGTTATAAGTCTGACAGGGGATGTTGTTATTCGCCGTTTGACCCTCAATCGTGTTTATTTCTAGCGTTTTCTGTGACGTGCGTAGAGAAAACGAAACGTGTGTGTGTGCGTGCGCGCATCGCTAGGGGTGGGAACCAGTGAACGAACCACGTATTGGAGGTAGACAAGTTGTCCGGGCATTGGCGAAACTGTTTTTTTTAAGGATGTGAGGAAATCGCGAACTATTGGAGGGAAAAAAAAATAACCTCCTCATTGGCTCTCCACCGAATGAAGGATAATAGCAAGAGCGAGAGTGAAAGGGGTGAGGGCAACAGGGAATAGAAGGAAAGGTCTACTTTTGCGTCCATAGGCGAGGTTTCAAGGACGACCACGCCCTGTCTGCTACCACCACTACGAGCGACCGCCATCAAACACCCTTGGGAAGAGCCAGCCTCTGCGCAATTCGCACCCTCAACTGAAAACAACCAAAACACACACAACACACACTCGCATAAAGCTGGATTTAAAAAAAACTAGCAGCACCTTCAACTCTGCTCGGTCCTTGACACGTCCCCCAAATACTAAACAGTCTCATAATAACAATACTACTGATACACGTACAAAGCATAATAAACGAAAGTGCCTTTACTCGCAAAATCTGAACTTTGATCTTTTTTCCTATTGGCCATTAGACAAGAGCACATCAGATCGGATAGAGACGCGATGACGAGTTTTTTTTTAACAAAATAATTGAAATGCAGAGATATTAAGGGCAAAAAAATGTTTTCTTGACATTTTGAAGAATATTACAAAATTTCATAGGCTTCATAGTTCGTGATGATATTATGATTATATAGAGAAATCCTGAGGAAATCCGACAATTAACATTTCAGCAAGTTTTGAATTTCTCGGGATATCATTCTTTAAAATTGTGTTTATTTTTTCAAGCGTTTCCATTTCACAACCATTTATATTCACGCCGCGAAATTATTTAGCGTCATCGAGACATCGTGACGCTATGGAATTTTTAAATATAATTTTTTGTTTAGCAGAGAAAATTAAAAATTAAAAAACATTTTTTTGCCTGATACACATTATAATAAATACACGTGTGAATGAGCGAAACATGATAAATTGTCATTCACGGCGAGATAATTTTCAGCTGTTTGTCGCTATTGGATTAGAAGAGCGTAGCTATAGGATGAGATGGTCACGTGAAATTCTGTAAAAGGGTTAACTCATGGGCTTTTTGGTACAAATAAATGGAATTATGAAGGCATTCGAAAGATGGCAATTAAGTGCGAGGTTAACTATCTCGAGAGGTGAAAGGTCGCGCTACAATCGCGAATATAGAACTAAATACATGTCGGATTGATGGAAGTCACGAGTGCCTCTTGTTCGGTATGGGTGAATGTAAGGGAAAAGAGGCGGTGGCGGCGGCGGCAGGTGCTGTGTGCTCTTTAATTCACCATTAAAATCCTCGCGATAATACGAGAGAGTTTAATGAAAGCGTTGAAATCTGAAAATGCACGGTGCACCAGCGGCCGCAGCAGCGAGAGTCCGTGTTGTCCGTGTGTATTAGAGACGTTTGTTGTTTGGTGGTGCACGCGCAAAGTTATTAGGACAGCACGTTCGGCGTGTGGCGTTCATCACAATTGTTTCACGCGATATTCCGCATCGCTTTTGCGATCCACTTTCGAGAGGTGCACGTACCTACTACACCGAGTGCCACCACCAACGCCAGCAATCGCTATAACCGCGCATATGAGATTCTCTCGCAACGAGAGTACATTACCGTCGAGTGTGTTATATCTATTATCTTGACTTCAAGGCCTCGGACGATCGTTCGCTCAGAACGAGCGGGTGAATACCGCGGAACGACCGAGAGTACTCTACCTACTACTCACGCTTACCACCTACACCGCCATTTTCGTCTCTTTCCATACTAAATATTTTTAGCGGCGAGCAGTGTTTCGTTATTTCATTAAAATTATGCACAAAGAAATGTTTTCTCTTCGAGTATTCTCGAAAATAAGAGTCTGGCAAGCCAATGCATTACCACCTACGAGGTAATGCATAATAAATTGCGAAAATTTAAAAGATTATGGCTCAAACTTGTATATCGAGAACAAAAAAGACATTATTCAATAATATCACTTAATACTTGTCGGAGAAATTAGGTGCTTCCGATAAAAAATTACTCACTCATCACTTGTGAAACTTATTTATTGAATTATTTTCCAACTAAATATTTCTATTGCTTGCCCAATTTCTTTGCATTCACTTATATTTTACAGTCACGTCCAAGAGATATTCCAACAATCGAAACTTGGATATTTTTCAATTGCCAACATAAAAAACCACTCTTGAAAATTGATTCGACGGTTTTTGTTGTTGTTGTAAATATGATAAAAAGTTACAACATTTATAAAAAAGCACATTAGCATAAATTTCCAAAAATTATATATTTTTAAGTCTATTTTATTATCAACACAATACTTAATTCAACTCCCAAAAAAAGGTTTAAACATTTTTACACTTTCTTTATTATAATTTTTTTTTTCATACTTCATATTTCACTGGTAAATAACTCTCAATTATTAGATAACATACATAACTTTAATTTTTTTTTTCGTATCTGTCAAAAAATATAAAAAGGACATTTTTAAAATTGCTAACAAAGCCCCTTTTTATCATAATTGATAAATATTATTCAATGATCGATCATCTCGTGCCTGATAAGCAACGATGCGGTACGTTCTCGTGAAGAGGCTAGCTTTGAGCGATATTACACACTCTAGTAGCTCGTAAAACTCGAACCCCACAGTTCTAGATGCTTTCCCTGGTGGGATAGTGGGTGCTACGAGGCTCGAAGTGCACCAACACTCCTACTCTATAGAGCATATCGTCGGACCGTTGACTACACGCAAGAGAGTACTGGTCGACCTGGTCGGTGATCCTTTCCATCGTTGGCATGCACTAGACACTATAGACTCTGAGTATCGCTATATAGAGAGAAGCAAGGTTACAGAACGAAGGAAGAATCAGCTCCACTTTTCTGCGGCATTCACCGCTGGAAGTCAGGAAAAGCGAGGGTGAAATACGATAGAGTCGAGGCGCGGTGCGGCACCATGACCTCGACAACTCACCCTCCGCCTCGGATCTCCCTCGACTCTCCCTCGGCTTTCAGTTGGGTCACCACTTTTCCCGCCAATTAGCCCGAAAGGATAGAAGAAATCGACGTCGTCGTCTTTGGCCTCGAAGTCATTCTCTTTTTGCTCCTCTTATTACGCGTCGATTTGTGTGTAAGTGCTTAGATTGGTGAATATGTCGAGGGTCATCGGATATTTCAACCCCTGTCCAAGGTCACCAATTATTGCTTCGAAAAAGAAACCTACGCACTATCGTTTCAGCGAAGAATTTTCTTATTCCAGGATCGGTAAGGATTATACCTGTTGTATAATCTCGGTATTATTTATCGTCCTTCGATACACAGTACAAAAAGTTACGTGGAGTCGACTAAAATCCGAAAAAAAAACATTATTTTTTCTCTCTTATCGCGGCACTTGTAATTGTATGTAATTGCGTCGAAGGGGTCGGTTTATATGATGACTTCACGTCCTCAATGCCTATTATAGGTTTAGGCATACTATCATATATATATAAGTAGAATAAGTTGGTACCGACTGAGTAACGATCGGCTGTGCGTAATAGTCAAGTGTATTTCATCTAAAAGGTACACAATTGCGCCAATAACTATATTTGCCATATAGTCTCGAGTACCAGCCAATACTTGTCCTGTTGTCTCTCTAAATTTACACACGTAATTGCAAAACAGCTTGCTATCCTCATTCCTTCTTATGTATTTTCTAACCCGAGATTCAGCTTGGCCATATACATTTTTCTTTCACTTCTCTTAGTCCCTGTTGCCAATCGATAATGACCAATAATAAGGCGTTGACTTCGCACATAAACTTTTATGAGAAATATAAGTTTATTAAATGACAAATTTATCAAAAATCAACTCTTCGCGATACAATAATAGGTTGCATCACTAGTTGAAAAAAATTCTACTCAATCGAAATATAAATCCGTTGAAAACGGAAAATATTTTCCTGTCTCTAGATAATACCGGTATTGTTTTGATCCGAATTTTTCATTCCCCAGAGATTTGTAACTAGGTACACATGTAAGACAGGCAATTGTGCCTATAACTTTATTTACCATCGCCTTCAAGACAAATCAGTAACCGTGCCGTTTGCTCTCTAAGTTAATACATATAATTGCAAAAGAAAATAATATAATCTATGTATTTTCTCACCCGAAACTTTCGAGGACTCCTTGGCCATGTACGTATTTTTTCTCTTGCGCCGTTGCGATGTAATTTCCCTGTGGACGATCGAAACCTAATAATCTATATTGCGCACATTTACATCTTTAAGGAAATTCTAAAATTACAAACTTTACCAGAAAATAAACCTCCGTCCAAATTCCACCAAGATAAATTTCTACCCAATTAATCTCCAGCAGAATGAAATTTCCCGCATTATAAACACCCTTAAAAAATTGAGCACATCATGTTTAATCTTGTTTTATCTGGATAATCCGGAAAATATTATTATCATCGAAGAAAGAATCTACTATTATCTAGACAACATAAAGAGTATTCGTCTTGATGGAAATTTGTATTGGACAGGACCTTGGAACTCGGTAGAGATCTCAATATACCGTAAATTTAATAGAAACGACACGCAATTGCGCCAATAACTATGTTAACTCCACCGAGAGAAATGGACAATTTCATTGACGCCAAAGTAACTAGTGGGTTGATTTTATTTTCATTAATTCCAACAAAACATTCCTTTGATAGTGGTTATATGTTTGATAGTGATGATATAATAGAGAAACGTTTTCAATGTTTTAATGATAAGTTTTCATTGATTCAAAGAAACGGTCTCCTTGATTCATTGAAACATCTATAGGGCTGTCTCTCTCGCACCTAACCTCACTTTTATGTTTTCCAGTCTCCCGAACAAATGGCTTTAAGTTTGAGTAATGGAGCTCGGCTCGTTCCTGCCGTATTTGAGCACGTTCCCACTAAATTTGAGCTTTATCTCGTCGAATAGTTTAGGAAAAAAGGTCTCAAAAGTCTCTTCAGTCAAATCAATGAAAATAAGAATAATTTTTTCAATCGAATGTCACTACTTTTCTTCGTTTGGTTTGTGATAATTCAATGAAAAGATAGTCTTTAAAGTTGGGTATTTATTTGTACTGGCTAAGATTGCGGTGAATCTATCAATGAAATCCGTACCAACTCTTTGCTCTCTGAGTTTACACACGAAATAGCGAAGAAGCTTGCTAATCGACATTCCTTCCTATGTTTTTTTATGACACGTTAGAAGTGTGATTTCTTCTCTCGCAGACTCTCCCCTTCGACTCAATCTCTCTTAAGTCCCGGGAGGGTAAAGGCGGCTTCGATGGCACAGTTGTGACGAGGGTTGGCGTCCCAATTCCCTTGGCGATGCTGTAAGGACGCACGAATTGAGGGAAGGTTAGGTGAGAGATACGTCTGAGGGCGGAGAAGGTTGTAGTCGGCTTGGATGTCGTGTTGGTGATGGCCGCGATCGTTGGGCAAGGGGTGGGGGATGTTTGAGGGGCGGTGTTTGTCGACAGAAAGGAAGGGTAGGTCTGGTTGGGGTAGGACGCGCCCAGAAGGTCGCTGAAAGGACGCCG
Source organism: Tromatobia lineatoria (assembly GCA_949699805.1). Taxonomy (NCBI): domain Eukaryota; kingdom Metazoa; phylum Arthropoda; class Insecta; order Hymenoptera; family Ichneumonidae; genus Tromatobia; species Tromatobia lineatoria. The sequence continues at coordinate 22,969,603 of OX453038.1, read as the reverse complement.
CCTCGAGGAGAGCTTTAACAGGGGTAGGCGTAGGTCAGCAACCACCTACGCACACCTCAATCAATATCCAGGCTCTCTAAATCGGTTTTTTCATTTTTATTATTACGCCTGACCCTTCTTTTAAACTCCAAATCTTTCCAAGTAACCAACGGCTTAATACTGCCAAAAAGTCTTGAGAGTCGTTACGGACGGTCCGCGGCAACGATAAACTTTGCCCTTAGCTATGCTTCGCATTCTGTCAACTCAATTTCGTTAAGCCACCCCTCGACTAATTTCTTCGGCAGCGCGATGTAATCATCTGACCCACCGGCTCTTCCTACCCTCGACAATTTTAATCTACCATCGGAATATACGTGCCACCACGGTGACTTTGATGATACATCACCTTCCACCTCACCTGCACTCGGAATAATCGACGGTATTACTTTTTATTTTCACGTCATCTTATCAATTGGTACAAGTTATTTGACTTTTCAGAACAGTCGATTAGTTCAGGTAACTACAAAAATAGTTTGATCAACTTGTCAAGTCTTTTCGCTTTTTTTAACTGGCTAGTATTAATAATGTAGCCATCGGTTCGTTGTCTTAATAGCTTTATCGGTCAATACAACATTAGTAAACATTAATGCACTTAAAAAACACTGACAAAAACCAAGTTATAGGCCCTAATTACTTCATGCAGTATAAATTTATGCTATGATTCATTTCATGATAAAAACCTTTTTGTTATTATCTAAAGATTTTCAGACTTTTGAGTAACTGCAATAAAAATCAAACAAGAAAAACTGAATAAAAAATTTCAGAGTTCTAACGACCAATTATTATATTCAATTGATTGGAAAAATCAGGTGACATTTCACGAATCTGTTATTCGTTGAAAAAAAAAAGCGAAATATCTTTATTCTAAATTCCACGATAAATAAAAACGTTTGCGGTTTTCAATTCCGTATAACGAGTGAAAATTAACAATCCAATGTTTAAAAAGCGTTGGATGATAGAGACCGAGAAATGTACCGAGGATTGAGATAGTGCATTAGTAGCAATCGCTTTCGACGAGCTCTCCCTATTTTTCCTAGTGTGTTTCCACCGCCTATATTTATCGTAACAGCGAGTGTAATCTTGAGGTATCGGTGAACGACTTTGTTGCTCCTTCTCATGCAGTGAGTTTAAAAGTTGCTGGGGAATCTAGTGTGGCCGTACATGCACCACCGATAGCCGCGGTACCAGTGAGTGAGGAGAGAAGTAGTAACATTATAACAGGTAGAGAAGCCCGCTGCTCGTGCGAAGTCAAAAGTTAGGAGACTGCACTGCTCTCGTGGTTGTACCGCGTGGAGCGCAACGTTCGTCCGTAACAAACAAGAGTGACGAGTGGGGAGACGAGCGGCCGCCTGTATATCTATGTATACCAGGAGCAGTCGCTCGCGACGACGGCGACGGCGACGACGACGACAAGCCGCATCGAGAGTAGTAGGAAAATTCAGGTCGCGCCTTGACACACTTGCACTCACCACGTGCATCGCGACCGAGGTGCATGCGTCTCTCCACGAGAGAGGAGTAGGTGCGCTCTCGACTGTATACATGCACTACGTATAGGTATAACGATTGCACACTCGCGCACACACGGCTTTTACCTTTGTGCGCTTTTCATTGTATTGTCGCTTTCTGCTACGTCGAAACAATTCATTCTCCACGCCTCTCTGTGTTGAGCAGTCGCGAGGATTTCCTCGATTGCGCTTTACTACTTCCGAGTTCCGGATTTTTCAAAATTTTCTTTATCGCATTATTGATTTATTTGCCGATAGATGAAATTATTTGGGAACTCGATATTTTTGTGTTGAACACTTTTGTGTGAATACAAGTGAAAAAAGAATTGCACTTTCGTATCATGATTTTGAATTTTTTGTAGTTGGGCCTGTTTTTATAAAATTAAAATTTCCGATGCATTGATTACGGATTTATAACTGCTTTGATTTTTTTCTGGCATTTAGTTTATTTTAAACGATCTATATATTTGTTTATTTTTTGATGCATGAATGGGCAAGCATTTTTGTGGTTAGCAGGAATATTCTTCGAAATGTTGGATACTTCTGTAAAACGAAATTTAAAAAAACAGAGTTCTGTTTTCGGAAAATAGAATCTTGAAGTTTTAACGCGTAAATACATTTCTTTTTCATTTCATTTAAAAATGGGATGCAATGTCATGTCATTTCACTACTTAGCAAACGTTACCCAGAATCTTTTGAATATAACTAAGAAAAAGTCTCTTGACATACATTCATTTTCTGTGGAACATCAAGCGACTACAAATCAGCCAAAAAAGTAATTTATCTTAAAAATATCATTGTTTCTATTCACATAGAAAGTTCTTGACTTACTCGTTCGATGATGAGTTTCCCGTTCTACAATTCATCCGATTTATTTTTTCAAGTCATTTTACGAATTCATGTAAAAACTAAATATTGAATGCACTGTAAAACACTCGATCATTTTAAGAACACGTTACCCTTTTACGAGGGCATGTGATAATAATCCAAATAGTAGTAAGCCTGTTTCAGAAAAATGAAAAAATGATCGATTTCGTGATTATTTCTCAATCAGTATAGAAAAGAATAAAAATAATGAAAAAAAAAATTAAGAGCCACACGTAGCTTTCCTTTGTGTAGCTCTGCACTTCCGCTTTACATTTGCACATACCTCGAGTCACATGTATATCGAGGCATATTCTTCTTTTATTTATCCACTAAGAGGGCGTTATTCCGTGTCCGTGTTGAATCTGGACTGCACATTTTTTTTCCTCTCTTTGATATAAATTCGATATACCAATATACCTATATATATCGCCTGAGCTGCTTTCATTATTATCGCGTCAATGAATCACGCCTCTTGCGTATTCGATAAGTCTCTCCCTCTCTCGTTATGCCCATTTCTTCCCGCTCCGACAATTTTTTTCCTTGTTATTCGCACTCGTCCGAAGCGCAACGCAATATCTCCCTCGTTGAATCTCTTCGGCTCGCCAACGTGACGCAAGGTTATCGTCGTTGCGCTGAGATTGGGGCTCGGCGTTGGACGAGTCGCGACGACGACGACGACGAGCAAAACTCATCGGCTCTGTAATTTGCGCAATCGATTGGCTCTCGGTGCAACGAACGAATTTCCCCGCAAAATTCACTGGGAATTTAAATAATTGAAATCAGAAATGTCGAAAGCGGATTCGAAGTGAAGCAGGTGCATTTTTTATATTCTTCCTATTATTCCATTAATTTTTGTCATATAACCAAACGACTTTTCATAGTGCTAAAAACTTATGAATGAGGTTGAAAAAAATGACGATTACAATCCTTTAATAAGCTTCAATATCTGTAAAAACTCACGAAATATATAAAATGTTATCAAGTGTTTTGAAGCTTACGAATTGTCTTGTACTCTGGAATATAATAACACCTCAGATCTGTAAGTTCCAATTACTTTCTAAAATAAATATTCATGGCATGTCATTTGAAAATTATTAATTTATATCAATTCACTGCAGTGTGTATAAATTTTCGAAGTAGATACAAACGAAATGTTTAAAAAATTAGATGGTTTTGTATTGATTTTTCAATGCATTCAATATATTTTACTCTTTCTAAATAAATATTTAACTAATATTTTGTGCGTACTTAATATTTTTTACAAAGTGCCAAAAAACGGTTTCAACGTCTTTCATGAAAAACTGGAAAAAGATGAAAGAAAAATGTCTATGACAGTAGACATTTTGATGACCATTCTAGATTGAGGCGCTTCTAATTTCGAAATGACGAGTAGCGTCAATGAGGAGAGTAAGAGAAAAGATGAGAGTGCCGGCAGATAAATTGACTGAGGAAGAGTGAGGGAAAGGTGAATCTCGGGTGTTGCCAGGAGCGCGCGTAGCGCATCGAGGTGAAGGAAAGGAGCCGATTAAAAAAACGGCAGCAACAGCAACGAGGCGCATAGTAGTAGTATAGTTTCACTACTGCGTCCGCTCGATCCTCGTACCCTCCCCCCGTATATATGTATCTATATAGAGTGATACACCGGTTGCGTGGAATCGCTGTTGTTGGTTGGCTCGGCGGAGCGAGCGTGAATTCACGCGACCTCGAGCCAAGTCTCATCGTGGTACGTGCAGTCCGCGGAATCCCGTCGATACGATTTCCTATTCTCTCTTTGGCTGTGCCCGCTGCTGCGCTAGCTAAGCTGACGCGACGACGGTAAAGCTGGTACCCCCGTCGCTCACCTTGCGCCCCCGCCCACCACCTGACAAAACGAGCAACTACCTACTTGGTACGCACTCGTTCAACGTCCCCTCTACAATTAGACCTCTCGTGCATCCTTTCCACAAACAGTATCCTGTCGATTCACTTATTCTCACTATTTGCTATTATACCTTTTTATTATTTTAAACTGTCGTTATCTACACCGTACACAGGAGTCTATAATTATTGGATTTAATAGTTCCAAATTTCGCAATATTCGAAATTGTTGTCTATGAAAATTGTGAAAAAATTGCACTCTTTCTTTTATAGGATTTAATAGGATTACCATTTTTCAAAGAACAGATATTAATTCACTATAGCTAACAGTTGCAGATACGCAAAAAACTGGCTAGAGACTTATTGGTCGTTATTGAATATTCTAATTAATTGTGTATTAAAGACAATTCTTGTACTTCCAGCAACCGTTTGTTATTTATCCATATACTCAGTACAAAGCAATTTATAGAGCTTCAAAAACGAAAAAAGTACATGAAGAGCAGAATCTAGTGAAACTTGAAATTATTTTAGTAAATGTAGTGTAGCAAGAAGAAGAGATATTTTCCTAGTAGAAATACTGTTCGGTTAAATCTCTGAGTATACTATATCTGCAGAAATTTATGTAAATTCCAACCAGATGTGTATTTATATTTCTTCCAAAGACTTCTTCCTACAAAAACCCCGATAAAACGACATAAATAGTCTAAATCGTTTATCCTTTATACTAAAAAAAAACAATTCCGAATCTCCCGCCAATTACAATAAAATAGTTAATCCTCAAACCGTTTTTTCTCGTATCATCATAATAGTTAAATATTCGAGATATCGCCCGAGATTTTGCCGTCCGATGTGACGTCGATATGTTGCTACCCCGTAATCTTTGATACTCGGCGTGTATATACATATATATATATAGTCATACCAAAGTTAGATTACTATTAGAGACATAAGCACACGCGATGCGAGCGAACTCGAGTAGTAGTAGTCGTTCCTCTCCGTCTCGTCGTCGTTGACGACGACGACGACGACGACGACGACAGCGTCGCGCGCGGTCTTATCTAGGCCATGGCTAGCCTGCACACGAGCGCAACACTCGGCGTTGTCTCGTGGATATGCTGCAGCGAGCGAGCGAGCGCGCAAAACGATAGCCGCGCGCAACGAGAGAACGCGCGAATCCATCATAGCGATGCTAGCACGCGCGTCCTGCGGAGTTACTGTGATGCTGCTACTGCTACGGCTGTCCCTAAGCATTTTATGCAGCACGCGAAACGTTTTCGCGACTCAAAGCAGTGTGACCGAGTCTCTCCTACCTACTTGGCACTATCTCCTTAACAAGAAGAATATATCGACGGCAGCGAGTGGTCCGTGAGCTACTGTTTCTCTGCCCACTGTACAAGTGCAACAAGTACTGCTCCTGCACGCGCCTATGATTACTCTTAAGGAGGGTTAAGCGTTTCACACGGGTAAAACTGTTGCTACATTTTTTTTTTTTTTCACCGTTTCGACACTTTTTGGTGACTTGATTATTTAAATCGTGGCTTGAGTAACGACTTAAGAAATGGTCGAGGGAGGTTAGAATTCACTTTGTAACAGCATAACATATGCAAATATAATTACAGCTGAGTCATTAAATGGAAAAAAAAAAAAAAAAAAAAATAGTGATATTCGTAAAGGATTTTTTAGGTTGGTATTTTTGAAAAATAAACCTTTATATTAAGATAATTGTGACCAGTAATATCGCATTTTGTTTGTTAAAACATGTTTCAGCAATTTTTTTGGTGGGTTTTGATATAACATAGAGAGTTAATTTGTTGATATTTTATGCTTAGGGATACAAGTTGTTGCAACATTTAAGCGTTTAATAATATGAAATTTTGAGGTAGCAGATTGATACAACATCTTTCGATAAACAAAACGATTCGTATTCCATTGATCGATTTTTCGAATAAATTGGACTATTGCTTAATTAAATTCAAATTATATGACTGAATGTTTCTTTATTTGGAGAACGAAAAATGTTATTCGAGTTATCGTGGAAAATGAACAAATGGATAGGAAAATCCGTGGAACTGGTTTGGCAAAATGAGCACTAATTTCACAGCAAAGTAATGCTAGAGATTTCGACATGCAACCAGTCGAGACGCTCTCATAGCGATATTCGAAGGTGCGTGAAGTTCGCCTACTACTTTTCTCTCGCTACTGTTCGTGCTGAGAGGTTCCAGTAGGTTCTCGCTTCTACGCTTCTTTTTATTAGTTTGTTTTTTTGTTCTTACATTCTTTTTCACAACTCTCCGTGGCTTCTCCACGCAGCTCTCCCTCGATCGGTGCGGGACTCCCTGAGCGTGACGGGAAGTGCCTTCGCGCGAGGTCCCCGCACGTTCGTTTCAAGGATGAGAAAGGGATACACCGTGCAAAGGGGAAATGTATCGTCGCGTCAAGGAGACTCCAAGAGTTTTCGCCAAGTGGCTCACTTGAAAAATACTTCAACCCTTAGAAATACCAAGGAAAATACAGCTTCATAAAAATTAAGTAGACAGTGATTATTATTCACTGTCTATTGTATTTAAAAATATATATCGATATATACATATGTTAATTATTTACAAAATATATTTCATTATTTAAATCAAAAATATATTTTCAGTCATATGCAGTCGTGGAATAATTCAGAATATTATATTATGAAAAAATTCGGAATATTATATTTTTGCAATGAAATCTTCAATAATTCCCATTTGTTGTCATTTCCGTGACGCCTACGAGGTATAATTAATCTACATGATTTTTTTTAGAGTACCCGCTTTCCATGTAGAAAAACAGGACAGCGTATAAATTTATGAGTTTTGTATTAAAAACATAAAATGAGAATGATTAAGCGGGAAATATCGCGCGTTAAACTCGAACGGAAATTGTACAAGAGGTCGCTATATACAATATATGGCTATATGCGATATATAGTGCATCGTCGTCGTCGTCATATATACCCAGTTATAATCGACCCAGAACTCGCACGGATAATAAAGTTCACGTATAGACGCGGTGGTTTGGTATCCTCTATCTGGCCGGCATTGACGTCCGGCGATAATAAAAAAATATGACTCGAACGACGAGTGAGAAAAAGAGAAAGAGAAAGAGGGAGCGAGAATATCGCACGACGCGTGAGGGAGCGAGCGAGTCGGCGATATTCGTGCTGCACGGAAAGTGAGAGTCTCCTCGTCCCTCGTTATATTTACGTTACATTGCGCCAAGTAGTATAGTTACGTCGATCCGGAGCACGAGCTCACCCGCGCGACCTAAATAAAAATAAATCGTAAGGATATACGACGATAAAATGTGAATAAACAAAACAAGAAAATGAAAAAATGAAAAAATGAATAAATGCATTCGTTGCCTGGATATACGTGCCAAGTTCACATATTTAGCTTATTCGTGGAACAGACAATACACAAAATACCTTCTATAAAAAGGAGATATCATTTTTTTTTCTCCCACCCTCAAGTATCATTATAAATAGTTAACACTGATACTGACAAAGAAACGGCTTTGGTGATCAACTTTGAGAGGAGCTTCAATCAAATGAACGCATAATGTTCTTTATTCAAATCAGCCATCCTCAAAGTTCATTATCAGAATTTTTTTTTTTTTTTTTCCTTTCAGAGCCAGTTTCAAAATCTTCGTAATAACGTTAGTTGTTACATGATAATTTTTGGTTTCTTTTCGGGATTGAATTTGGAAAACATGCTAAACGTCAGATATAGCAAAATATAATATATATTTATATTAGATAACGTAAAAAGCGTGTATAATATATGTATAAAGATATTTTCGTATACTTTTTAGCGCATGTGAAAGCGAAAGGAACGGACGGACAATGGGAAACGTCTTGTCGCGAGAGCGTCGAATGATGACCCCTCTTCCTCTCCCTTCCTCCCTCTTTCCTTCTTCGTCATTTTTCTCTTCTTCTAACTTGCCGCCTCTATCTCCGCCGTGGCCGCATTCTTCCAACGTCTCCTCTTCCTATACACTTGGAGAGCGTTGTCTCTCCGCTCTCGGCCACCACTTTTATCTTATATACTTCTGTAACCGCGAGCTCGCACGCGAGGAACAAGAGAGGAGGGACGAATTGGCGGTAAAATGAGAGGAGAGAAGTGCTATGGCGGAAAAGATTTCGAGCTGCAACTCGATTGAACACAAACCGGCGAAAGTAAAAGAAGTGGAGTTGGACTGGCAATTCTCGCTTTTAAAAATAGGCCGACCAGCCGTTCTCGTCATCGCTGGTTGTTAGCTGCGACTGAAGGAACTCCCAGCCTGCCTCTCTTTTCCGTCTCTCATTACCTTCCCTCCTCCTTTCAATCCTTTGCTCTACCCCTCATTTGTATTTCGAAAAATACTTGTAGCGTTTTTTACATTCCTAAAATAATAATTTCAGCAATAGGAGTTTGATATAATAATTTGTCAATTATATGAGCAATATTATACATACTCTACATCAATTTTAATATACCTGCGAGCACTCTCACGTTCAATAACTAATTATGAGTCGCTCTTTTTTTCCACTTACCATCTCCTAATGTTATGTTACAAAAAATGTCTTTCAAAAGTTGAAGCTGATTCTTCGGACATTAACTAAATTATCCAACATAAACTAAAATCAGATCACTAGAAACTTAATGACCATAAATTTGAATGAATAAATAAAAATTCGCAAAATAAACTTTCACTTTTCCATTGTTACAGCGAATCCATTATTATTATTATTATTATTATTACGCTTCCCGTGTACAATTTGTTGGAGTTTTGCTTAATTTATTGAAAAGCTTTGCCTGCGGCTGACATTTTTATTTTGATTAAAAAAAAAAAGTATTGAAATAAAATGGTCGATCGAGAAAACTTGTCTCTTCTTTTCGTACGGTTGCATAGCTAGAGGAGACGAGGATCTGCTCGCCGCTGGTGCGGTGCAGCAGTTGCATCGGCGTCGCGGCGGTTCGAGGGGCGAAGAGCGTCGACGCCGAGTAGCAGCAGCAGCAGGAGAACCGCGAACGCGCGGACTGCGCGGTGGGGATTAGGCCTTGGGAGAGTTCGCTGCACCTCCCGTCCGTCCGTACGTCCTGCCCCGTCGCCGCGTATTTCCCCCTCCTCGCCCTTCCTCCGCCGCTGCATCGACTACGACTACGACGACGACGACGACTTCCCCTTTCCAAGTCGCCATATAGCCAGTCGATGCACACGCAACACGAACACGTTGCACACACAATTGGCAACACACACGTCAACCGCTAACTAATACTATAGTCCGCGCTACTATGTGTGCTCATTCGTTTGTACTACATGCGTTGGCACTGGCACTGGCACATTTGACTCTGACTCGCATTCACACTTTTCACTATCGATATACTGTCTCTCTAACGTATTTACGCTCTGACAACGTACGCACCAGGTGCTTGTCTTGGGCAATTTTTGATGCAGTAATTATCCGAATTGGCATTTATTAATGACCGATTCATTAATCATTTTCAGAAATTGAATTTTCATTTAACCACATTTTTTCTTAACAAAACATTATTTGGGCAATGGTAAATGAACATCAGAATGTAATTTCAAATGCTTATTCATTTGGGAGTCCAGTATTTGGTAGTGTATTGTTCGAATTGACATTCATGAATGATTTATTTATCAATCATTTCTAGCATTGAGATTATTATTATTACATATTTTATTGCGTAAACTGATAAATTTTTTTACAAACCAAAATCAATATTGCCTTAATTCCACCAAAACATTATGTGAAATGGTTTTAAAAATATTGTCTTTAAATCTTCTTGAAACAAACTGATGAATTTTTTTACAAAATAATAGAAATATTTTCTTAACTCCATCAAAACATAATCCTGAATATTTTCTTGTTCGATTAATGTGAACTTTGGTCTCATAATTATACGAATTAGCATAGACAATTGAATATGTCATTAATAATGTTAAGATCAAAATTCTATTTAAATCTCAGTCGATTGCAAAAAATTTTTTCACCAATTTAAATCAATCGCATCGAATGCAACAACAGCAACAACAACAACAACAAAAACAACCTCAAGTTTCAAATCTCACGTTAGCTATTTATTGAATTAAACGTTTTTTTTTGTCCTGGGATTAAAGTGTTAAAATATTTTGTATTCAAGTACGTATCAATGGAGCAATCACTTGACATTAATCGAAAGGATATTTTGTATAAAAAATATGTTTTAAAGCTAAAAGTATCGACAATAACGTGGAAGATTCTCGTGTTGGGATTGTTGCAACGCCGTATATGCATTTGTGCGTTATACATATAGAGAGGAGAGTGAGCGCGCAGACGGAGAGGCATGCAATATACGAGGGGAGTTAAAAGACGTCGTGACACGCTTCGAAAGTGATACATCCTTGGCACTCTCGGTTAGAAACATGCAACGTCGATCAACTGCCGCGTATGGTACAAGAGTCGTTTCATAATTTTCTTTTCTACATTTTGCTGTGAATTATCGAAATGGAGAAGCGCCGAACAAGGACAGACGAATAAATTCATAATCTCGTCAAAGGCGTGACATTAAACGAGCTACTTTAAGATTTATGTGTGACCCAAGAGTCGCTCGAACGTGCTGCACTTCTATCTTCTGATTACACCGTTATTATATTAATAACGATCCAAAAGAATCATTAAAAATGCCAGTCTCATAACTAGACTGTTAAAAATATTCGAAAAATAAATAAATCTTTCGTTACCCATAGCGAGCATGAAATTTAATTCAACATACAATTATGTCACGAAACAAACATATTTATATGGTAAAAACGAATTTATTATTTATTATTTAGCAAAAATGTTCGTCAATGTACTTTCACTTTTGGTTTTAGGAATAATTTTTCAACTATATTCCTAAAAAACGAAATGACAACAACAAAAAATCGTAGTATTATGGATTAGTAAGCGCTTTAAAAATAATTAGAAAAATAATGATTCGAGGAAAGGCTTCGTGCAACTGCTGCACTGTTATCACACGAGATAGAGAAAGAGGGAAGAGTGGCATCGATAAAACGGTGGCGATCGTAAGCTCGTGTTGACCGCGGGTGACCGCAAGTTAACGCGATCACTCGCCGCACACACATTGTAGACACAATAAAAGAGTAGAAGTCGTTTTTAAACATTAACGTCCGCGAACTCTCAATCGTTTAGCCGGACGTGCGTTCACTTATACGCAACGCTATACATAGCATTGTACCTTTTTCAACTGAGCTCATCGTACTGTACATACACATTGCTACTTAACAGACATATTTTATGCATGTCGAGCTGCCTACGATGCAATCACCTACTGAATATTGCATATACAATCCGTCATTGATACAGATACGCATTTTTCGTAAAACATTCAAGTAATTTAATAATATAATATTTGCATTTTATTTTATATGGAATCCTATCGGTAATTTTAAAAATTCCCAATTAAGAATTATTCGATGAATTTTACGCTACACTTTGAAAATTGTGCTAGTTCTGGTTTATTCAATGCCGATTTTTTATTATCGATACACACCACTATTTCTACAATTACTATGTTTAACGGTCAGTGTGCACAATTGTTTATCCCAATTTCTATATCTTTTATTTTTAAACTTAGTTTTGAAAATAACCAAAGCTTTGAAATAATCAGAAACGATCGTAGCTGTGTTATCGACTGTATTGAATTGATGGTTGTATCGAATGTTTGAAAGTTTTTTTAATTATCTCGATTATATTTAAACCATGATTCATACTATCCTTGTGATAACCGAGGTTTAATAGAATTTAAATGGAAAATTACTTTGAATCGCTCGAAAACCAACTAATTATCTTCCTATAATAAACATTGTTACTTTTTTGCGATAATAACGAGTAATAGACAGTTATCCTTTCACAATCATCAATAATAATTTCTGGATATTGATTCATGATCATTCAGTCAATAAAATATTCCAACGACTGTTTGTTGAAACGTTTATCTTTTGAGCTGTTTCCTGAATTTCTTTACAGCACAGTTGTAACCCTTCTATTCATTTCAAGCTCACATTATTTCTTCATTCCAGTTTCGGAAACAGTATTTCACTAAATTGATTTAAAAAATCTAAAATATTGTATTTTAGAAAAACACAAAGAACATTTCGCATTACATTTCACGTATGAGAAAAAAGTCCCAATTTTTTCCATACATACCATGTCACATGGAATGAAGAATCATTCTTTTTTTAAATCCTTTCAGCTAAACGGTAAATTTAATTTACGATCATTCTTGCAGAATGTATTGGATAAATGAACAAATACTATAAGTTTATAAATATTAAGATAATCTCTCTTATATAGCGCAAGGAAGTTCATTGAATACCATCATTCGTTAAAAAATCACAGCAATATATAACATGCAGCAAAATGACATAATAATAAATGTTGTTTGAAGAACTAGAAAAATTAAGTAGGTAAAAAAAATGGGTACGTGTATTCATAAAAAATTACAAAAATGTATAGAGTCGCTTCTCGGTAGTGAGAGACTCCTGATCGCCGGCAGAGGGCACTGCCAAGGAGTGCACACTGCACTATGCAGATTGTGCATATAGCGAGATGTGCGCGCAAGCTCGTTCGTGAGGGAACGCGTATGGTGTGTTGTAGGTTGTGGCACGGGAACGGACCTTGGAAGCCGTTCTTAGCGGATCGAGGGAATCTTTCCGGTTCTCGGGCCTCGCTCGCTGGTGTGGGGTGCTCGGTGAGTCCGCGAGAGCTCGCACTACTCGCTGCGACTACCCAATCGGGGTTTCTTCTTCTTCTTCTTCTCCTCCTCCTCCTTGTGCTTCTCCGCTTCGTTCCTTGTTGTGTCGTGCCCTTGAAGAGAGCTGTACTGCCTCTACTACACTACATAGTATATACACAACACACAGCTCGTCGGAGTCGTGGGCCTTTCGCGTTTCCCCTTGGCAGCAGAGTCCAGCAGCCGGAAAGCCCTGAAAGAACGCCAACTCAACGTTGCTGCTTCTTTCTTCACGGTTTCCGACACCATCTCGATTGTCTATCTCTCGGGAGTGAGAAAGAGAGATCATCTCTGGGAAAATAAAAGTTACTACAAACGACTACCTCCTTCCTCCCTTCAATATAAGTCATTCCATGTCACAACCACTGTAACCTTGTAAGTAGACTTTTCAACCCTCCAAATATATTCCCGCGCATTTTGATCATTTTTTCGTTAGTCCCTGACATACCAATATATGTCACATGAAATTGGAAGTAAAACTGAATATGCCTGAATATGAGAAAAGGAATATTATTGAAAAAGGGACCGATGTGCCACTATAATCTGTACGAAATTTTTGTTTACACCTTCAAATATTTTTCGACGCGTCTGCGAATATTTCTATACGTTTTGACATGGTTAGCATATACCGCATAAGAGTATATAAAATAAAGGGCGAATTAAAAATGTTCGAATGAGTGTAAAAAAATGAAATTGCAAATAAATGGGGCCCAACAATTCAGCCGGTATAATTTTTGAAAACCTTCATTATACCTCCCAAATGTTTATTGCCCACACTGTCAATTGTTTATGCTGCCTAAAAAAAAAAAAATAGGATAGTGTACACAAAATAGAGAAAAGCATGAGCCACAGTGCTTGAATGAGTGAAAGAAATATTTCTTAAAAGTAGCTAAACTGACAGAGAATGCCGCATACAGTATAATGTATATATAGAACCAGTGCGTTGTATACATTCTTTGCCGGTGCGACTTTCCGGTGCATCGTAACCAGGTGAAAAATAATTGACTGAGTGGCTTCTACTTATATTTTAAACCCCTCCCATTGCACCTCCTTTCCGTCTCTATCGGCACACAGCCCCGGGAGAGAAACGTGTCGACGGAAAAGTGCGCGTTAGTCTCGGCCTGAATCGCCGACTAATGTCTCTTCCTCTCTCCTCTTTCCCCGCTGCGCCAATCTTTCCGTTTCTTTCTCACTCGATAGCTGCGCGCGCCTTCTCCTGTATTTTATCTGTCTCTGTCTCGCTTCGGTAACAAGAAATTAAACTTGGTTTATACACTAGCGGACGAGTTGTCTCCGGCGAGACTCGCCCGAGCACCCAAGACTATTTTTTTTTTTTCCGATCTCTTTTCCTCTCTATCATTCTCTTTCCAACCGGTCTAAAGGTAATAAGCTATTTAATAAGCATCCTCACCACGAGTATTTATCAATTTATGCGACCCTAACGTGACGCCTAACGTACTTTCTTCTTCTCGTTTATAATACACGACGATGCTAAATTATAACGCGGTGGAAACACGTGCTTCCGGTATAATAAGTTAATCGAAAGTCTCTCGAGACCGACAGTAGCGCATCAGCCAGAGGAAATATCGTCGATGTGATACAGATATACTTGAGACAAAAGTAGGAAATATACTCGGTTGATAGAAAAAGGAATCACCTCACACAATAAGAATCCAGAATTCCTTTTCGTTACTTATATTTAAAACAAAATCTTGTAGAAACCCGCCTACAGAAAGTTTTTGTTAATTCTGAAGGTAAAATAACATATTTTTTTTCCGATTCACGGAACAAAGTTGGAAAATGAAATGTTGTGATTACAAAAAAACGAAGAAAAATGTCATTTTATTTGTACTATGCACAACTGAAATGTGTATTTTTTACGAATTTTTTTTTATTTTCTTTTTCATCGGTAGAGAAGAAAAAAATGTGTACAATCTTTCATTATAATACGTAAATACCATAAATTCATTAAATGTAATTTGTAATTGTGAAAACGTAACAAAAAAATCCTTGAAAAAAAAAGTGTCGAAACAACAAAAAGAAAATCCATTGACAGTGGGTAAAAAAGATGCTTGAAAAATCTCGTCTCACTCCGCAGATGCGAATTGTAAGTGGCATCATAAAAATTTCATTCCACAATTTCCTCCTGTCCTGTTTCCAAACGGACCTGCTATTCCCGGAGTTTCTGCAAAGGAGTCATAACTTAATCTACCAATTATCTGAATTCAGTTTTCGAAAACTTAAAATTGTAACTCAAATACCGTCTCAAATTACCTCAATCATAGTCGTTACATACGCGGAGTCGTTGCGGCAGTTCCAGGAATTCAATCGATCGTCAGAACAAAGGATTATATTTAGTATCAGTATTATCGGATTCGCTAGCTGTTCCAATTGTTTTCCAACCCTGTCAAAAGAACAATTGTCCTCGTTTCCTCCGTTACTCGCTACTTTATTGTAGAATTTAGCCTCGTAACTTTATAAGCCAAAGGAAACAGGAGCGCGGCCAATGCTTTTGCTCGCTTTTCCTCTCGAATAAAAAAAGTGGTGCTGCTCTTCTGGTTTGCGCTGCGGGCCGAAGAAGCTCTAGATTGCTGTTCCGGTCGTTCGCGTTTCAGACAACTTCTTGCGCTGTCGATACTATATATCCTCTTTCTCTCTCGGCTGGCGTTGTTACGAGCAAAATATTATAATCGTCTCTTCCTCTCGGGGTACGTCAACACGTAGTGAGAGAAGCGCCGAACGTTGCGGCAACGAGCTCACCGCGCAATGCTTCGCTGTTTGGCCGCGATGCAACGGTTTGCCGGTGATGGATTAGAAATCGCAGCAGTTTTCCTGGATTGGGCGTCGTCCGGGCACGCGCGCTGCTAACGCGCGCTGCTAACGCGCGCTGCTAACGCGGGCGGATCGCCTTGGAAGGATTCTCGCGAGCGGCGAGAGTTACGCTGGTACGGTGGTTTCTCTGCGAGCTCGTCCACCCGGTCAACAGTGCGTTTCCTTTTTGCGTGAAACTATCCACTCTCGACTCTGCAGAATTGGCTTCTCTCATCTTGGACTCTCGCTCGAGGAAGACGAGTTTCCTCTCTCCATTTGTTCGACCCCAACATCGATACTCTGTTTCTCGTATATGCCACGAGCTTTGTATACTTTGAGCGACGATCCAACTCGATCAATCTCGGCTTCGTGTTTCCGCTATAGACACTCGAGAACACTCGAGTGTCTTCGATAGTCTTCCGTACCATGATATCCATTATCATTTAACTGCAATCACTATTGTGAGCCTCTATTACTTTCTCAAATAAAACTCTGGCATTCGTTGAATTTTTTTATTATTTTTAGTTGCTAATTCGCAGTGTTTACAAAATATTTCTTTACTTTTGAATAAATCCAAAAAGAATTTATTTTCAATAGAATTTCATACGCTTGTAAGCTAGTTTTATTTTCAAGAAGGAAATAATCATATCAATATTTTCAGAGTTCTCCAAATTAGTTACATTCGTAATTTTTTTTATCCATCAGGTCTTATAAAATGTATCTTATAGAATTTCATTTAAAAAAAAATTGAAAGAAGGATGCACAGTAGAACCTCACACATTTCTTACTCATAATTTTTCTCTTTTTACAATGCTAAAAAGCTCTGGTACGAAGAAGTATGCTAATCAATTTTAGCTTCCGCAGAGAGGAAGCTTTGTAAAAATAATAAGGAAGCAATGTGCGAGGTTCTATTTTGCATCCCTGTTTTAAATTAATGAATGAATAAGCGCATACTTTCGCGTTTGTGAAAATAAAACAATGAGGAACGATCTGCAAATACCCTCGAATACCCTATCTTCTCTGTTTTTTTTTTTCCTGTAGAACACGGTAGGAACCCGGGGGCTCTCCAAATTTCATTGGGAAGCAAGGATATGGCTAGTTTATACGACATAAATCGCTATGATTTCTCATAGCTCATAATACTCTTTGCAATATAGACTGCACCAAATCGCTATGAAAATGTGGTATTATTTATCAATTTTCATTCATGAGTCCGGCAGTCATTCAACTACCAGCTCGATATGTGATACCAAAATTCGCATCGTAAAGAATATCGAAAAATTAATTTAAAACATCAAAATCTAATGAAATTTTAACGGTTCGACCGATCTTGACCAAATTCAATAGGCATCACCGCGGCGTATAAAAGCTCACGTTCATACCAATTTTGAACTCGATATCTCGAAAGTTAAAAGAGTCATCGCGTTTATAGACATTTTTGAAAAAATTCAAAACCACGTAGTAATTTAACGATCATGGGAATTTCAACAAAAATTTGTAAGAACAATGAAGATTGACTCCTCTGTCGGTAAATATGACGGTTTGAATTTTTTAAATCGCAGATATTTGCTGATAAATCATAATGATCAAGGCGGTTATATCATAAATGTTTATCAAAGACATTATAATGAGTGTTTTTAATCTTACCTACAAAACGAATTAATTGGCGTACAATCGATTTGTATGCTGAGATGTTGAATTTGTGAATACGATTTTTTTTTCCTTGTGTATACTTTGGCGACAATGAAGAGTAGATCGCGTCCGGCACAGTTGTAGTCGAGGTAATCGGGCGACGGTGTATCACGTTGCGTGAGATACCCGAACGATAACCAGGAGGCCACTGATAACCCGCTATTCACTGCCAAATATATATGTGTGTGTGTGTGTTTAGTAGGATTTATGAAGATTTGTGAGCGTTACGAGACAACTCGAAAGAACAGCTTATGACGACAACGACAACGAAATGAGCTGAATGGTACGATGATTGGCCTTTTAAGCTTACGAAAAAACACAGATGTGGGCGTACTTCTGTCTCTTTATATACTTAATGGCTTACCATGCCGATTGCCAAAAATTCACGCGGGGTGAACGATCGTGATCGCTGATTATATATAAAACGAAAATCATTGCCGAGCGAATAACAGCACTTTTGAGCATCCAATTTGTTTGCGTTTTCATGCCCCTAATTATACTATTCTTATTTACGAATTGAGATCTTGTTAGTGAGAAACCTGCCTTCAAAATTCCCCTTAAGATTGCCATGAACAATTTAAAAATCGACGGCACAATCTAACTTAACCCTTTGAGTCATACATTTGTCATTTCCGATATTATAAAACTCATTGCTAATTGTCAAAAATCAGTTGAAAATAGTTAAATCTAAGCGAAAACAGGTGAGTCGCTCAGCGACCCACTGTCACTCGAAGGGTTAAATGCTTTAAATCCCAAATTAGCATATTTGCCCCATTTAGGAATTTATATTTCTCTAAACATCTTTTCAAATTCCAAGAAAAATAGAATTATATCAAAACATCTCAGATAGTGTTATTTTGTCAGAAATTAATTCTCCATTTTATAGTCATGAAAAAAACAGAACTTTTATACATGAAGATAAAAAAAACGTAAATTTTTTAAACATTTTGTCTCTGATGTTTATCCAAAGGAGGTTTATCCTGAGGGTAAAACGAAGATGATTTCGCAGGAGGCTTTCCATTGCAACTGGAGGGATAAGAATCCTCGGGCTTTCTCGCTCCAGTGATTGACTCGGGCTTCGTGCGCGGAACCCCGCACCGATCCCGCCCTGATAAAACCGTACAGGAGCTCCACGTTGTGTACTCAGACTTTTTTCATGCACATCCCGATGGACGTTAGTAACAGCGGAGGTAGCTCCAATCCTAGAGTTGTGTCAGAGGGAAGCGAAACGTCGGAAGCGGCTCGGCGCGACAAACATCTCTATAGACCACCAGGAATTTTATGTCGTGTCTCATCTACATCTTTCTTAGCACTACTTTACACCATTATTACAGTATAATTATATCCTTTAGGCACGCCTCACACCTGTTACAATTTTCCAATCATTACTGAGAAAAACTTGGTCCATTTTTTTATAACTGCACTAAACATTTCAGTGTCATTATAACCAAATTTGAATAACTGTAAGGGCTAAAAAGATGTTACCATGTAAATAGTCGCGGAATACTAAATGATACTTGTTAGGATGAGTACAAAAAAGAATTTGAAGCACCTAACTGATTGATGAAAGTAAATCCGAAATTCGACAAAATGTTGAAAGTATGTTCCAATTATAAGAAGAAAATAAGAGAAATTTTTTTTATCTGTCCATATATTCAAGATAGTAGATCTGACAGGTGTCAGTAATATTATCAATAGGAGATTGAGAAATAACAAAGAATGTAAACAATACAATTTCTTCAATGATTGACAATTCGCTAGATAGTGAAAAATTAGAGTTTAAACATAATCAATCTTCAAAGATTCCCGTGTCACAGCCTTTTTCAAAAAGAAATTAAAATGTAGGATGCATTCTTGTCAAAACCCCACTTTTTGCCCCGTCAGGGTGAAGCCCCCCCATCGAAAGAGACATAATCTTTTGATGTTCCATATCTGAAGCCTCGAAAAAAAAAAAGAATTCGATAGATTATTGAAGGTGGCGAATCACCTTTTGCCACATTATCAACTTTTACAAACGAAAAGCAAACAATACCCCTGAACAAGAATATTTAGCAAATTTTGAAAATGAATCTTGATGTTTCTTTAATCAATCAAATCAATATTACACTTTTTCGCGATACGGAATTAACAATATTTATTGAAATGGAACAAAACAATTTCATAAAATACCGTCCCCAGGGAGCAAAATAAGTCCCTAGGGCGGAAAGTAAATCCCTAGAGAGCAAAGGACTTCCATTCGCGCATCTCGCGCATCAAGGTACCAAGTCGGAACTTTGCATGTAGATATATGAAAAAATTTGAAATTTTTTTTTCCATCGAAATTATTTTGAACGACTGTGAAATAATATCCATTGCTAGTTTCAATAGCTAGTAAAAATATCATCAAGTTAAATGTAGCTTATATGATTGAACCCTGGAAACGTGCAAATTGGGTAATTTCCACGTCACTAACAAAGCAAAAGCATTAATGCTGCAGTCTCCAATGACGTAAGCAATAGTTCTTCCGGATCGAGAGTGGCAGTTATAAATGATAATTTTCGAGAGGAAGAAATCGGAATAAGGGAGGGGAAACAATAACAGCGTGTGTAAAACGAGGTCTCCGGCCCTGCCCTTAACCGACCTCGGTGAGCCGGTGTTGGCTTTAAATACTGTGTCTGCGCAGTGTAGCCGAGTACCGTCCGACATTGATAGCGAAGTTCAGCCGTCAACGATGTCGGGGAGTCGTAGAAACTGGTGTCGCTGTTTGTCGGTGAGTAGTCATGCGTGCCGTCCACGTAACGTCCAACGAAGAGAGGAGCTTCGAGTGACCGAAGCGCGCGCGCGCGCGCGCACGTCTCTGGCCTATCCCAATATAGTCGGGAAAATAGCTTTTCACGGGCGACGACGACGGCGACAACGTCAACGTCAACGAGTAAGTACCGATCAAGAGAGCACCGGGCGTTTGGACATCGTAGACACAGTTGTGGCAGGCACATCGGGAGATTTCCGTTGACCCTGTGTGTGTCTTTTTCTCTTCTCTCTCTGTCGTTCTTTTCATGCTTTTTTTTAACGAGCGATTACCGCTTAACCATTGCCATTGCCGATGATAAAATGTAACAAATAGACACATAGTCTACAATCGACGCCACGCAATAACGGTGTGTGTGTGTAAGAAATGAATTAAACAATCATCGTTTAGCTATCGTCGGTGAGCTGCCGCTGCCTAGACGTACGCCGATAGCGATACGTGTGTCTACTGCGCTGTATATAAACTCTACTCAGAGTATAGAAACGTATAAATAGAAGCACTACATCGAAGAGTAGGGGGCGGAGCGATGGCTACACGATAGCACGACTGTTCGCTACGACACCTCGTCCTATCCCAACATCGTATAATCATCAATCGTCTTCCTCATAGCCGGGAAAATAGCTTTTCACTGACAGGAAAGCGGACGCAAGCGCGAAGCTCAATCAATTCCCCCCCAGGTAACATTAAGAAGCGTCAAAGACAAAGAAGACTTTTCGAGCTGTTAAATACAAAGCACGCCGGGATATCCCAGCCGACGTTGCGGTAGGCTCAGGGTTGTCTCTCGCGGAGGGAGAGCGAGAGAGAAAATGACCGAGAAATATTATGCTCAACGCCGGAACTCAAGTAGTCGCGGATCTGTTCTCGCGATTGTGTGAGTACGTTCGCCAGTCGCTCGCTTATATCAATATATCTATTTATATATACATACACTGCTGCTTCGATCACTCATACGACGAATGTGAAAGTATAATCTGCTGAAAAAAAAAAATACATATGGATATACACATGTAAGCGAAGCTAAAACGCGCAAAGATTGGACAAGTCGCGTGAGGCCCGAGCGGAGGCGGCATCGTCCGAAACGCCCCGAGCCCGGCGACGACTCTCCGTTTCGTATACTCAATATTCTTACCAACTTGTGTACCTATGTATACACATGAGCTGTACACAGTGTATGCTGTGGGAGATCCGCAAGCGGTTATTCGCTCGTATATGCGTATACACGCGATCCTCCCAACTGCGTGAAGCGTGTATGTTGTGCCGGGCGGACAAACTACAGTCGAATGCAAGAGTCTCGCACCACAACAGAAGCGAAGTCGTCCCGCGCAGCGTGCAGTCTGAAGTTGTAGCGCGCTAAATGAACGAGTGAGCACCGAGGAAGTCAACATCGCATCGCCAGAGTCTGTGTTGACTAGCTGTGTTGGCTGCCCGGAGCGAGTCTCTGGTAGTCCCAGCAGTGCGAGTCCACTCAGTGTGCCACCGGCGAGCGTAAAGAGTGTAGAGCTCGTCTTGACACTTTTTTCACGTGCACTTGATAAGGACGCTAAAAAAAGAAATCGAAATGACTATTGAATTAATGTAGAAGTAGTGAGTTAGAGGACGAATTCACGTTCTATCATCGGCGGGACATTAATCAGTGCTAAATACACCGGGAGACATAATATATATATACATCGGGGAACGAGAGTTAGCGGATCGCGCGGGGGGCCCCCGCGAGGGAAGCCGAGGAGTCAGTCAGTGTGCCACCGGCGCCTTCACCTCCTCCTCCTCCTCCTCCTCCGCCTCCATATCTCCTCCCGCGACGAGCCATTCTTCCCCTTACCCCCCGTGGAAGAAGGAAGGCGCGCGCGCGCGCGCGCGCCGGCTCAGCCCGGCTCTCTGGGCCCCCTCGTTGCGCCGCACCGCGCCGCGCCGCGCGCCACTGCCACGGTCCACGCTCTCGGGACGTAAACACACAGTCGAGGGTGAGCCGTCGACGAGGCAGCACGCGGAAGGCTTCTCGTTGCCTCACGTTTATAATAACTCACGAACCTCGGGTTTTTCGTTGCTTTCGTTACAATCGCCACTGCCATTCGGTCAAGCGCGCATCGTTATTGCTCTATACTTTATCACAGTAAAGAGTATAAAAAACGTTTTGGATAAATTATCGATGATAAAAAATTAAAATTAAATTCCTTTAAAAAAAAACCCCAGTGATTGACATTGAGTGTGTTGTACGTTAATGCCGTTATGCAAATGTGTCTGTGAAACAGGAAGACACTGAGAGAGGACTTTTTTTGGGGTGTAAAGTTTGTTATATATTAAGAGATATATATATGTATATGTAATAAGGAATCTCCGGGTCGACGATATTTAGCTACGGCGATATATATAATCGTGTTTCGGAGGCTACTTCGTTACGAGATAATTGCCGGCTCCGTGTGTTGCTCGTTTACGCACTGTGCGATTAGTGGTCGGGAGCGCGATAAAGATACGACGAGCGAATTCTCTGCGAGCGGAGGAGCGCCGGAAGTGCGTTTAGAAAGGCTCTGTCAGTCTCGCGAAGACGACTGTGTTGTCACCATCGCGACTTTCGAGATTTACATTTGGTGTTTTAATCGCTGTGTGCATTTTGTGTAACGTCGTGTTAAAGATATTGTCTCGATTAACGGAAAAAGAAAAGGCATATATATATCTATATATGTATACACGAGGAAAATAAATCAGTGTGTGGTCAGTTGTATTCAAAGTCCAAAGAAATAGAAGAATAAAACATTAGAGCGACCGAAGAAACAACGTTGGGAAAGTGTGCTGCACCGACTCTCTCGTCTTTCAAGAACGAAAGCCACGCATTTCGTTTGCACACCGAGGCAGGCAAAGAGGGAATAAAAACGCCGGCGTACAGGAAGCCGGTAGAGTGCCACCCGTTTACGAGCATCCACTCAATCTTCTCCCGCTAAATAGCTCGCAGTCTAGTTGCTGTCTCGAATGTTCTTTGACACCCTCTGACTCTTCTCTCTCTCTCTCTCTCTCTCTCTCTCTCTCTCTCTCCCTTTGCATAAACGTGTGGGCTAACTTGCCACCCTACCGGTATAATATGCTCCTGTGTCGCTGTTGTTGGCCGTACAAGATGGTGGCGGTGGTGCTCTGGTAGAGGTCAAGGTCCGCTGCAGGGCCCAGCGGAGTCGAGAGTCATCTCTCGCTCTCGTTTGGCATCCGTATAACGGAAGTAGGGGGAGTTCTGTAATTATATAGAACAAATATCTTACGTATATATACACACACATAGGTATATATATATATATATACACACACAAACCGTTCTGGAAGCGGAAGAGAAGTGCGGAGGAAGTGGAAACTGCTGAAGCAGTAATTGCAATAAAAAAAAAAGGCCAAAAAACAAAGGTGAAAGATGTTGGAAGATCAGCCGTTGGATCTGAGCGTCCGCGTGGGCGATTACGCCGAATTAACGATCCACAGGCCAAACATGGACGAGACAAACAATGGCACAAGTCCAGACAGAGGGGAATACGAACATCGGGATCACGATGACGATCCTCAGCAGCAGCACGAACAACGCAAGGATATAATGGAAGATTACGCGACGGAAAATGCGGCAGCGGCCGCCGCCGCCGCAGCCGCAGCCGCGGCTATGAGACTTCGGGGTCTAATAACAGCGTCCTCGACTCCCGGCGAATATTCGCAGTGCGAAGATCGCAATACTTGCTCCGAGGATTCGGACGATTCTTGTGAGTCGAATAATCAAAAGGACGGCGGTAGCACGAGGTCGAGGTCGAGGCCGCCCGGCACAAAACCCTACAAGAAGAACCTCATGAGGAGATACTGTGAGTGTCTAGCATTTTAAAAAACCGTTTCATCGTTTCGCCAATTACTTTTCCTCCTCTCTTAAGGCGTATTTTATCTTCTTAGAACGCTCATCACAAGATGTATATGAAAAAAAAGACATACAGCAGATAAAGATTCACATTTAGTTATTATTTCCGTAGGGTGAAATTATCGCCCACAAGGTTACACATTTTATATACGAAGAAACTGCATTATTTCTGCGTGCTTTCACGTACGACTTATCGGGCATCGCGGCTTGAGTTTCGCTCGGCGCACGATCCAATCTTGCTTCAAATTGGCGATTAGAAATATTTTTCGGCAGTAGTTCTTTTTTTTTTTTTTCCTTCGCTTTGCGACACGCAGACAAAAGACAAAATCGCGGTTCCAAGCGACGCTCTACGCTACTATAGCTCGTAGGTGAATGTGTGCGTGTGTAATTTCGGCAGAGGGGAAAGCCAGTGAAGCCGGCGGTGGTAGATAAAAAAAACAGCGAAATTACGCAATCACACCTCGCGAAGGTCGCGAAAGCTGTGCGATCGAGTCTGCGAACTCTCGTGCTGATTATAATACACTTGCGTCGTCGCTTGCGTGTATAAAAGAAAACACACGCTCTTGGGTCATTTATTTTTGATAATATATTTTGGCCGGCCTGTAACCTGCCCCAACCCCGACGTAATTAACTCTCCCCCTTTTCTCACTCCATTGCTGATAAATTCTCTCATATATAGATGTATATGTATAGAAGCTCGCAAAAATAACGATTTTGTATGTGCTATACATTTTACGTTATAACGTAACAGCTGTGCGCGACGCTTTCACGGCGCCCAACCGCTAGCGATGTAATCAACCAACGAACTCTCCTCCTCTCGCCATATGGAAGCCACTCCAGAGAGCACTGACACTCTTCAACCGATTAATATTGACGATAATTGTTATTGAAATGTTGACGGGAGAGCCATACACTGGTGAGACGATTATTATTTCGTGTATTCATTTAATCCCTGATTTTTAATTAACCTTTCCGCCTGAATTCAAAATTTCTTTGGCAAAGATTATTAAGCCGGAAAATTGACAACGTTAATTAAGGATCCGGAAGATATATATTGCAATAACGCTTTTTCAGTTTTGTCAACACATTTGGTGTTGATACCTCACGGTATCGACAGAAGGAAATTATTTTTTTTCAGTTGCTTTGGTTTGCTTTCGTCAAAAATTTCTTCTCTTGGATTTTAAGTGAAAATTTACGCAATGCAAATACATTGCATAAATTTTCACCACTACAGTTGAATAAAAAAATTAAACTTTCTAAGCATCAACTAATATAATAAATTTAATATATAATTTTATGCGTAAATACGATAAAACTGTGTTACTTTTCCACTTACGCTTGAGAGCAATCAATTTGGATGGAAGACCCAAGAACTGAAGGTTACTGTTATTTATAATATAATGAGAGGGATGTACACCACTCGAACGATTATTATTTGTTAATCACCCAATTATAGACAAACGATGATATTCGTTTTAATTGAAATTTTTTTTAGCATATAGAGGTAAATAAAGGGGGGGCAATTTATAACTTTCATCAGGAAACCGGATGTTGGATATACGTTGTATTAAAGTTGGCACAATGCAGTTTTGTCAACACGGTTCATATTACTCATGGTATCTGTAGTAGGAGAAATATTTGTTCGGCACAGTTGTTGGCATCAACCCTTTCGAAAGGTTTTTGAGGGCATCCGAGACCCTAAATAAGGGACAACGGGGGGTAGCATCCGGTGGGTCATTTCTCTGTTGGGCTACTCATTCAAACTAGACCGGTGAGGGTGTGAGAGAAAATTCCTGACTGATGCGCATCTGAGAGTAACTTTCACTGGCCCGGATTTTTCGGCAACAAAAATTTCTCTCATTTTTCAATTTTAGTCACAGTACCCGTGGTGCCTACCTTATTATACGTCTTTGGATCCCTCTTCGGGATCCAAAGGCGAATGCATTGGTAACATTTGGCGCGAAGATTTTCCTTCCGTAGCAAAACACTTACCGGGGCTTTCCCGAGTAGACAGACGATTTTTAAACTTTCTCTTACGACTCTCGACGATGCTCTCCATTTACCACGCTTATGTGTCCGGAACTTCCAAGGACATTATATTTCGAGGATTTAAGTACAATTAATAATATAATAATATAAACGATCCCATCGAGCCAGAAGTGAATATTGTCAAAGTCTTCCTATTACTTAGATATTTATTTACCGTTATTCCTTCATGAAAAAAAAAAGAAAAGTCTTTCTACTCGAAAGAACGTCCCATTTCAGCCTCCGATTTAGGACGCTTATGTTCGCGGAAGTTCCAAAGATATAATCCCCGTATTTTATCATAATTAAAAACATAATTACATAGACAATCCACAAATTTCATTTACGCGACATATATATACTATATTTTGTATAATTTTTTTCTGCAAAAAAAAAACAGTCTCTTCTCTACACACGTCCCATTTCACCTTCCAATTTAGCACTGTTATGTGACTCAACGTTCCTAGGATATTATATCTTCTTAGTATATCAGCAGGATAAAAAACGTAATTTTATAAGCCTTTCGATTAAACCAGAAGTATATATCAATCCCTATCACCGAATATATTGTTTCTTCTTCATCCCGTGTGAAGAAAAAAAAGGGGAAAGATCTCGTTGTACCCTGAAGAAAGTCCCATTTTAGGGTTGCAGACCCTGGGAAACCCTTTCCCGATCTTCAGAGTGTGACCATGTCGTCCCACTTCCTTTTTCTTATACATATATACAGCGAACGTAATATTGTAGCCTTCCTTGGAAGCATCGACCATAGGCGGTCATCGGGGTATACCGGGCCAGTATAACAACCGTTTGACTCATTGGCTTCTGCGGTGTGGCGCTCGATTCCTTTCTTCTTTCGTTCCTTTCTCTCTCCCGGAAAAAAACTTGCGAACGAAGCGACCACCAGCAGCAGTAGCGCTAGCTAATCCACCCGGGTTTGCTTACCCACGGCACAGAGAGAGTACCTGCGAGTTATATCGTCGAAAACCTCGCCAGAATATAAATTTATATTTACGACACCTGGCTTAGTGGATAGTGTGAGAGTGTATAGCCGGTGCGCCAAGGAGAAAAGGGCTTCCCGACGCCCCCCCATGACGCTCGGCTCGTCACGGTAAACATTGCCCTCGACATCGATAGTCACTCTCCGCTCCTCTATATTTTTTCTCTCTCAACCTCACATTCCCCATCTCTCTATTATCCCGCAATCGATAATCAATCAATCTCCACACTGGTAATCCTAAAATAACTCTCTTTCAGTCTCGCAACACACACGCACGCACACACACACACGCACACACACACACACAAGCTCGCCGGTAAAACGATATAAATTTCCAGTGAAGTTTGTATTTCCATCTGAACTAATCTATATTAATAATTGGCTGCGTGTGTTATCCAATCCGAAAGCAAAACAAAGCGAAGCGCTCTTGTGTCACGGTGCTCGGTTCGTCCTTCTCGAATTAGGCAGAACAATTTCGTTATGACCAGATTAATAATAATACCCTATTGTGATAATATATATTTGGACGTAGTTACAGCATCTTCCACGCGGTCGAACGCAACAATGCATATTACAGAGACACTGATAAAATTAGAAGAGTCGTGTAATGATAAATGCCGAGGGAATATGGCCGGCGCCTCGCTGCTTCTGCCGCTGCTGCTTTGTATTTAAATAGCTAATGGTTCGGGGAACGCCGAAGCGAGTGAGATAGACAAGCAAACCCGACAAGCGCTCTTCGCGCGGGCTTTGCCAGCGCCTCATTGTCATTCAGGATATTGGCCCGCCGAGGAAGGAAGGACGAGCTTCCTGTCTGCTTCTCTCCGCTACTGTACTCGACGTTATACATATATCCCTTGTCTTTATAACCTGTCTTCCCGTCTCTCTCTCTATCTCTCTCACTCTCTCGTTCAGTCGCATTCAGACGGGACAACTTTGGACTCAAGATCCTTCAACCCCTCCGCATTAAAGCCATTATTACGATAATCGCAAAGCGGCCGACATTTTATATAGATTGTATAGCACTCATAAGCGATCGATTTTGCGATGGAAACTGGGGCTTTCGGTGTTGTTGCTACACTGGCTTACAAAGATCGAGGATATTTATTTATCTCTCTCTTACTGGCTTTCCTATCGCTTCTATCCTATCCTTCCGACGTTCACGCCTGACGAATTTTCTACTCGCTTCTCCCGTCGAACCGTCGATCGATTTTCCTCGGATACGCGGCAGCGGTGCGCGCCTCGCGGGGTATTTTCCACACCGATCGGCCCGGAAAGATCGAAAGGGGGGGCACGGTGCGGGCACGGTGCGAAGGTGCGGAGAAGCGCGCAAACGTCGAAGCGAGAGCGGGAGAGAGACAACGCCGGCCGTAGGCGGCGGGCGCAATAGGAAACTGGGGTAGCC
The DNA here is from genome assembly GCA_949699805.1 of Tromatobia lineatoria. NCBI lineage: Eukaryota > Metazoa > Arthropoda > Insecta > Hymenoptera > Ichneumonidae > Tromatobia > Tromatobia lineatoria. The sequence goes on along the minus strand of OX453038.1, from coordinate 22,940,939 downwards.
TGTCCTTGTGCTCTTGGGTGGTTATTGGAACGTTGGCACGGAGACGTTACCTTGCGCTTCGCGTCTATCTCTCTCTTTTCATCTAACGGGTGTGTACACATTGTAAAAAATATGTGCATTTAATGTACCGTTCGATTTTCCATTAATTAATTGGTACATTAGAACCTTTCTATTTTTTAAATTCTCTGTTTTTCGCATCTCGCCAACTTTAATTTTATAATTCTCGAAAATATAATGTAGAAAGTTTTTCCAACCAATTTTCATGTTTTCCGAAGAATTTCTGTGAAGCACTATTTCTGTGAATTAAATTATTTTTAACATTTTTGTTAGAGTGCCATTCAATCACATGACATTTAACGTACTAGCTTAGAACATCTTTTAGTAGCGGCAATTTTCAATTAGATTTTTTTCTATCAACGAAGCGAATAATATGGAAACGCCGAGGGAAAAAGGAATGGACGATATGGAAAATATTATCTTATTATTTATTTTTACTACCGATATAATCGTGGCTAGATTTACTCGCCTTGATTTTTTCGATTACGCGTAACACTGGTCGTCTTACGTGCACCTGCCGCTTCTCCGCCGAGATATTTATCTCGCATACATCGTTATCGGTATTATTGCTCGTCGATTGACCACGTATATCGCAATACTTACCGCATTAAGCATATAGACTTGAACAATCGTACAACCTCTAATGAGAAAATCCGAGTAGAGAACTTGTTGATGGCTATCATTAAATACACAAAAATTCGTATGATTTCCTCGCTACAAAGACTGTTATTCAGTTTATAAATCATAAAATGTGGCAAGTACGTGGAAATCAATGGAACTTGGGTGGATAGTCAACGCGGCAATTGCCGCGGGTAACGAGCGCGTCGAGGTTAAACAGAGCGTGCAAAAAGGGCGTCGTTTAAATTAATATACGATCGGGATAGAGGCGACGAGAGTTTATTGCACGCTGCACCCAGGCTGAGAGAAAAATTTAATATTAGCGACTATAAATAGCAGCTTCGAAAACCCGTTACCACATTTTTTGAGTTACCATAATTACCGCTTTTTTTTAACAACCAAAATAAATAACACCATAAAACTTGTTCTATTATACAATAAAAAAGCCGCGATTAATTGCAATTCAATTTTACTATTTAACATTTGTATTAAGAATTTCCGCCTTAAAATTATCATAACGACATTCTGAAAAAAAAAATTCTTTCTCATATAGCAAAATCGTCAGTCAGGATGCAGAACTTTAACCATTCATTTCCAACAAAAATCCTCTGTCTATTATTTTTATTATTTTTTTATAAACCAAATTATGTCTATTGTAGTTTTTTTTGTCGAATATAGCGAAATAACGTATATTGGCTTTGAAAATATGTTGATCAGCCGACGAGTGATAATGAGAAATGCATAAAGTGAACCGGAGCACAGAAGCGTGATCCTAAAAGTACATGGAAAATTCGTGGCGATGTACATAAGACGGATTGGCGATATACATCGCGTACCGAGTCAGCACATTAGGGGAGAACGCGGGAGAATCAGGGCATCGGGCTTTGGTTTGCGGTGGCGAGGCGACGGCGTGAGTTCGCGATTGCACAGCCGGCATATCGCACGAGATCGATGCGCTCTGTGTGGTGTTGTCGAAGCAGCGACTCGACGAGCTTGTGCATATACATAACTCCTCGGGGGCAGCAAACGAGTCGCGGAAAGGAGAACGAGCTCGATGCGTATGTGCTACGTTACCATAAGTACAGTATTACATGTGAAAAGGTCTTCACCTGTGCTCCGTATACATTAATATAAAGGCTGGAGCGCCAAGCCGGAAACGCGAAAAGGTTAAAGCTGTGAACTCTTTGATGCTTTAGCTACTGGAGTTTACTAATCGCTTAGTAACTATACGGTACGGTATTGTATATACGTATATCTATAGATATATTTATAGACGATGAGTATTGTAGTAAGACACCCGGTAGAACGATCGTTTCGTCGACGTCGTTGCTCGACGAAGACCTCCAATAGGCAAGAAAGAGCAAACTCACTCGGGCTCGTGCTCTCCTTACCCAATAACGTGTTAGCCAGATCACTGACCAGCTAATTCGCGGAGCTTATACGTCCTTTCCGTCACATTCTTTCCACTTTTTTACAGTGGAATCCAAATACCGATTTATGAGCCTGAATATTTGCAGTAGCATCTTCTGCTTATATTTCCATTGGAAATCCATTTATTTTCAGTCGAAGCTTATAGGCATAAATCAGTCTATATTAAAATTAATATACCGGTTAACGTGTAAGAACGATTGAACGATATTGTTTCGAGAAAAAATGTTTGATATATAATTTGGGGACAAAACTGACAAACATGAATTCAAGCACAACGCATGAATTTAGTTATTGAAGGTTGCATCGTTGAAATGTAACGACGAAAAATGAATCATAATAAACACCAAGATTAGCGTCCTTTGAGGAGCGCCGTAATATAGTGTGACCTTTTTCTTCATTACTGGTAATCGTTTGTATTCGTATCTTGTATGATGATTTGAGGTAATCAGAATGTTTTCAAATTTATTTAGTTACATCCTGACGATGCAAACTTCAGCATCATTGAATTTCATTAAGTAAAACTAGATATCGCAGAGCAAACTTATAATTCATGGTTTTCTAAAATGTTCAAGCAATACAATGATATTTAACCTTTTTAAGCAAAAGCCAACCAACCCAATTTTCACCATTAAAACATTGAATAGAATAAAATATGTAAAATGTCTAGTACTTATGAATCGTTAATACTGGAAGTTAACTTGTATCCTTGCAACTTGTATTTTCGCTCAATAAACCAATGACCGGGAAATCTACCTTTTACTTGACGCTATGAAAGACCCAAAGTTCTCCACTATACAAACGATAAACCCATTTTCCTGAAAAATAAGTCGACTCGTATTTATTTTCACTGCAGGTATACAATATCTAATAGTTCACGAATCTTTAATACCACAAGTTGACTTGTGCTCTTCACCGAAGCCTGCAATTTCGCATCAAGTGTCAACGCCTGAGACACCAACCACCCACTTTACGCTATAAAAGTAGTTCCTTATACAAAGAAAAACCCGGGTGCGGGTCAAAATAGCGAATGACCAAAATGCCGAATAGATGAAAAAGCGAATTCCATGATTATGGCCATTCTACATTTAGACGTCCCTCATTTTAAAATTCGCTATTTTAGCCATTCGCTATTTTGACCCCACCCAAAAACCCCAATTTTCATTATAACTTGACTTTGATTTCTCGATGAAAATATACATTATCTAGTAGCTCATGAATCTTTACTACCAGAAGTTGGCTTGTGCTCTTTACCAAAGCCTGCAATTTCGTTGAATGTGCCAATGACGAAGACATCCACCTTTTACTGGACGGCATGAAATACCTAAAGTGCATACATACAAGTGTTGTATAGAAGTTTGTACGGCCGTTGGAGCTGCCGGCACGTAGAGGTAATAGTATTAGCTATAGAGTAGTTAGAACGTACGCGCTGGGTGCATAGGAGGAAGAGCAGCGGCGGCGGCGGCGGCGGCGAGCAAGCCAGTTCACTTCCACTCACTCGGTCTTGCAACGCGCGCGCGCGCGCGCACGCCCGAGCTCGTTGAATGCACCAGCCCTGACCTACATAGTAAAGCGCGTTGTGGGCTAGGCGAACGCGCGCGCGCGCGCGCGCCTTCCCGCGAGTGCCTACGCTGTTCTAGCCTTTCCTCCCCTCCTCTCACTCTCTTATATGCACCGTCGGCTTCCACCTCTGCCTCTCTCTACGTACCTACAACACATCACCGCTCGGTCTATTATAGCAACGAGGTGTATACGCTCGCATCATGCAACGCGAAGATGTACTACACGTAGCGACGGGGTATACACGATGCGATTCGCTCGCGCGTTTCCCTCACATTCACGAGCAATTATGTGCAAAGCTGCGGCTCGACGAGAGGGAAAATCGACGATAAACACGAATCCACCTTAATGAGAATTCCGAAATTTTCACCCTGTATTTATCGAGACACTTGAACCACATAATTTCGCACGCTCTCGAGAAGAAGAAACGGGAGATCTACTTTTCCTAAGGCAACACGAAAGCGCGAGCGAGGGAGCGTGCTATTATCATTGTTATTGTTGTTATGGCGCGTCGAGTGCGTGTATGTGCATAGTTTGCCTTCGTTCCTCATATTTACTTTTAGTGTAATATAATAGGAGAATAGAAAATGCACGTTCTCGCCGTTATATTCTCATGGTACGCGCAACAGGCGCATTGTTTTTGCTTGTTTATTGTGTGTGGAAGTGTGAACGTATATGCGATCTTCGTCCCTCATCGTCCTTGACACCTTTCGGTAACTCTTTCCTCTTCCCCGATTAGCGAGAAACAAACGTCATCGCTCGCTACGCCTCTCGTTAATTCGAGTGGCAGAACCGATAGTCAGACTAAAGTTCTACGTGGTCGTAGCGGTACACGAGAATCTGTGCCGCTCGCAGCCGCGAAACGACCTTTCTCGACGATTATTCAATCCGCGGGAGAGGAAGAGTTTCTAATTTCGTCAGTCAATCGGATTTAATGACACGTGTTTCGTTCCAAGACGCTGCATGTTTTCCATTGAAATTAATTTGTAGTTGATAATTATCTAATTTATTCAGCATGTCAAATAGCAAGAAAAAATCGCAAAGTAATTTTATTCTTATCTTACGTACGATTCTTCATGAGGTTTATCATTTATTCATATGTGAATTTGGAATAAATAGATTTGTTATATTTTTTTAAATGGTTTTTTTTTGCCAATGGGGATGCAACATTGCAACAAGATTTTTTCTACATCTTATGGGAGAGGTTTATATTCTTTGAATGGAAAAATGAAAGAAATTTTTTTATCTAAAAAAAAAAAAAACTTATTCTCCTCTATAACGGTTCTTTTTTCATTCCCGTTGCGCTCCTTTGAGAAATACGTGACTCGTATGTCCACAACATTAGATCATGGACTAGCGGCAGGTAGAACTGGAAGGATTCCACTAGAATGAATAGATTCCACTAGAGAGAATATATTCTCTCCTCTCACTTCTCGGCCCATCTGTTGTCACAGGAACATTCTCGATACCGTTAGACACCTCGTCCAATAAAGGGATAAAAACGTAGAAAGATTTTTCCAAGGGATAACCCAGTATCTAGTAGTAGCAGCTCAGCCACTTTAACGGTTTGTGCCCTATTAAGGGAGCAAAAAAGCGAGCAAACTAAGTCGAAAGAACGCCATGACATTTGTAAATTGAGGGGGTGACTGGAGCAAATCAACGAGATGAATTTTTCACCCTAACGAGCGAAGGGGTTGCCTACCTACCCTCATAACGATAATCACATTTCCAGAGACCCGTTATATCACCGTGAGAAACAATAATTTCTTCTCTTCCATTTCCTACCAAAGACTTTCTCCGCTCAACTCCACCAGGTATAAATCGCTGTTTCCTTTCAGTCTCTTCTTCTCTTTTTTTCTTTTCTTTTTTTTCTTCATATTTATTCGTCATTGTCTGGGCGAACCTTCGCTTCTCTTCCTTTCGATCCGAGACTCGAAGGAAGTGGGCGTATGTCGTGTCATATATATATATATATATATATATACGCAAATGTATATAGAGCGTAACATGCTGAAGAGTTGCGTGGGGAGCGTGCAGGGTTCACGTTGTTGAGGACGTAGACGATGAAGAGGCGATGACAATAGAGGTCCGAAATGGCACGGGAGGCGACGACGTCTGCCCAGGGCATTCACAAGGAAATAGGTCAGGGCCGCGGTACATTCTGTCTCTGGAGCGGCCTCCGCTGCTGGCGCACGCTTCCTCTTTCTTTCCGAGAGGGAAATGCCATCGGCGGGGGGTGCAAGAGCCGCGAGACCCGCGCTCGCATTCCTCTTATTTCAATCCCGTGCCTCTCGCACGTATTATACGGGCACGGAGCGTATTGAAAGAACATTTTAAATGGTAGGTCGTTGCTGCTGCTACGGTGATTCCTCACCGTTCACTTATGTACATCTCTCTGCGTCCCGTTTTCTTGGGTTTGCTGTTGTACGCTTGAGCCACTGCTGAGCCACGAGGGCAAACGCGGATTGGGTCGAACTCATTGAAAGTGATTGACCCGGATTACTCTCAGGCTTCTTTTTTCTTCCTTCATTCTTCTATTTCTCTCTTTCTTTATGTTCTTCTCGTATTCTTTCTAGTTAAAGAAAAATATTGAATAAAAAATGCGTTTCAAATCAATAAATTTCGTCTATACATTTTCAACGCATTGTTCAAATGAATAGAATAAAAGAAAATGAACGCAGGTAACATATATAAAAATATATATTGTCACACGGTATATATATATCTGTTGAAAACTTTTCCGCCGATTTATATGCTAACTTCGCCTATTGTTTTTTCCTGTCTACATTTTTTTTTTCCTATGTGAAGTTCCGTCTCTCTTTGTATAATATACACCAAAGCAAAGAATTATAATATTCCCGACGAGACAATTACACCAGCAATGATAATTTCAACAATAACCGGAAGCTATTCGAAACCGCAATGAAATTCTCTCGGTGTCGACGATGCTCGCGTATATTTCCTGGGAACGCGACGCGCTAGGAGGAAGAGGGAGGAGTGAAGAAACAAATGTACAGACAGCGTGAATCGTGAGCGAAGAGCGGCCACCAGGGCGATCCGTTCTTTTTTTATGGGCGGAACGATCCCGAAACAATGAGCGTCGGCGTTGCGCATACGTAATAAAAATTCACTACCGAGAAACCGAGTGAGAGCGAGAGGAAACAAAGTTGTTCCTTCTCATTCGTGTCTTCCTCCTCCTTCTCTTCTTATTCTCGACTTCTCGAGTCTCTGCTACTCGCCTTTGCGGTCCTTCGTGCGATTACGTATTCGTTGCATTCGTTTATGTATCCGCATTAATCATAGTTCCATATCCTCATTACTTCATAAAACAAAATTCGATTATACAAGTAATTTTTTTAAAAGTAGCGTGAATAACATTTTATCAAATTGTGCAATTACTGAAAAGAAGACCATTTAATTCTGGAAAAACGATATTGAGAAAACCATTTCATTTTTTAATGTTCTATCTCTCGCAGTAGTAAGATTTTGAGAAATGAAAAGATATTCAGATTTCCATCTAGAAATTCCAGAGAAAATTGACTAACCGCGGCATCCCACTTTTTAACGGCATTGAAGAAACTGGTTTCACGCAACAACAAAAAATCCAGCAATATTTTGTGGCCAATTTTTCACTATTTTTACCCTGGATGGTCTTGGCTTTAAGAGTTTATAATTACACTTTGCAACACATTCTTCTTACGATTATTGAAACATTTTCATCTGTCAATAAAAAAAACGGCGAATAATTGTTGCAAAGCAATAAGTAAATAAATACCCAATGCGTATACATTAGGAAAATAATAGAGACTTCTAACTCTAGTGTAGATTCGCCGAGTGAAAACTAAGTTCCGCTATAAATTACAACAGTAGTATAGAAATTCGCGTATCTAAAGCGTACATTTGTAGTAGTAACTCATGCAGAGTAGAACGAGCCTCGAGTCCACTCTCGATTTCGTCGGAGGAAGTGGGTCGCTAGCCAGCCAGTATGTAGTCACAGCGCTCGCTGAAACACACTCAGTGGTCATATAGAGAGACACACAAATACACGACCGAGACACGGGCTGGCGCGTCGCTTCCGGTATCGAAATTTCCGGCTTTGGAAATCGAGAGTCTAGAGATAGAGAGAGAGACAAGCATAAAGAACGTGCGATCATTATGCATTATACTGCTGATTCATACGCAACCATACCGATGCACTCACAACATTAGTGCTAGTGATTATTATCGTTTACGATCGTTTACGTGCGCGTCGGAAATGCAATCGTAATATTATAATGCGCTACCGAAATTACTGCTCCCTAGGTGATGATGATGATAATAATAATAATTGAAACAAAAAACATGTAGTAAGGATAGTATGATTCGTCAGTCGCTTCCTGGTATAAATTAAATTCCAGCATATTTTTCTTTTTACTTCAAGTGTCTGCTGGTAGTACGTGTATAATTAGTCGAATATCTTGTGGGCTTATAAATAAACGTGCTTTATAAAACGACGATAATATACTGTCTGGCACAAGCGTTGCGTGTACACGAGTGCACAGGTGTTGCGCACCTGAAAACAGCAGAAAAGTGCGCTGGAGAGAAGAAAAAACAAAAAAAAAACGAAGCCGAGGAGTTGTATGAACGTACAGCATGAGTACGTACGCGAGCTTATAGCCGGCCCGCTCTTTTCTGGGACACGTACGTGAATAATATAGCTAGTACTACGCGAGGTACTCGAAAGTATATTAGTCATTCTACGCCAAATCAACAACATTCTTATTACACTTTTTCCATTTTTTCCTCAATTCTATATTTGCTACTGTAGGACACCCAGAATGTCGAAAAAAATCGCCTGTGTGCATAAAATATTTGAGAAGGTAAAAAGATATTCCGAAGTTATGCATTCGAAAAACTTGATGCATCATGTATTTTTGACTCATTCAGACATTTTCCATTTTGCCCCTAATTTTATATAGTCTACTATATTATAGAGTCTAATAAAAATATCCTAGCGGCAAAAAAATATTTCCATAAGTTATACTGTAATACAAGATAAGGGGTGGGGGTCAGAATAGCGAATGACGAAAATAGTGAATGATTAAAATAGCGAATTTCGAAATTAGGAACGTCTGAATCTAGAATGCTCATCATTATGAAATTCGCTATTTCAGCCATTCGCTTTTTTCACCTACATCTTATCAAAATGCATTCAAAATAGCGAATTCCATAAGTATGCACATTCTACATTTAGATGTTCCTTATTATTTCAAATTGGGTATTTTAACCTCCACCCAACATAAGTTATATTATCAAGTTTGAAGACCATTTACCGTATTACATTTTCTTCGCTCACTTAGACACGTGTAATTTCACTCTTGATTTTGTATAACGTACAAGGCTATGTTCGGAACGTATAGGAAAAATTGCCAGAGCAGTAAAAAAAAAGTCAGAAGAGTATAAAATGATTTTGGAAAGTTATGGTTGGAGAAGTGAGACGGAATGGCTCATATATGGCAGGAGCCGCGTGTGTACTTGAAAGAAGCGTATAGTGAGTGCTGAGCAGTCGCGCTCTCCGTGTTCTCTCCGGCTGCGCGTATATACGCGGCGTCCCACACGCCGTGATGTCACATAGAAAGAGAGAGTCGTTACCGTTACGCAATGCACGCCGGGCACACGAGTCACGCGCCTCTCCTCCTTCTGTGTGCCTCGCTCTTCTCTCGCCACAGGTATATTATACACGCGCGCTCCCAGAGAATGTGTAGTACAGCATGCGAAGAAACATATACCCGTACCCTTTCTCGAGAAAGTTGTTCGCTCTCCGACGAAACGCTGACCTTACGTACTACTACCGGGCGCTCTCATCGATTACTTCATTTTTCTTTCATTCTCTCTTCATTATGTATTTCCTTTCTGTCTGGGATTATATAAGCGTATGTATATTTACGGCGATTAGAGAATCGATTAACTCTTTGACCTCTTGAGAAGAAAACAAAATAGCTTGGGGCAGTGAAATATACATTTCGTTGAATAGTTGAGCTGACGTTACAAAAATCGCCGTTCCACACAATTTCAATTCATTTAATTAAATAACATTCATTAAAGAGAAAACTGTATGTGTAATTCACAAAAAAAATTAAAAGGTGTATGCAAAATATTATTCCAGAATTTTTCACTTATTTAATTTATTGTCGAGTAAGCTTACGAAAATTCATTAGAGGAGATGGAGGATCTAATATAATATAAACATTTCAAGCCAGAATCTTTTGCTTATCCATTTCATTGTCCTGTACTGAAATATGGAAACTTGCAAATTATTTACAACAGCAGGCGTTTTTAAAAACTTTCCTCGAATATAATTAGGCGAGGAGGTTTAATGAAGTTATTGAGATTTAAGACCAGCAGTAGCGAGGTTCCGGTGTAGTGATGAAACATTGGCAACCGTTAGAGAGCCCCAAGTATCATTATGGCGTGTATATAGGCTGCGAGGAGGAGTTGCGTTATACCGGAAGTCGGGAGGGTGAATTTCTCCGGCAGAAAATCGAGTCGCTGTAGCGAGTGGGGGAAGCGACGAGACAAATGCCGCGGCGAAGGTCTCGAGAAAGGGAGGAAGTGAAAAGGTCCTCGTAAAAATTCCTACTGCCGGGAAGCTCGTGGACTGCGACGACGACTGCGACGACTACGGGGCTGATGTGGGGACGAGGCGCGCGTCGACTCTGCCCGGTCGATGCGGCTAGACGCCCATCCCCTTACCTCGCGAGAGTCGATTCCTCCTCCCTCTTGGCAGCCCGCAAAATCAAGGTCGAGCAAGGTCAAACGTCGCCCGGGCGAGCGAAAGCCCTGTAACCTCTCCGCAAATCGCTAGCCGACAGAAAAGACATTTCAATTGTCAAAGTGGCAAAAGCCTCCGTCGCAGTCTTTCGAAACTTGTTTTCATCCGAAAGACGAGCGTCATCGCGGTCTCTCTCCGGTAGTCGCACGAGCGATGGATCAACCGATCGGGTACAAGGCTCTTTTCGAAAGCTCCTTCTTCACCATGCGTCAATGTGAGAATCTTCTGGAATATCACCAATGAAAAATCGAACCGAGGGGTTCCTAAAATTCGTCAATAATTTTCTCCCCATTATACCTCAAATTATAGATTTTACTTCGGGTCAATGAAATTTCGTTCAAAAAATTGAGTTACGATGAAAGAAAATTGCGGTATTACCGACTATAGTTGACTGTATTATCACGATTTCTCTGAGTGTATACATATATTTCTGAGCAAAAATATTTTATCATTATATACGATCGAAATTAGACTATAATTTTCGAACATGTTTTGGTACTATTTATTTCAAGTCTTAAAAATGCGTGGATAAACGGAATTCAATATATTTTATAAAATACAATATTACACATTTTTGTCGAACACTCGACTTATTTTGTACTCAATAATTTGATGTTTATTCCTCGGCTAAACGCTGCCATATTTTCACGGAAATCAACGAGATAGCAAATTGTCTATGATAAGGGAAAAGAACATGTATTAATGAAATATTGTGTAATGCGTAATGCATGTACGGAGGGTCGATATGTAGAGGGAGAAAGAGCTTTTACTTCCTATCTTTGTCGTATTTAACCTCAAGTACCAGGTGCAGCGCCCCAAAAGTACAGAGCTCGGTATTGCGGGCCGCAAGTTATCATTATATACCACGGTTATAATATAATAATAGTAAGATAGCGATATGTGCTTTGTAGTGGTTCGCTACAACGTTCGGCCGCGGGTTTCACCATAACCGGCCGGGGGCAATAGTAACAAAGCATTACATTTTTATATGCAGATATATATATATGTATATAGTGACCGTAGTCCTGGAGCAATTTCCGTGTTTCGCGAGGTGGACGTCTGCCGTTTTCGAGCGACGCGGACACTCGCAATGTGCAGCGCAACTCGGGCGCCAACTCGATGGTTATACTCTCTGTGAGAGAGAACCTGGTGCGCGAGAAGCTCCATCTAAAATGCACCCCTTTATTGCTTTCGCACGCTTCCCACTGTACGCTCGACGATATCCGAAGCTAAATTCAAGCGAAAGTCATGTGTAAAAAGTCGAAGTGAAAGACTGACTGACTGATGGATCAGTCGGATTGGTTGGCTTACTTCATCATTTTGTCGCTACTTTGACCCTCTCGCAGAGCAAATGTTGTACACAGGATAATTCAAATTCGAAATATTTTCTCTCAATAAAGTTGAAATTTTTATTGTTTTATGACAATAATTTCTTTCAAATCCAAATATTATATAAGTGTTATATCATATAGCTACTCTCATTCTTATTTGAAATTTATTTTGGCTTCTGATAACGCAAATACTGCTTCAAAGATTCCAAAGTCAAGATTATAAATATTTCCTTGCAAAAGAAGTTTAAATTTTTATTGCCTTGTGACAATAATTTTTTTTTTAATTCACATATTGTGAATAAAAATGTTATAATTGTACTGTTTTTATGATTTTTTATATTCATAATATTTCTGTTGAAATTCTTTTTACATAGCCTTTTGTGAATTTGAATTTACAAATCTCTGTATTATTGGGATAGAATGATAATACTTGAATACTCAATACAGTGATACTTGAATAGAAGTTCGAATGACGATTTTCCTAGAATAATTGAAATTCTTAATTCTGCCTGGAATGTCGAACTTAGCGTTTCCGCTGTTGTCAAGCAAAGTATCCTTGTCGGCGCCGCATAAGTCTGACGTTTGGTCCTCCAGCGTGCGAAATTCGTGGTAAACGAGTACGGATTCGCCTTCGAAGAGGAGACACTCGGCAGAACTTTCTGCTTACGCGTCCGCTTCCCCGAGACGTTGCCATTTCTTGCTCAATCACTTGGACTTTCCTTCGCCGTATATATCTATATCGACATCTTTCTCTATAGAACATAATCGTGAGCCAAACTCGTTATCTCGCGTTACACGTGGGGATATTTTTCTTCTTTTTTTTTGCAGTGTCAGAATTTTCGCTGGACTATCAAATCTTATGTTCTTATATCGTCATGATACTTGACAAATATTTGCTGCCTCAACGAAAATCTCGTCTCCTATAGTATATATTCAACTTCCGTGACTCGCTGTTGCTGGTGGCCCTTATCGATGAGAGAGAAATGAAGGGAAATTGGAGGAGAAAAAATGAGGATATCCTTCCTCTTGGATAGCACAAGAAAAGGGAAGGCCTTTATTTGGGTATATGAAAGCTTACCAGCTCAAGTCTCCTTTGCTCTCGTCCTTCTTGTCTCCTCGGCGTCTTTGTCAGTTAGGTCTGGGTCAATCGATAGCGTTCGTGCGATGGAAAGTCCACTGTAACGCGTCCTTCAGCCTTGCCAATATTACTACATATAGATGTGATATGTGTATATAATCGCTACCTGTGCCCTCCGAAGAGAGGCCCTCGGGTCGTTTCCTGATACGATGGAAAATAATGTGAGAGGCTTCTTACCGTCTTTCCGCTTGAGCCCTCATCACATCACCTCGGCTCGTTCCACGAGTTCGGCCTCTCTGCTTATGGACACTTTCACCCTTACTCTTCGTACAACGTTTCCTTCATGTACCGTGAATTACAAAATATTCCACTGTTGTAGACGTCCAGAGTATTTCTTATTTCCCTTTTGCTGTCTCTCGCCACCCTAAGTCACAGCTGCATAATAAAATGACTGACAGCGTTGCGACTTTACGTGTCATATCGAATCGCAATATATTTCTACACGATTCAATTCAATCATTTGTCAATCTATTGCCAGATAACTATTTTTTCTTTAATGAAAAATTAATTCTTTAATTTTTTTCCATCATTTATGCAACAAGAAATTCTTCACACTCCGTGGTTAATTATTTTATTACTCCATTGTAATGCTCGCTGTATTAGTCATTGCAATGGCAATTGTTTTATTGCATTAGACCTTGGAACATTATTTATCATACTTCCTTTCTTTTTCCGCCTCAAAAAATGGAGTTACAGTTGCGTAATAAAATATGTAAATAAATATTTTTCAAAAATTAAATTTATAAAATTGTCTTTATTCAAAAGTTGAATTTTAAACTCTGTGATTATCAATTAGTTATCTTCTTCTTTGCTGATAGCATTGCAATATTATCCGGTCTATGACACAACGAGACATTTTCTTAATATAATATTGTTATAAAACATCTCGTGTCATGAATTTCCAACTTTTCATTATTTATAATATCGGTATTCAATGACCGATTTTTTTGAAGCCCCGTGTTTAATTGATTAGTTAATTCCGCGATATTATCGAAGAGCGGTTACACAATTGATTATTCATATCTCGGCCGGGAGAGATAGCGCTCGCGATGAGATGTAACGCGCGCAAAATCTTGATAATATTAGTATCGTCTGGCTCCCTCGACTACAGTATATATTAATACGTTTATAATAATCCGACATTCTCAATCGCCTCGGGAAAAATGTACCTCGACACTTAGCTGGAGCGGGCACTAACGCCGTTTGTACTTATTTCCAAAGTAATGAAACCCCGGGGGTCCGTCGTCGCGGGTTAAACTCGAAATAGAATACACATATGCATGCATGCTATGCACTATATTCGCCCGAGGCTACGTCCAAAACGATCATCCATTGCTCCATGCATTTATGTCGTCCTTCCAGACGTCTCGATGGCTCCAGCATCATTCTCTCGCCTCCTATCCGCCTCTACATTATTCATCACGAATTTTTATGAAAATCCAATGTCTCGCTTAATTTGACTATCGAAATCTTACTTTTAAACACACCGATTCATGATAAATCTCCTGTAACTCGTACAATGAATTATCATATTTCTGGAAATTATCGTTCAAATGACATTTCAGGTATACTCATGCAGACAGTTTAATTAATAAATTAATACTACCAAAATTGGAAGACACAATTACCTGTCGAAAAATAAGACTCTGTTTAATATATTTTTGGAAATTAACATTGTAATTACATTTGAGATATGCTCATGCAGACAATTAAATTAATAAATTAATGCTACTAGGATTAGAAATTGAATTACTTTTCGAAAAATAAGATTGTGTTGGAATATTTTTGGAAATTATCGTTGAAATGACATTTAAGATACGCTCATGCGAACAGTAAAATGAATAAATGAATGCAACCAAAATTGGACGACCCAATTAATTCTCACAAAATATATTTTGCTAAAAATAAATTATATAATAACTCAGAACTGCGATGAAAATATATTATCATTTAAGTTTTACAAAAACTAATTTTTTTATTGAATTGTCAGAAAATTTTATCTCCTTATAAAAATTGCAACAAAAAAAACTATTAAAATGTACAACAAGTTTTTTACAAAATTCGCCGATCGTGGCCCCTGATTATACTAAATATTTCATAACTGTGATATTCCGCTTCGATAAAATATCGTTTCTCTTGTAATCTCTAAAATCATCGGAAAAGTGGTACGCGATTTAGCGACGAGAAAATTGCTTAATGAACCTGAAGCTCGGGTCTATCTTTTTCTTGCGAGCGGTCTCTTGGCGAGGCGCTCGGTGCGCACTACCTGAAAGGAAGGTAGAAACGTTGCAGTGGGTCAAGGAGAGACTATACACAGGACGGTGAGCGCGAGCGGCTTTCACTTCCTCTCCGCGCGAGCGCGACTCGCTGCCTTCCCTGACTCTCGTGGCTCTTCTACCGTCTTCTCTGTCGTCCCTCGGCAACCTGCCATTTCATCGCAATTTTTTCTTTTTATTTTTCTTTTTTTCGTCTCTTTTTGCTCATCATCTTTGCTGGAAATCATTATTCTAATGGTTTGTTTTTTTTTTTTTTTTTTACTTACAGTGGACACGAGGGAAGTGCAGCCGGCACACAACGGGGAAAACGGTGACAAGGAAGCGCTCGCTGGTTTGGCAACGATCAAAGCGGAACCGGGCTCCACCACCGGAACTCGACTACTTCACGGAATTCTCTCTCAGCATCCCCAGCAACACGCCCTAGGCGCGGTGCAAAACGGTTACGGCCGACACTTGACCAATCATCCACAACTCGGTCAACCCCCCTATACCTCCGCCGCTATCGCGACGAGTACGCCAGGTAGATTTTCTTGCTAATCACCCAAGTACCGAAGATAACCCAGATTTTATTTACTTATACATGAATCGATAATGAAACGCTATAAATTTTCTATCAAATAGGGAAATTAGAATATCGAGGATTCGCCGTTTATTAATAAGCATATTAAATCTGAACATACGAATACCCCGGAGATGAATCAATCGAAAGAGTTTTTTTATTAAAAATTCCGTTGAAGTAAACTGTCAAATATAATTTAGCATTCGACCTTCGAGTGGAATTAGAACTTATCCACTTAGGGAGAAAATTATTGCGCTAGACCAGGAAATATTTTTTCTTGCTGATAAATCTTTTTGGTAAGCTACTAAAATTTCACCATTTATCTCATAAAGAAGTCATTGGGCGGGGCTAAAAAATAACAAATTCTGCAACGATATTAGCAAAAGAGTTTCCATCTTATAAATAATTTTCTCAGTAACTGTTTTAGAAAAAAGCTCTGGCTTATAGCATTTCAGGATTTCAATTACTTGAACACAAATAAATCTTCATTTCGTCAATGGTCAGCAATAATAAACTAATAACAATTGTACCGGCCGTGGGACGAACAATTTTTATTTTTGCTGGAAAAAATGTTAATTTAACTTAATTGAATGGGCGAAGGCCCAGGCTTTATCAACGTCGTAAAATAATCGGTCGGTGGAGTGCCCATGAGCTTTTGTCTAAACGTTCCTGAGAAACCGCGAGCGCGTATCGCGTGACCGACGGGGCGTCGCGCTGCGTCGCGTCTCGTCTTTCGTTCGATCAATAATTAATTAACGTCGCGCAAGGAAGCGTCACAGTCACCACGTCCGTTCTGCTATATAATGGGCATCGCGAGCGAAAAAAAAAAAATCCTTCCTGTAGCACACATGTCATTTGCTTTTTTTTTCTTCCATAAACCGATAAATAATGCAGTTTTCTTAGACTCGGAAATTCGACTTAACAAATTCCTCATCTGGTTTTGTTCCGGCTACTCCGGCTGATCTTTTCCTTCCTTTTGTCTTTTGTTAAACTAGCGCCATAGGTTCATTATCTCATGGAGAACTCTCGAGTTAAGAAAACTGGTTTGGGTATTTAAGGAGGTGCTTTAACAACGCTTATCCGCCAAGTCTTGCTTGAAAATGAAGCTGTTTGCGTGCATCGCTAAATAATGCGATGATAGTGGATCAAACAGGCCTATTAAAAAGATCTTCGCTCTTGTAATCTATGCACAACTCCTCAAAGCCCCTATTTGCGATTTTTTTTCTTCTCTTAATCGAATAGTGATACTGTAAGAGCCTGTATTTCATCCCCAAGACCGCTTCTGTCGTCTCGCCGGCTCTCGGCTGAGCTCTAGCGCCTCTCGTGCTGCGGGTATTTACCATAAAGCGCGCATCAGCGACACAAGAACGCGAGACATGTACGCAAAATCTTCGAGACTGGTTTGAAACGGTTAGAGTGCTGCCGGGAGTGTTAATACCGTGGGAAGCCACGTAGCCTCTCCCGATATGCATACCCAATGACTGGATGACCTTCGCCCGTTGCATAAAGATACGTTTAATTGACCGGGCACGCGAAAACACGTTCCGTTTGTCGGGCTCACTCTGGGGTTTTGATGATGAAGAGCCCTTGGAAGCAAAAGCCAGGCTCAAAGTCCATTTACACGGGTCCTTATATCGGCTAGATAGTATTAATTCTAAAAATTTATCAACTTACTGAATTTTAATTTGCGTTATTATATGCGTGTATACTTAACTTTTGAAAATGGGGTTCTTCGAATAACAAGATTTTCTTGTGTTTGCCTTGCAACCCGATCACGGTACACGGAGGAACTCTCTCCCCATTTCTGTTACATTTACATCAATCGTTATCGACGCTATCAGGAGGCGGATCACTGCCAGCGAGTCCTGCCGACAGCGGTGTTAGCGACGTCGAATCGAGTACGTCGTCCGGTGGTAACGAGGACGCGAATCTCCTGCTGAAAGCGAGGCTCAATCCAAATTCGTCGCTTCAGCCTAGCTTGGCGTCACATCACTCGCATCTCAGCTCAGGTAAGAATCTTTCCATTATTTCCCAAGATTTTCCATAACTTCTATACACCTTAAGCAATTGACGGTAATCTCATATGAGATTTAAAAACTCAGCATTTTGATAAAGCCGTTAGAGAAGTCAGTGTATTGAAATGATTTGAATATCGAAACTTTCAACACAATTTGTCCTTAGGATCAGTATATTTTTATTATATTTTCCAAGTGTTGATTCAATGCTACAATATTGCGTAAATGAAATATTATCCAATTTCGTTTACTTATTTTCAAACCAAACCAAATTGAAATTTTTTAAGTTACGATGCATATTCATACGAGATACTATAAACACAGTAAAAAATGTAATCTGAATTTTGTGTACATTTCATAGCTCAATAAATTATTTTTATACGTTTTTTTTTTTGTGAAACTAGAAAATAACAAAATTATTTTGTGCAATTAATAATAACTTTGTCAAAAATAGTTTGAAAATCATTTTGTTTCTCACTGTACAATTTCGGGCCAGCTTTCTTGATGAATGACCGAAAATTGTCTAACAAATAAAATTGTGTGTTTTCGTTTAAAATTAGCAATAGGCAGCAGATCAGCGTGTCACAGTCCAGGAGTATATCCATCCGCGGGTGGATTCTTGCCACCGTCTTACCACCCCCATCAACACCATCCCTCACAGTTTCATCCGCACAGAGGAGGTTCGCCTCACCATCCTGCCCACGGAGGTCACAATATGCCCCCGACAATGGGACCACCGCATCATCATCACCATCACCAAGCTCAGAGCTTGCAACACCTGCACTACCGTCAGCCACCTACGCGTAAGTACAAAAATATCCATCACATATAATATATATTACAATTCTCATTAGAATTCAGGCTCATGCATATGCGCATCTTGGACACGGTGAAAGGGCGCGTCGCCGTAGAAAAACAAGTTGGAAATTCCGACGCATCGAAGCACGATTCTAGCTGATTTCGACATGTGTTGCCATAGCTAAAACCAACGCGGTCTTTCTGACACAGCAGCAGCAGCAGCAGCAGCAGCAAAGACTTGAAACTTATAATCCGCGGAGTTGCCTCGTTGCCGAGGTTTCGCGGTTGCAAAAGCGTATTATAGCGAGCTCGCACATACAAACCGCTGCAGCAAACGATTTTCATCCGTCCGCGGTGACGGCAAGAGACTTTCGATTCGGAAAATAGGCGCGCTCGTTTCTACGATTCAACTCTTCTCCTATTGCCACGCGGATTTATTTATTCTTCAATGGAAACGGAGATCGCCCGGACGATCTCGATGTTAAACGTGGGAATCGAGCGGCGAATCGTTTACGGTTGCATAATGTGAGATTCCAGAATTGTGCATTAGCTCACTCATTTTTCTTCTATGCATAGCGGAAAAATGTTGTTTCTATCGGTTGCGCGCGACACCACGTATAAAAATATAATCGCGAGTTGTCAGCGTAACCCAGCGCGGGTTGTTCTCTATAGCTTCGTCCGCCGCGAGCTCTCCGCCGCAGAGGCTCGCACGGGCTGTCCATTCGTTCGTTCGGTCGCTCGTGACCCAGTTGCCGCTCTCTGACTCGACGTCCCAGATTCTGAGGCGTTAACACGGAGGGTGGCGGGCTGTACACCCCGCGCGGCTTCTTCCGCCACCTCGATTTACCTCCGAGCATCGTAACTTATTTCTATGAGGCAATCTTGGCGCTTGGTTGCCGATCGATGAATAAAAAGCAGTTCCGGCAACTCCAGCAATTTATTCTTGTTTTCTCGGTCACCCGGAAAAGGCCCAAGTCACGCAAATACCCGGCGTGTCGATTTGGACAGGTACAACGCAAGGTCGGCGTCGCTGAATCAACTGAGTTCATTTTGTCCGGCGTCACAACGAAAACGAAAGCGGAAATGAGGTCAAACTCTAACGTCCAAATGATAAGCTAGTTCAAGAGCATAAAAATTTAAAAAGAGAAAAAAATAGAACTTGCCATTCCGTCGCTTCCTTCAAATATCGAGCGAAGCAACAGAAATCCGCGAGGGGAACGAGGCCGCGCGACCCGAAACGATCGAAATAACTCGCATCCGGGGAGACAGAGGGACAGACAGACGAACGTGCTAAAGAGCGAGTGAGATGTGCTCGTTTGCATGCAATTTGAAAAATTAATGACGGTGGAACAAAGCGTTACGTTATTTCGCGGCCGGCATTCGGCGAACTCTACTGCTATCGACATATTTTTCGGCGCTTTAGTTTATTGGGTCGCACTCGACCAGGCGAGCAAACGAAAACAAAAAAAAAAAACAAAAAAAAACAGGTAGTGCATAAGAAGGTGAGCCTGCTTATTATTACCGAATTAACTATATAAAAGCATCGCGTGTGCTTTGACAACTCTGATCGGGCGTCGTAAATCGACGAATTTAATGTGCGGTCTCGTTTGAAATGTGAAGAATTTCGCGAGCCAAAAGTCACCCGGACGTCGCGACGCTTCGACCTCAAAGCGCCACCGATAATCGCCATATCACAATGAGTATGTATGCATGCTTTTGTAAAGAGGCTCGTGTGTGTGTGTGTGCGTGTGCGTGTGCGTGTGCCGCAAAGACGATGGCGGCAATACGGCAACGAAGAACAGGGAGAACCCACTGAGCAGCACTTGGGAAGAGCGCTGCCCAAGCCCGCGGCAGCGCAGCACAGCAGCAGCAACGAGTAAAAGTGTGCCGGATTGTATAATCGAACGTGAATAAGCAAAATGTTGCGCCACGACGATTTGGTAACTGAGAGAGGCCCCGCGCTCCACCGCCGTGTTCCCATTGCCGGTACAGTCCGCTCCGAGTAACAGAGAAAGAGAGAAACCACATTGAAACGGAAAAGAAAAGAGACGCAACGGCAAATGCGTATGCCACACGTATATTAAAAGTTACGAGGAAAATTTAGCCTATCACTACGCAACGACCATGTCGTCAAGGAAAAACTGCATTTTTCACAGAAATTTCAATGCAGTCATTCAATTTTGTCGGCCGGACTATTTTAGTCATTTTAATAGGAATCAGGTTTAAAATTATTTGCTTGTGGATACAATACATACATTTCTATGTGTCAACACAAATACTATTCTCGAAGAATATATGAATAATCCAAGACTCTATTGAGTTGATCATAGTTGTGGAAACTGATTACTTTTCAACTGAATCTACTTGTTTGTTCATTCTAAATAAAATTTTATTATTCAATTTTTTTCTGCATGATTCCGTTTTATTTGCAATAAAATTTGTAATCATTTACAGAGGGTCACAAAATTAATGAAAATAACCATTTTATTCACCAATATTCGTAATAATTCATTTAGTAATCGAAACTGCATTATTAACGGAATAATTAAACAAATAGAGTGAGGTTCAATTTAATAATCACACGTTTCTCTTTGCTATTTATTTAGTAACATCCCGCCCACTTCATCAATTCATAACTAGATGTAGGAATATGATGAAAATAGATTTACTAGTCGATTAATAAACTCTGTTTGGAATAATGTCAAAAATTGACAGACAGTAATTGGACGAGTAAATTAGTGAACCAGATGACATTCTGCTGTCCGATTATAATCTCTCTTAACCTGTGAATTTCGCGCGGTGAATTAATTCGCATTGCTGTCGGGACGGTCCTTCGAAACTTTCGAGTCGCGTCGCCTGATCGACTACAGTGTAATAAAGAGAGAGAGAGAGAGAGAGAGAATGGAGAGAGAATGGAGAGAAAGAGGAAGAAAGAAAATAACGTGGCGGGGGCGCGCCCCCAAATTGTCCCCGGTAGTCGGGCCAGCGAGACGACGGAGCTCCGTTCGCTTTCAGTGTCAACGTTGCGAAATTCTCATGGATTTCACTTTCGTTACGTTCGATATCTCGTAAGCGGCTTCGATCGACGTGTACGCGCAGCCGCGCGGATTTAGGACTACGAATAAAGCGACAGCTCAATATTTTCCACTATAATACAGTGTTGCAAAATTTTTAAATACTACAAGTAACGACAACAAATTGTTAGCCATGCTCTGAGCAAATAAATTGTCACATAAAATAAATCAGCAATAAGATAATTAAAAGTTAAAACCGTTATGATTTTAAATTAATAAGCAAGTGAGTTAAAAATGAATCCTTAATTAAATTACAAGTAGTTTTAAAGTAAAAGCCAAGGAAAATTGTCCGATGGGATTGAGGGACAATTAAATAAGTTGGCTGTTGATAGTAGTTAGAACGGTGGGAGAAAGAGTACATTTTAGAAATGGCTTTGGCGTGAGCGGTGTCGGTGCCTCGTACGCGAGACCTACGAGATCTGAATAATCAAGGATTAACGCGGCCGAGTCTATCGACAAGAAGCGAGGCGAAGGAAATACGGAGGCCGCGTACACGGGGCTTTCTCACTCGTTGCAATATACAGAAGTGAGTTAGCGCGTTGTTGGCACGCTAGCATGTTTTCCCGGTTGAAACGCGTAAAAATGCGTTCTCGGTGGGTGTTTCGCTATGAGACTGCGACACTCAGCGGACCAACTGCCGATGTTAACCCGCGCGGATCGACGATGTCCTGGTTGCCCTAGATCAAGTCTTCGCTCCGACGTCCGGGTATTTTTAAAAGATCGTGTCAGCAGACGCACTAAAAAAAATTGATTCAATACCAGTTCTATAACGGTTCTCTCAACGTATGTAATACTTGAAACTACATTTCCGATTCTTCCACTTTCTTACGAGTTTCGAAAAAAATTATTCAACTTAATGTATCATTGAATATAATTTTACATTAAATTATGAGGATCATAAGTGAAGTTAAAGATATTTCACTAGTAGAATTCTATTGAAGCTACCTTTTTTTTTAGTCTGCAGTATCATGCAAGCAATTTGTATTCCCATCTTGACAGACGCACCAAATCTGTCTAAAAAATAGAATATCTCTAGGTCACGAAAATATACTCAAAGACAAGCGCTTCCTCATTCTAATGATCGCTGAAATTTTTTTAAGAACCACAAGGACAACTTGTCGTCACTAATAGTATAAAACCCACAAACATACATTTTCCAATTCTTATTTCCGCTGTTTTACGAAACATTACTGTAGAAAAAATGTAAATTGTCAGATAATTGAGGTAGAAAATACAGGCCAATAATACGGTCAACAGGATAAGAATTTGTGTCACTTGGTAGCTAATTTTTAGAATACTGAATACTGAAATTCTTCATGACGCTTACAATATCCACCTGAGAACAAAGCTCAATTTATTGCAGCTGCTTGCCAAGACGAAGCGACGCTGGGCGAGTAATAAAAATAGTAACGGATCGTAGAGCTCGCGAAGAGACGTGGCGAAGTGTAGTGTAGTATATAGGAGGTGCTGGATTCTCTATACGCGGGAGACGCGCGAGAGTAGTGCCTAGACTGGGTCTAGGTCTAGGTCGACCGGAGTGGAGGCGTGGTCCCTCTCTTCGCCTCTCTTCGCCTCTCCGTTTCCTCTCACTGCTGCTTCGTCTAGCTCCGTCTTGAAGCGTACCAACTCTACTTCCTGACGTTCTTCCACGCGCTCTTTAGCCCTGCATTACGCCCTTCCTTTTTCGCTCTATTGTTCCGTTCGATTCATTTTTTATTTGCGCTCCTGCCGACGGTATTGAACCATCAGGCCCAGCTCAATGTACATATATCCGTTTATATCTATATATTAAATTCACAAACATAATATGTGTATATAGATGCATCCGTATGTTATGTTTGTAGGCTTAATACCTATGTATATCGTATTATTCGCTGTCTCGTCCGCGCGCAATCGAGAGTTCACTGGCATCGAGCGACTTTGTTCTCGTTGCCGAGTGTTTTTCGGAAAAACAGTTTTGCCAGAAAATGCGTGTTTTTATATTTATTTTAGTACTTCTATTCTCGCGCGATCGCTTCATCCTCTCGCTCCGGTAGTTTGTCGTGCAATACGAAATTGAAAATTATATTCTCGTCGGTATATAAAAGCGCGTACTGCGTCGAGAGCCAATTCTCTATATCGGATATCTCTCGAGCGGCCAATATAATACATCTGCACACTCGTTGTGGGGGCGCCTTTGTTTCGCGATTTACAATTTCGCATTTTGCGTAGAACGAGGCTCGCCATTAATCGACGTGAAATAATGAATCTGCCGTTGGAAATTGGTGGTACGTCAGCGGGAAACAATGCCGGAATAATCGAACCCGCTGCTACGAACAACGCGTGCGTCTGTAAAACCGGAAGTGCACGACTAGGCGTGCGCAGTGTCGGCAAAAATTAGCCTGCAGCTAATACCATAGAAAGATCACGTATGAAAGTTTTAAAAGTGCTTCGTAAAGCCGGAAATAACGGACGCGTTTATGATTATTCGCCGACAAAGGGAATTACCGGCGAGACTAAAAGACAGCGAAAGTGCTTTTCCAAGCCGGCCTCCCCCACTCCTCGGCAGCATAAAGCATAACACCCGATTACACGCTCCTTCACACCTTGCCGCGTAACACAATCGCTGGCAATAATTGACGTGGGCGCGTTGACCGAACAAAAAAATCGTGCACTAGGTAATCCTCGAAGAAACGCAAATATTATCCTCACGCACACACGAAAACATACATACTCACGCACATCATACATCAGTGGTATTATAATACATTGGTTAGCCAGACGCTCCGTCTCTTTGCCTCTCGTCCCTCCTTCCGCCCCTCCGTATTCGATTATTCTCTTTTTCACACTGGCAAAGAGGATGCGCGTCGCAGCCTCTTTTCCTCCTCTCCGCCGATATACATATAGCGTAGAGAAGAAGCGAAGGAGTGAGGAGGGAACGTGAGTGTCGAGAACGACTCTCGAATCACCAGTAGATGAGACCGAGAGTCTCTTCTTCCTTCTTCGTCTTCTCCCGAGCCTCTTGCCGTTCTCTTTCCGCCATCAACGCCAGCAGCGAATCGGCCTTTGCGAATAGGCACAGAGAGGCGCGACTCTATACTCTACTCTACTCTACTCTACTCTACTCTTATATATCGCACGCTGCGCACTGTGCAAACTGTGCTGTTCCACACACAACGCTGCTGGTAGGCTTGCTGACTCGGTGGCGGCTGCGATGTCGGCGGCGCGTCCTTCCTGGGTCTCTGCCCCTGCGGAGACTCGAGAGCCGCGTGAGAAAGAGTCAGACGATCGAGAGGAAGAGAGAAATGGATATATACATACATATAGTCTGTCTACTCGTCTCGCAGCACTGCCACTGGCCGCTTTGCCGTTGCCGTTGCCGTTGCCGTTGCCGTTGCTGCTGCGGCCTGTATTCCAGTATTGTATATTTGCAGTGTACATATTATCAGAGAACTCGCGTTCTCTATATGTGCCAGGAGCACGAGTATTTTTCTCTCTCGACCACTAAGTACGTTTCTATGCGTGTGTACACACACACACACAAGTTTGTATAGGTATATAATACAGCATCATATATATGGAAGCTCGTGTGGCTTCGTGGCGACGTCCCAGCCGCCGGCAAAAATGCATAGCGCTTCGCTCGCTCCTCGAGACGGTTCTCAACCAGCATTAGCAACACCACATGGACATCCGGAGTTTGCCGATAGTATTATCCGCAGAAAGAAACTAGCTGTTAGGTTACATCCACAAAATAATTGTTTTTATCAGATATTCTGTAGATATAATGAATCATAAGATACAAAGATGAGGTCAGCTTAATCAGTAATTAAGCGTCTGTTAAATAAAATAAAACGTCGAAGTCTTCTATCAGAGGAATTGTAGGATATTAAGACAATGAGCCTGGGAATTCCAGATGTGAGTGTCACTTTCCTCATTCCTATTATAGTGCATGGCCAGCGAGTCGCCGAACACACATACGTTTCTCCTCATTCCTCGACAAGTAACGCGATGAACGCATTTGGCTAGAGCCGTGGAGCAGAGCGCGAGAGTATAATACACACGCAGAGCGAAGCAGAAGCAGAGGCAGAGGCAGAAGAAGAAGAGGAAGGTATCGCGCGAGCGAGCACGGCGTTTTAGCGCGAGGTATAGACGGTGACCTTGTCGCCGGCAATTCACCCCGTCTGACTCCCTCCCCCTCGCTGCGCGGCGCGCAACAGCAGCGTCCTCTCCTCCGTTTCCCTCCTCGCCACTTCACTCCTTTCCTCTTCTCGCGCTTTGCACTACCAGCGCCCTTTCTGCACTACCACTGCCTTCCTACCCCCACTCCCCTCTCGCTCTCTCAACATTTCGCGCTTCCTCGTTCACTCGTTCCTCCTCTCGTAACTCGTCTTTGTCCCTCGCATCACTCCCTTCCTGAAAAGAAGTTAAGAAAATAAGCTTCCATCCTCTTCCTATCTCTCCACGCGAAACTTCCACTTTCCGTCTCGTTACTCTTTCTAAGCCGTTCACACACTCCTCGCTGTTCCACGTCTTTATACCCGTCGTCCCATATCCGTGAAGCTCTGTGAGCGGTGCACTGGCCCGCGTCGAAGAATCGCATGCCTCATGAAAGCCCCAAGACTCCTTAATAGTGCGTACGCTGTGTTTTACAGATCAACTCTTATACTTAAGCGCGCGAGTATAAAAGAAATTTCAAGTTAACGTTGTTTTCTGATTCAACAGAGAGTCCGACGGTAACCAAAATCCTTTCGAAGCTTAGCGCTGATGAATATATATGTAAACACACATACATAACGCAACTCTGAACCAACTCCTCGTTACTTCCTGCTTCGCGAAATAGAAACGCACACAGAGTCACGGGTTGCTCTTGCGGTTTCCGCGAATACGAAAATAGCATCCTCTTAAATGACTAAGGAACGTGCGATGAGCGAAATAGCGAGTGATCAAATGCTTTTCCGGATTCTCCTTCCACAATTTGAGTCTCTTCATCCGTACGCACTCTATAATATCGACACTCGCTCTGATGCACTGCTGTTGAGTGAATCATTTCCTTTATGGCCGAAAAAAAAAATCTAATAGTACTTTTACGCTCGTGGATACTCGATGCTAATGCCATAATTTAGTCGTACGGCTACTCTGTGCCGTGACACAGATAATATGGACATGCACAGGGTGTCATATCCACTGTGTACATAACCTATACGCATGAGTGCGGCTCCAGCGAGTCCAGGGGTCGGTCAACTATTTTCGTACTCTTTTGCTACACGCGTCCTTTAACCTAGACACCCTTTATTTCCCTTGCACGCTCGAGTGACCTCTGGCTAGCAGCGAAGCTGACAAACTCGCTCGCTCGCTCTCTCTCTCTCTCTCTCTCTCTCTCTCTCTCTCTCTCTCTCTCTCTCTCTCTCTCTCTCTCTCGCTCGTTCTTTCTCTTCGCTCGTTGTTAGTACTATGAAATTCCTCCTGCCCCTTATGCCCCTGTGACCCCGGGGCAGTGCCGGGGTCGACCCGACGACGATAATCGTACGCGACGTTAATCCCCTCTGCTCTCGGCAGAAAATTGACAATTCTCAAATGATTCATTTCCGGTTGTGCCTTGTTCGTTCCTCTCTTTCATACCATTCGTACGTACGTATATATCCACATCTTTGTCCGTGCAGTGTGCAGGGCATGCAGAGAGAACGACCGGTCTCGCTCGCGGAGAGTCCAAGCCGTCGAGAGAGAGAGAGAGAGACTCGCTCTTTGCCGAGGTCTCGTGTGTTGCCTCTCCGCGCTTACCGTACACACCAGTTCTCGTTTCATAGTGCTCTCTGGCCTCTTCTCTCTCCCTCACCTCCCTTCCCTTTGTACTATGTGGGGCAGAAGGGTTCGCGAAGCGAATTTACACACACGTACATAAAGCTTGTGTACAACCACATCGCACACTTTGTGTACGAGCTGCGGGCTCGGAGGCTTGCAGTACACGGTGTATTCGCGAGCGAGGGAGAGAAACACGTAGAGGAGACCCGTCTAAATATAATGCAGGGAGCAGGCCACTCCGTGTACTCGCCTCTCCGCTTCTTCGCATCTCAAACCTCTCTCTCTCTATATATATATATACACATTTATATATACGCTTTTCTATATACTTTGCGGCAAGCATCCGCGTTTGTGCGTGCGTCATGTGAGAGTCCAGCAATGGCTCACACGCATTCGCACATAACTACTGTCTGCATCTCTAGCGACAGTCGATCATATATGTTATGATGATGATTATGACGATTATTATTATGATCTACGAGTGGAAAGTGCGAGTGAATAGTCCAGCCGAGTGCTGACGACCCGTCGAGAGTTATCGTGCACGCGCACGCAAATATGTACACACTGCGAAATATTGTGTTACACCGAGTGTGTATGATATGTGTCGGACGGAGAGACGGGGCGAAAGAGAGAAGGAGCGAGAGCGAGAGCGAGAGCGAGAGCGCGCTGTACAGGCATGCACAACACGCCTCGTGCCGCTGCACTAGTATGCAGGCCTAGACCTAGACCCACTGCGCTAGCCTAGACCTAGAGCACCAGCAGCAAGCTACACCGAGTTGTACCAGAGCAACGGAGTTAAAGCTCGCGGGACGATCGCCATGTGGTGGGGGGAGGGACGCCCAGACGACGCGAGCCGGAATAGGGGAGGAGCTGTTTCTCTCGCTCTCTCGCTTCAATCTCTCCACTCTTTCTTTTCCTCTTTTCCTCTCTGTTCGCTGTGTCTACATCAACGTTTTTCAATCTGCAAGACTGTGCGTAATTCCGATTGCGGCACCATCTGCAAGCATTATTCATCGTTCTGTTAATTGCGAGAGTTTAAAGAAAATTAAGACATTCGGTTTTGGAATGCAAAAAAAATTTCCTTAGTTTAGTTTGAATGCAATTCATTCGAATCTGAATCGTCTCAGTTTTCGACCTTTATATTCTGTCTTCAGACTCTTTTTCCGCTTCATAGTACTTTTTAACTATTTTTCACTATTTTGCAAAATTATTTTATCACGAATATTAGTTTTTGGCAAAATAAATCGTCTCCAGGATGTCAATTACGTGAATCCCGAAAATATATATATACCAAACTTTTCCAACCTTCGACTGAATCCACAAATTCGAGATCTTTTAAGATACAATTGTAATGCAACCTATTTGTAGTCTTTTGACTGCACAATATTTTGCCTGCAACAATATTGGCCCTACAATTTTTTCCCTCGAGTAACACTTGTAGCCCTCGAACGCATATCCTCTCTCTTCCGCGATAAAAAAAATTGAAAACCAACAACTGATAAAAAGGAGAAGAATGAAGCGATAGTGTATCTAAAATAAATAAAGAAGTTTGTCGCGGGAAGAAAGTAAAACGGGTCAAGCAACTCGCGTGCGTTTTATCTGCGTAGATTGTCGAAGCAGAAAGGCCGTCAGGAAGAACCGTGTGCAGTAGTGACTTATTGTAAGCTCGAATTGATTCGGGCAGAGTGCACAGTACGCGCAAAGCGTATAATGCGGCGGAAGGAATGCAGCAAGAAAAGAATGAAGCCTTGATCACTGACCTCGCTCACGTATTTTCTCTCTTTCTCTGATTCTCGTCGCTGCGCCGTTTCCACAGCGGCGAGCGCGAGAAAGAGCGAAATAAAAAGACGTCACGCCCACTCCGCTTTCGTGTATCGCGCGCGCTTCTCGTCACTTCGTCGTGAATTTAGTTCGCTCCTTTCGCGTGGCGATGACTTCGTTTCGTCTCGAAGCTCCTCATCTCGTTCTCGAACGTCAACGAGGCGAGTCCAAAAGAAATTACGCGCTCACGCTTAACACTCACGTCCTATCCATTCGTGTGAGCGCACTCGACAGTATGAATTGGTATTCGTGCAGACAGTGCACTGGGTTGTACTCTCGAGAAGCCGAGGGGACGACTCGAGACTTCCGGATAGCAGCCACGCTGCACATAGTTCATAGTAGAAGAGCCTCAATATACGCACAATAAAAAGTTCCTAATTCAAAGCAATTTGGAAGCAATCGATAGACTATAAGTAGATATATTTTTAGATAAATAAGTATTACCCATTGCTAAGGGATAATATAACTATGAACTTCTTGGGTTTTAAGACTTACTTTCAATTTTAATGTAAAAAAAATTTCTATTGAGAGCTATTTCAAAAGGGATACAAAAAATAGTGTTTCATAAAAAAAAAAAAAATTAAAGCTAAGCATGAATGAAATAATTGATTGTCATTGAAAATGCTCGTTTCTTTCAATGACGGATTATCAATAGAACTGAACGCAATTGGTGTGAAGAATTTGCGGGTGGGCGTCAAAGTAGCGAATGACCAAAATACGCCGTATTTCAGAAAATTATCGGAATTCGCTTTTTCAGCCATTCGCCATTTATATAATTCGCTATTTTAAATGCATTTTAATAAGATGGAGGTGGAAATAGCGAATGGTCAAAATAGCGAATGGCTGAAATAGCGATTTTCATGATGATGAGCATTCTAGATTCAGACGTTCCTAATTTCGAAATTCGCTATTTTAACCATTCACTATTTTGGTCACTCGCTATTTTCACCCCCACCCGAATTTGCAACGATTGAAGAATCCAATCCAGCGAATGATGAACTCCACAAAAGCCTGAGACAGCTTTTTTACAAAACCCAGCACTCGAGATATCGCCTCCCATTTCGTCCTTTTCCGGGTGTCGTTACACCGCGCACATGCATATCAGAAGAGCGCTGCCGGTGCAGACGAACCTTCGCAGAGTACGTCGACCACGAAACTCGACAACGACACTCGCGATTTCGCGAGTGTCGGTTTCGGGGTTAAAGATAGTAGCTCGAGGCAGTAGGGTAACATAATAGGTCGGTCGAATGCGATGAGAGACGAGGGAGACACGAAACGTTATATACACGCCCGAGCACATACAGGCGCGAATATACAGGGATAAGAGTGAAAGAGAGCGAGAGAGAGAGAGAGAAAAGATGAGAGCTCGCGTCAGCGCAGAACAGAGAAGAACGAAAGTGAGACTGGCCGAGAGGGAAGACGGTGGAGCGGTAATAAAAGCGAGATAATACGAGATAGAAAATAACGAGGAAGAGGAGACGGCAGTGTTGGAGCGCGGGAAAAGAGGCGGGGAGGATCGACGAGGTGCACGACTCTGTCGGAGGACGAAGGGTCGAGACCACGAAGCTCGCGAGGAGTCCAAGTAGCGAGTAAGCAAGCGCGACGATAACAAGTACGATGGCGAGTGAGAGAGACATGCATAAACGCGGCAGAGCTCCGACATTGCGAGTTAGTCGCGTTTCCGTGTGTGTACATACGAAAGAGAGAAAGAGAAAGAGAGAGAGAGCGAGAGAGAGGGAGGGAGAAAGATAGAAAGAGAATACTGCACGTGTGTGCCGCGTTTGTCTGCGCTACGGTGCATCGGACTAGCAGTTGCGAATGGCGCGGCGCGTCGCGACCATCGCGCAGTGTGCGGATGAGGAGGAAGGAGGGGAGAAGGAGGAGAAGGATAGAGCAGTTAAGTTAGTCTGTCGGTCAGTGACTGCCTGACTTTCCCGGCGCAGCTGAAGGTCAACTCTCCCCTTCTACCGTGTGCCTCTCTCTCCTCTTCTTGCACTACCTCCGACTCCTGCTTCCTCCTCTTCTTCTTCTTCTTCTTCTTCTTCTTCTTCTTATGTATATATACATATATATGTTTATATGTATATATATATATATATATAAGTTGGTGCTGTTTCTTCGCCGTCGTTCTTGGCCGCTATTCTCGCTCTTTCTCTCTTTTTCCTCGTTCTAGTACTCTCCATCTCAACTCTTCTACATCGGGCGCGTCCAAGCCCATCTTTATCTCCTGGTATCTCCATCTCCGTCATGTCTATGCACTTCTCTATGCCAGGCCACCGATACCCTCTACTTACATTACTATATACCAGCTCCGCAGAGCTCACGCCACGCTCCAGCTACTCTACAAGCTCTCGCGGCAATACCAGACGCAAAACGCGTTCCTTCTCTGCGTTCTCATCCCGTTCGAAAAGATATCTCTTCGCATTGCCAAGCCGAGTAAGATACGCACTGCCAGATGCGATAGAGGAGAATAATAATTGAGCGCATTCGAAGCGTCTTTGAATCCGCCAATATCTCGGGATGCTTACGCCTTCCCAGCCAATTATCCACGCGTATATATAACGTTCACGCGGGAATGTCTTCTTCTCTACGTTCCTCCACTTTCTCACTTTATGTGTGCGTGTGTCCGGGGCTGAACGTTCTTCTATCCCGGCATCTTGGTCTTAGTTTCAGTACATACATCTTTTTACCTATTTCTTCCCTTGGCGTACGCACATACATCGACAACAGGAACAGCAGAACCATTATCCATCCCTTCTCTTGTTATAGCAGTGCGAGGCTCCGAGATCACAACGTCCCTGGAATCCCCACCGTGGCAAAGTCTCGCCACCCTGAGCCTCCCCTGCTATTTCGCTTTCGCGTTCCCTCTTCGTTTCACTCCTCCCCCCCCCCCCCCCCCCCTCGCCCTTTCCGCTATACTTGTACTTCCGGCCGGGAGGCTAGCGCGAATTTCTCACAAAATAAACGAGAGCGAGCGAGAAGCCGAGAGCTTCGCCTCCTTGACATCGTCGAGCTTTGCGGCGAGCAGAGCAACGGCACCCTGTAGAGCCTCGGCCGTTCCTCTATTTTTAACACGCATCGTCGTCGTCGTCGTCGTCGTAAATTCAGCGGCTACCAAAGTGTGCGAGCACTCTTTTCTTATTCGTCGTTACGCGAACTCTCGCCTAAACTTCCTGTCTCCAACGGATGATATATACTACACACAGAACGTAAAGCATAACCACCATGAAAATTTCACGCTATAGCTCTGTGCGCCTAAAGAAGTAACAAAGTTCTGCTATAACGCTGAAAAAAATTGGCTGTCGTAACCAACTACATAATTAAATATGCTCCGGCAAATTACTCGGGTCGCTAGATAGTCGCCGAAACAACTTGTTAGTAAAACCAATCAAGTAGTGGATGTCGAAGAGTAAGAAGACCTAAAAAATCAATGATGCGTTGAACATCCAATAATGATATTTTATAAACGAGGAATTAAAAGTATCTACTGACCCAATACCAGCATAAAACGGAATAAACCGATAAATGTTCAAATAGTTCAATTACGTAATTCCCTGTAAAACATTGAAACGTTTTAATCTGTCTTAATATCCCCAATTTGCGTATTAAATATTTCCATCAAATTTACCAGATTACATTACTGCTGAGTATTTAATGCTGCACCTGAAATTATTTATCATACCCGTCGTTTGTGCGGGCGTGAAAATGTGGGATAGCAGAGAGAGAGAGAAAGAGAGAGAGAGAGAGAGAGAGAGAGACAGGAAATATAATATACAGGCACGCATATGCATTGTTCCGTTCCACTGTAATACCATCGCGCTTTTATCTCTGGCGTGTTGACGAGTATTTAAGAAATAAGCGTACATAGGTATGTGTATGTATATAGAGAGAATAATATAATAGAAGGCGCCTGTACAAAATGCGTATGCGAGCTGTGTGATGCAGACCGTCAGATTTTAATCGAGAGAACGAAGCGGGAGGTACGCGCGGTATGCGCCAAGTGCGTGAGTCGAAGAGAGATAGGCTCTTCTTCGTGCCTCTCTCGACTCGCGCGACTCTCTCGCTCAGTCTCACGCGACTGCGGCGTTCGTGGTATAGGTCAGTGAAGCTCTCGCCGCGAGTTTCCCCCACTATTGGTAGCACCACAGCCAGCAGAGTAGCACCAGCTCACCACTCACACTATACAAGCGGTAGTTCCTAGACAAATGGGGTCTACGATTGACTCATCTAGCCAGAGCGGCAGTCATACAGCGTTCGCGCGTCCGCGGGCGACGTCCTCCACTGCTGTTGCTTATCGGCTGCGGAAGCTACGCGGGAGACCTCTCGTTCTCCGCGTAGGCCCGAACCTGGCAATGTTCTAACCAAGAAGAAGAACGACACACGTAGATTCACACACACAGAGCGCAGTAAAGGCGAAAAAGAAGAAGAAGAAGATGAGGATGAAGAAGAGGGGGGATAGATTAAAACGGCAAGAGTGCGAGAGAACGTCGAGGATATATTTAGCTGTGGCTCGCTAGCGCAGCAGCCGGTCTTGAAAATTCACCGGAATTCCATCGGCTCGCTGGAGCTCCGTGCGAATACGTTCGTTTCTACAACCTATTCTCCACACTTTCACACTATTTTCGCAGTTCCCTCTATGCCAACGTCACGCTTTTGTTTTTTCTTACTTTAATGTAATGCAATAGTGAGAGACGAATATAAGACTAAGAGTAAATTCGCAGTATGTATAAAGGAAAGTGAGATATATAAAGTATAAAGGCGAGGCCTGGCGATGTTGTGTAGCAGCAGCAGCAGCAGCAGCAGCAGCAGCCGGTCTCGCGAGACCCGCGCGCCTCGCTATTATGCACTAGAAGCTGCTGATGGCGTCACCGTGCAACCTTGGCTCGGGTCAGTCCTCTATCATACTGCAGGCAGCTCTCCGCTTCCCGCCCCTTCTCCTTCTCCTCTCTTCCTCTCCGCTTCTACCTCCTCGACGTCGACGTAGTCTTCGTCGTCGTAGTCGTTGTCGCCGCTCTTTTATGTCTCTTCCTCTCTCCCTCAAACTCTCGTCGCTGCAATTCGTCCGGACTCGCTTCGACGTTCACCCCCACTACGCTCGTCGCGACTACTGAACCTTCGTTGCTTCTTTCTTCTCGCTGCTATCCACGCATCGCTTCATCTTCTTGCTCTTCGTTCGCTACACAACTGCGATGCATGCGTGTTGAAGAGAGCAGCTCTCCTTAACAATCCAACAAAGTTTCCCCTCGTCCCTCTCGGCTGCTCGACTTCGTGAAACGTTTCCGTCGTCCGTACATTGCAGATCCGAGTCTACGATATATACACGATAAAAATATATTTGTTTTTTTGGTTGAAAAAGATTGAGCTACAGGTATTAATCCTTTTCAACATCCGACACGGCCACCCTCGAGCTAATACCTCGCGCAAAACTAATGCACAAACACCTTCACTTCTCCTTCCACTTGATTATTTCGATATGAAAGGCCTGCTCGGAGGATGACGGAATTTACGGATCTACGACTCGTTCTGCCTGACGTGGGAGTCTCTTGGAATTTCCGTTCGACTATAATTCGACAACTGCATAACAGGGTCATATTAATAGTGTCTTTGATTATAGAGCATTTATTTGCTTTTCGAAGTAAGCGATTTTGTTGTTGAGATATTTAACATGCAGTTATGCATTATCATGTGCAAGCGTATTGCAAAAATCCGCTGTTACGTTTCGCGGCGATATCTCTCGTTGCAATGCAAAGAAATTAACACCGCACCGCAATACGCTAATACCCCGGCGTTATAGAAAGAGGTAGCGCATCTTGCACCTGTGCAGAATGCCGAGGCCCTGTTTACCAGCTCTGAAATATATGCCAGCCAGAGTGCGTAGGAAGTGTACCGGGGTTTCAATACGAGCACCAAGTCGATGGTTCAATACGGAACTTAAATATATGTTATTCACTTATCCAACATCGCATATAATCCCGAGTATCTGATAAGTTTTGAGTACAATGTGCCGAAATAAAAGGGAATTCCCTCGTAATAGCGAGATTATGTATCCGGAATTAATTCAGCCTCTCGAGAGTTTGCTAATCGGTGCTAGTTATCGAGTGGATCACTGTTGACGAGATGGTGGGCGAGAGCTTTTCCTATCGCTCTCTCATTCTCCTCGATTAACTTACCACCACTCTCTTGTATCTCATTACAATGTGTGGATGCACACGTCTGTATATCGCACAAGATGTATATTCTCATCCTCGATTAGTGTCGACCACGCGCTCCTCTATAACTCATTACACACTGTGCTGTGTACATGCACGCGTACAGTATAAAATCGCGCCGCGAGAGATCGTGGCAGTTGATCATCATTATTTGGTGTTGAAACGATACTTTCACACTTGTCCGTCGCCTACTTTCGTCACGTGTTTATGGACTATTCACGTACGCGGGTACCGTCGGCGCAACGGATGAGTAAGAAGATTGCTTACGTCCTAGATTTGCCAGTGATATGCCTACGCAATGCCGAGGTATAGGCACTTTTAACCGAGGCTCTCTTCCCGTTTTTCCCGAGCACCGAACAGTTGAACGTCACGTTCAACCGGCTTCGTGTACTCCCTGTCTGCTGTGGATAGCATGGCGCCATCCGTTATGTTGCCTACGACTCACTCTACGAGCATTCTCGTCACTACTTTTGCCTCGCTGCGGTCAAACAGATCGCTCTGATCAAGGCGGAAAGAGATCCACCGAAATAACTCGTAGTCGTATTTTCAATTTGCTATATTTATCTCACTTTAATATACACTGCTTTTACATAGTGAAAATGTTCATGTATAACCATTTTTCTCCTCCAGTGTAATTTCTTAGGATAATTGTACATGTGAAAAAAAATTAACGAAATTCGCAAATTTGTCGAAATCTTCGTTTGCACTACTAGTTAATGAAATTATCACCATTAAACGTAGCACGATTTTCGCGCATTCATTTTTTACTGTTCAAATAACAGATTGTTAACTAGGGTGACGCAACAAAAAACTTAAAGAATCCATTGTTGATACTCGCAAAAGTCCATCTCTCTACCTTAATATACACTAAAAACACCAAGTTTTCACAATACTGTTAAATTTTTTTGTTATCTTTTTTTCCAATATTGAATTGTTTTCCTACAGCCCAAGCCTCAAACTGGAGGTAATAACCACACGATAAACTGTGCAAAATATAGGCGCGTACAAATTAATCTCAGAGGTGGCTTAATCTACTTTTAGCGATATATCTGGCGTAAACAATACCTCAAAAAAATTTCTGTCGGATTCTGTGTAAGAAGGTGTATTTTGAGGTAACGAGACGAACTTTTGCAAAAAATTTGGTCAAAGAATTTGAAAAATACAGTTTTTTTTGGGTCACCCCAGTGTAAAGATTGTGTAATTGGAATGTCGTATATATAGAAGGCTAATAAATAAATGCTAATGATTTGTTTTTTTGTCTATTTGCAGTGTCGGAGAGTTACAACAGCTACGTAAATTCGATGTACGGTGGTGGAGGTGGTCAATTTGCGACACCTTGCACCCCGAGTCCACCACGAGGACCAGGCGGAGTACCGACGAGCGTAATTCAGGCTGCGACGAGCTCCGTTTCCGACGATCTCTACCTGCTCGAATTGGGCTTTCCTCCGCGGCCGAAGAAGAGCAAGCTCAAGAAGCCACGACAGGGCGAGGGAGCGGCAGTCAAGAGGAAATCCCGCGAGGGTTCGACAACCTATCTGTGGGAATTTCTGTTGAAGCTCCTGCAGGACCGAGAGTACTGTCCCCGTTACATCAAATGGACGAATCGAGAGAGGGGAGTCTTTAAACTCGTCGACAGCAAAGCAGTTTCGAGACTGTGGGGTCTTCACAAAAACAAGCCCGACATGAATTACGAGACGATGGGTCGCGCCTTGAGATATTACTACCAGCGCGGTATTCTCGCCAAAGTTGATGGCCAAAGGCTGGTTTATCAATTTGTCGATGTACCCAAGGACATAATAGAGATCGATTGCACGGGGGCGTGAGATAAGGCCTGCCCTTCTTCGAGGGAGCTCGGAATTTATATGAGGAAAGCAACGAGTAAAAATAATTACTCAAATGGGAACAGCAGGACGTTGTCATTATCGAGACGCGAGAGATCGTTATCATCGAGCTCTTCCTACCAGCAGCAACAGCAGTCACAACTGCCAACATGGCACATCCCTCAAACGATGCATCGCCCTCTCTGACTCCATCGTTCCTTCTATTATAACGCTGAAATCGATCGATCGAACGCAGAGCATTTAAGCTTTTCCTTAATCGTCGTCGTCGTTGTCCTCGTCGTCCTCGTCCTCGTCGTCGTCGTCGTCGTCATTGTCGTCATCATCGGCAAAATCCTCGTCACGAGCGAAGATCGACGAGCTGCTGCGCGCGGCCGATACCGCGATACATTGTGATGCGAGAGCCGTTTTGGTACGCGAGCTTCTCCACCGTTGGAGCATAAACTTTTCCTCTTTATTGATTTGTACAAAATTTTAGTTTTTTAAAAAAATAAAATTCCGCGCCCTCGCGCGTACAACGAACCTATTGTTGTGTCGTAGTGAACGAAAAATGAAAAAAAAAAGAAACAAAAAAAAACGGGAAAATACACTCTACGGACAAATTACTTAACTTAAAATCTAGAGGAGTAAGCGAAGAAAATTGTACATTCGAAATCGCGATAAATTATTTATTGTACATTTGACGATTGTGAGTAAATAGGAACGAAAAATGAAAAATGAAAAAAAAAAAAAAAAAAAAACGAAATTGTTAAAAGAGCGAACTGATAATGGGCTGAGTGAAAAGAAAATGTAAACGAAATGTGGGCTGTGAAATGAATTGGAAAATGGGAAGGACAAGCGCTTAAAATGTTCTGCAGGGGAGGAAAAAAGAGGAAGTGATAGATGAAAAGAAAAAGAGAGAGGGCTCAGGGAGGATTACACCATATTTTTTTAAAACATTACGGCGTGACAGATTTTCAATTGAGCTTGAGGGGGTTCAACGATGTAAGGTGCTGGCTATTACACACGAGGTCCAAGAATGTTATTTAGCAAACCTAGCGTTACTGGTTCATAGAAATTATTGAGACAGACATTATCTATATCTCTGTATATATTATTATATAAAATATACCTTTAGCATAGATATATTATTATTGAATATTATATATATATTATATAAATATATATTGTATGTTATGTAGTAAATGGCGCGTGTTAATGTGTCTCTGTGAGATTTTGCGTCACGTCGGGACGAATTTTATGCGCGAGGAGGCTGTTTTAATCGCTTAAGCGGCGTCTCCGATACGTTAGTATTGTAATTCAATCGAATCATCAACATTACCATCGACACTTTGTACAATCTCGTGGCGCGATCACATGCTCAGAAGGATTGTTTGATATATCGTCCGAAACCTTCGATCGCGCTTCATCATAATAATATACACGATAACGCACACTTGACAAGCTTCCATGCTTTTTCAAAAATCGGAAACGCCGTTCAATCAGATTAATTATGTGTTACTTTCGAAGAGCGAATAACAACAGCCTCACTTCTCCCGTCAAATAGCTCGGGGTGTGTAATAATAATACCTTAGAATTAAATTTTATTTATTGACACCCTGGGAGGCCGACGTGCGCGTAAAAATGTGTCCCATAGGATATAATTTTGTATATAAAGACTCGCTTAAAGAATTACTTACTGTCGAAACCATAAAAATGATAACTTTTCGTATGTAAGCAAGTGAGAAAATAAGAAACAAGAGTATATAAATAGTTGTATACTTTAAGAATAAGGCTCAGCAGTGCTCTCTGAACACGGCTTCTCGACGATAGCCTTCGAATTTTTAAACGAAAAGAAACTCTAAATACAGTAAACAAGTTGAAAAAAAAAAAAAAGAAACAATATTGTACTACAGTGATCCAGTGCTGCCAATAAATGCCTGAGACGGTCCCTTGCATTTGCCACACAAAGAATACTATGATAATTATATGAAACGAAAACGCTGATGATAATTGATACAAAAAAATGTTACGGGACGCCAGACATACCGATGATACAAAGCAAATTGCCTTTACGTATTAAACAAAGACGTGTTGCCTTCTAACGAAAAAAAAAAAAAAAAAAGAAAAAAAAATGAAAGAAAAAGTTTTAGCGATTTGTATCATAAATACTATCACTCTGTCCCAGTACTTAAAGAAAATATCTCCCCAACAACCCCCGTCGTTTTGAAGATAGATTTTTTAAAGTCACTGACTCATGTTTTTTGGTACAAGGACATTTTGAGATCGTATCTACGTCGCATCTATGAAAACCATATATGAATTATAATGAAAGATAAAAGATTTAACGGAAAAAATAAACATACATCAGAGTACAATCGACAAAAGCAAGTACCTATAAAATATACCACTTCTATACACATGATATAATACCAACACTTATAAACAGTGAAATGGACACTACAAACAAGAAATCCTATTTTTAGGTGAATTAAATTTACATATACATAACATTTGATTACAGTACGAGATATTTTAACAGATAAGACTTAACTGTAATAGGGATAAACGTATAATGATTTACTTGTATAATATATGAGATATGATGGATTGACGTAAGGAACTCTAATGTAACGTTCTGTGATTCGTTGTTTGTAGGTGAAATTTAATAAATGAATACTGTATCATAATTATCAATGCCTACTGTCCATTTTACCCTTCAACTTAATGGAACGACGTATGTTTCGTAATTCAAGAATGCTTCTTTTTTAACGCGCTTTTCATATTGGTGCGATAATAATACGTTCAAATTGACGTAACGGCTAAAAATAGAAGAGGCGAAAGCATTTTAAAAAAGCGCGTTACTCGTAACAAGCCCGCTGGCCAAAAAACCGAAAATATCTGTACATCTGGTGGATAAACCAAAGTATGAACAGTTATTGCTAGTCGGTAATGTAGATACGAAATATGCTGTTATCATGTGTACGTGAGTATCACTTTATCGCTCCTTGATGAAGTGGGACTGTGTAGACCAACAGACAAAACAAGACGAACCTCTACCTATTGTACCAGTCGGTGCTCTGTTTTTCAATGAGGAGTTCTCGCATATTATGTAATTTTTCACGGAAGTATGACAGCGTAGACGATCTTGTTTATTGACTCAACAAATTTTTTTATATGTTTCGACTCTTAGAGCTCATTTGAGTTGATTATAGTGATCTATACTATTACGGAGTACCGTGCATTTTGAAATTTCCCGCTTTCCGGATTAGCCAATCACGACGTCAAAGGTCGGTACAGCGGCCGTAACGAAAATTCGTGTAAATGCAGCTATCGTACAGGCGGAGGAGGAGGAGGGGAGTGGGTTAATCCCGCAGGCATGTAAGTAACCGTAGTATTCGCGCAGCAAGCACCAGCGCCGGTATCGAACGTCATAACTCAACAAGACGTGAGTAATATACGCGTTTTCATGCAGCAGAGTTGTCATTGCACGTCCAATAAAGCTTGAAACGTCATTATTCCGCTGAATAAAACAAAGCCATTGCAGGATAAGTGTAAATTCATCGAGTACGCAATCTCCGAGTGAGATATTGATTTCTGAGTGACTATCCCTCTTTGCCACACCCCACGGCCATTTTGGCCTCTCACATACGACCACTCGAGCGCTCAGCGTTCCAGTTAACGTAACAGGATGGATCAAATAACGCCGAAAGAAGTGAAGATTCTCGAAAATCCTGAGGATATTCAGGAGCGTCGAGAACAAGTTCTTGGACGTTATGCCAACTTCAAGGCCGAGGCACGAAACAAACGCGACAAGCTCGAGGACTCTCGTCGCTTTCAGGTATGCGATGAGCTCATACGTTTTTTTTAATCGAATGTAATGTAATCAACTGTATACTACGTCATCGCCACTATCAAACAGTGACGCGAGACCAATGACTTATAACTTCCCAAAAGCTTGTCGTTCATATAATCACGAAGACGGACAAATCACTTTTGAAAATGATTCGAAAAAATGACTGTCATTATATACTATATATACAGTATAACGGTTTTGAGGCAGTTAATTACCAGTGTTTTGTAACACTGATTCAAGTCCTTTTAGTTTCCACATTATATAATGTGAACCAATAAATGTTGAGATCTGTTGTGTTTGCTCGAATGTAAATTTGTGAAAGTGGAGTAACAACGATCATGATAGAAATATAAAAAGCAAAATTTGGTATCTCAGCGTTGAGTGAAATCAAAACAAATTTATCATTGTCATTGTATGGGAGCTTTGACAACCAGAAATAGGGCACAATAAAATATAATATATATAGTAATTCAGCTTTTACTTTATTTTAATTGTTAGACTTTCTTTGCTAAAAATGGTAGTAAACTATTTTCAGTTATGATTGGGTCAAAACAGTATATATTATCTTTTGCCAACTCAATTATCGATTGAAATTTAAAAAATTAGTGACGTATCTTGTTTTTCTTTATTTTGCTCTTCCAACTTTCAAGCTTTTGATCGTATCAAATGATCATTTAAATATAATGAATCATATTGCAGCATACTTGAAAAGCCATAGACATTGATATGATATGTTCATAAAAATTAGTATTTATTCAATAACCAAAAATAAACAAAAAGGGAAAAAGAACTTAGTTTGCTGTTTTAATAATTGTGACGACAGGTACTTTTAACTCATTTCTGTATAACCTTATCCAGGATTAATTTCGTATAGATTCTGGAACACATTGCAAACACAGAATCATGTAGTATCAAAATAATGATTAAATAAAATGGTACAATTGATACATATAAATTACAATCGTCAAATAAAATACTCGTTAACAAAGCTGTATATACTGGCTGAGGAAAAAAGAGTGTGATAAGAATACTCAAACATTCATTACCAATGACTAGTACCATTGATTATTGTTTGGATATGTTGATTTTGTGTAGCGTGTTAAAGCATAACTATTTCCCTCGGTCACCATTGCTTATCTTATTTTATTCGATAGAGCAGATGTTATTTATTCGTGTCCACTGTATTGCAGTATTTCAAGCGCGATGCCAATGAACTGGAAGGATGGATTTACGAGAAGCTTCAGGCTGCCTCGGACGAGAACTACAAAGACCCGACAAATCTCCAAGCCAAGATTCAAAAGCATCAAGCATTCGAGGCCGAAGTTGCGGCGCATTCCAATGCGATCGTGCTCCTCGACAACACGGGACAAGAAATGATAGCCCAGCATCATTTTTCCAGCGACACAATTCGCAAGCGTTTGGAGGAACTCCATCGCTTGTGGGAGCTTCTTCTCTCACGTCTGGCCGACAAGGGTCTCAAATTGCAGCAGGCTCTTGTCCTAGTGCAGTTCCTTCGCCACTGCGACGAAGTTATGTTCTGGATCAACGATAAAGAGACATTCGTCACCACCGATGAATTCGGTCATGATCTCGAGCACGTTGAAGTCCTTCAGCGTAAATTCGACGAATTCCAGAAAGACATGGCTAGTCAAGAGTACAGAGTAACCGAAGTAAACGAACTGGCCGACAAGCTGCTTCTCGACGGTCATCCTGAGCGCGATCAAATTCTCGGTCGCAAGGAAGAGCTCAACGAGTCCTGGCAACGCCTGAAACAACTAGCGATTCTGCGTCAAGAAAAATTATTCGGCGCTCACGAGATCCAGCGATTCAATCGCGATGCCGATGAAACTATGGCGTGGATCGCCGAGAAGGACGTAGTTCTCTCCTCCGATGATTTTGGCCGCGATCTTGCGAGCGTACAGACGCTTCAACGGAAGCACGAGGGCATTGAGCGTGATTTGGCTGCTCTGGAAGACAAAGTTGCAACTCTCGGTGCGGAAGCTGATCGTCTCGCAGCTATTCATCAAGCCGATCACTCGCAGCAAATTCAAGCAAAACGAGCCGAAATTCTGCAGTCCTGGGAAAGCCTGACGGCTAAAGCAAAGGAGCGTCGATCAAAACTCGACGAATCCTACTATCTTCATCGCTTTCTCGCCGATTACCGCGATCTCGTCTCCTGGATGAACGATATGCGCGCTATTATATCCGCGGACGAGCTCGCCAAAGACGTTGCAGGCGCGGAGGCTCTCGTCGAACGACATCTTGAGCACAGAGGCGAAATTGATGCTCGAGCTGATAGTTTCGATTCTACGACTCTCGCGGGAAATCAACTCCTGGAAAGAAAGCATTACGCTGCGGAAGAAGTCGCTCGGAAATTGGATTCCCTGACAGAGGACAAATCTTCTCTCCTCGAACTTTGGGAAAAGCGTCGTATTCTTTATGAACAGTGCATGG
Organism: Tromatobia lineatoria; assembly: GCA_949699805.1. Classification (NCBI taxonomy): domain Eukaryota; kingdom Metazoa; phylum Arthropoda; class Insecta; order Hymenoptera; family Ichneumonidae; genus Tromatobia; species Tromatobia lineatoria. Next base: position 22,897,339 of record OX453038.1, on the reverse strand, counting down.
ATCTTCAGTTATTCTATCGCGATACAGAGCAAGCGGACGCTTGGATGGCCAAGCAGGAAGCTTTCCTTGCTAACGAAGATCTTGGCGACTCTCTCGACAGCGTCGAAGCTCTCATAAAGAAACACGAGGACTTTGACAAGTCCCTCGCCGCTCAGGAGGAAAAAATCAAGGCTCTGGATGAATTCGCCGGGAAATTGATCGAGGGCGGTCATTACGCTGCTGACGACGTCGCTCAGCGTCGCCAAATGCTTCTCGAACGCCGCGCCGTTCTTCTTGAAAAATCGGCTCAGCGAAGACGTCGTCTGGAAGACGCTTACAAGCTCCAACAGTTCGAGCGCGACTGTGACGAGACCAAAGGATGGGTAAACGAGAAACTCAAGTTCGCGACCGACGACAGTTACCTTGATCCCACGAATCTTGGTGGAAAAGTTCAGAAACATCAGAACTTCGAGCAAGAGCTCAACGCCAACAAGACACGAATGGAAGAAATGGTTTCTACTGGGCAGGAACTCATCGAGAGTGAACATTACGCGACTGACCGTATTCGTGCTCGTACCGACGAAATTGTTACATTATGGGAGAGTCTAGCGCGCGCCACGGAAAAGAAGGGCGCCAAATTGCAGGAAGCTTCGCAGCAGCAGCAATTCAATCGCACAGTCGAAGATATCGAACTTTGGCTCTCGGAAGTCGAAGGTCAACTCATGTCGGAAGATTACGGAAAAGATCTCACGAGCGTTCAGAACTTACAGAAGAAACACGCTCTTCTAGAAGCCGATGTGGGTTCTCACGCCGACAGAATCGAGAGTATCACTCAAGCTGCCGAACAATTCGTCAGTTCCGGTCATTTCGATGCCGACAACATCCGCACAAAGCAGGAACAGATGCAGTCCCGTTATTCGGCTCTTCAGCGTCCGATGAGCATTCGCAAACAGCGTCTCCTCGATTCTCTCCAGGTACAACAATTGTTCCGCGATATTGAGGACGAGGAGGCTTGGATACGCGAGAAAGAGCCCGTAGCTGCGAGCACGAATCGTGGCCGCGATCTAATCGGCGTTCAGAATCTCCAGAAGAAGCATCAAGCTGTTTTGGCTGAAATAAACAATCACGAACCCAGAGTCGCGGCTGTTTGTCAAGCTGGCTCGAAAATGCTCCAAGACGGACATTTTGCCGCTGAGGAAATTAGCCAGAGGCTCGGGGCTCTCGACGAGCACTGGGGACAACTCAAGGAAAAGGCTCGCCAAAGGAAAACCGATTTGGATGACTCCCTCCAGGCCCATCAATATTTCGCTGATGCAAACGAGGCGGAGTCGTGGATGAAGGAAAAACGACCTATCGTCCTAAACGCTGATTACGGAAAGGACGAAGACAGCTCCGAGGCTTTGCTGAAGAAGCACGAAGCCCTCGTAAGCGATTTAGAGGCTTTCGCAAGCACTATTGCCGCGCTGAGAGATCAGGCGTCTGCTTGTAGACAACAGGAGACACCTACCGTGGATATCGCTGGCAAAGAATGCGTCGTCGCCTTGTACGATTATGCCGAAAAATCTCCGCGTGAGGTTTCAATGAAGAAGGGCGACACTCTGACCCTTTTGAACTCGAACAACAAAGATTGGTGGAAGGTCGAGGTCAATGATCGTCAGGGCTTCGTTCCTGCGGCTTATGTCAAGCGAGTCGAACCCGAAGCAGGTTTGAGCGCTTCGCAGCAGAATTTGGCGAGAGAACAGAGCTCTATTGCCGCTAGGCAAGCACAGATTCAAGGCCAGTACGATGATCTTCTGCACTTGGCACGCGAGCGACAAAACAAGCTTAACGAGACCGCGAAAGCCTACGTTTTGGTGCGCGAAGCCGCCGAGCTCGCTACCTGGATCAAGGACAAGGAAAATCACGCCCAAGTTCAAGACGTTGGTGAAGATCTCGAGCAGGTTGAGGTCATGCAAAAGAAATTCGACGATTTCCAGGCAGATTTGAAGGCAAACGAGGTGCGTCTTGCGGAAATGAATGAAATCGCCGTGCAGCTTATGAGTCTTGGACAAACCGAAGCCGCTCTTAAGATTCAGACTCAGATTCAAGATCTTAATGAAAAGTGGACGAGTCTGCAAACTCTCACTGCCGAACGAGCGAGCCAATTGGGCTCTGCTCATGAAGTTCAACGCTTCCATCGTGACGTCGACGAGACTAAAGATTGGATTCGCGAGAAAGACGCTGCGCTTAATAACGATGATCTAGGCAAAGATCTACGAAGTGTTCAGGCACTGCAAAGGAAGCACGAGGGTCTGGAACGCGATCTTGCTGCTCTAGGCGATAAAATCAAGCAGCTCGATGAAACCGCTAATCGCTTGATGCAATCTCATCCCGACACCGCGGAACAAACTTACGCCAAGCAGAAGGAGATTAACGAAGAATGGACGCAGCTTACCGCGAAGGCCAATTCGAGAAAAGAGAAGCTTTTGGATTCTTATGATCTCCAACGTTTTCTCAGCGATTACAGGGATCTCATGGCTTGGATTAATTCCATGATGGGTCTCGTAGCTTCCGAAGAACTTGCATCCGATGTCACCGGCGCTGAAGCGCTGCTGGAACGTCACCAGGTAAGCAACAACGCAATGAACTTTCGATACTTCATCGTCATCTATAGCAATCATCAATTAAAGACTTCACGAGACATTTGCATTGTAGAATCACAGGGCAGAGATAGATGCGCGATATGGAATACGTCCGGAGGTATCGCAGTTTAAGCATGTCGAGTTCTTTTTCTTTGCCTTCGAGAGAAGCCTTTTGTATGCTACGCTCGGAGATATTGTCAATGTTGGGGCAATTATTGAGTAACAGCGATTTATTTTTCCGACTATCCGACTATTTTTATAATTACAGTAAGTGTAAAAAAAGTGTAAGATTATACAAATAATAGTCGCATCGTCTGAAAATAAATAGCTATCGCTTTATAGTTGCTGATAACAGATTTTTCTCTCGGTGTAGATTTAGAAACACTACCAGTTGCAATGCGTGCTCTTGGTTTATGGAATGTTTCAGCAATGCCTATTAACAGCATTGGAATTTATTCAGCTACATATTTCCATTGGATTATAGTAGTCACGAAGTATTCGCGTGAATGCACCGGTAAATGAACAATTACCAGTGAATAAACAAGATCAATTTGAGACTTCGTAAACATATCTCACAATAAAAATCCCGATGAAAAAAAATAACAAAAAATTCGAAAATGTTCTATTTCCAAATGATGACCATTCTGATGATTATTCGCAGAAAGTCCAGAACTTTGATTGATATTTGTACGAAATCAATAATAATAAATACTGGGCATAATTGTTCATTTATTGGTAGCTTTATCTTAGCCACCCAGCAAAAAGCAAAGCATACCTTAAAGACGCCATCATAATTTTTTTAAATGGTCGCGTGTGTCGTTATCTGACTAAAAATAGTACACGCGTCTTTAAAGCATACATCATAAGCTTGCTGTGTAGGCTCATAGGGGATGTTTTTCTATGCAACTCTTATTTAAAAAATATTGTCACTTCGATACCTGGTTAACTTTTCATAGGAACATCGAATGGAAATCGATGCCAGAGCTGGAACCTTCCAAGCATTCGAGCTTTTCGGTCAGCAGCTCTTGCAATCCAGTCACTACGCGAGCGTAGAGATACAGGAAAAATTAGAGTCGATGGCTGAGGCGCGTCAAGAGTTAGAAAAGGCGTGGATCCAGCGAAGAATGCAACTCGACCAAAATCTCGAGCTTCAGCTCTTCTGCAGAGATTGCGAGCAGGCTGAGAACTGGATGAGCGCTCGTGAGGCATTCTTGAGTAGCGCGGACGCAGTTGACAGCAGTGACAATGTTGAGGCTTTAATTAAGAAGCACGAGGACTTCGACAAAGCCATAAACGCTCATGAGGAAAAGATCGCCGCCCTTCAAACTCTAGCTGACCAGCTCATCGCCGCCGAGCATTACGCAGCGAAGCCCATCGACGATAGACGGTGTCAGGTGTTGGATCGTTGGCGTCACCTTAAAGACGCTCTCATTGAGAAACGCTCGAAATTAGGAGAGTCTCAAACTCTCCAGCAATTCTCTCGCGACGCCGACGAGATGGAGAATTGGATCGCCGAAAAATTGCAACTCGCTACTGAGGAGAACTACAAAGATCCCGCAAACATTCAATCGAAACATCAAAAACATCAAGCATTCGAGGCAGAATTAGCGGCCAATGCCGACAGAATTCAATCGGTGCTCGCGATGGGCGGCAATTTGATCGAGAAGCATCAGTGCGCTGGATCTGAAGACGCGGTTCAGAAGCGTCTCGCCTCTATCGCCGATCAATGGGAGTATCTTACCCAAAAGACGACTGAAAAATCAATGAAGCTTAAGGAAGCTAACAAGCAGCGCACTTACATCGCCGCTGTTAAAGACCTGGACTTTTGGCTCGGCGAAGTTGAAAGTCTCCTTACATCTGAAGACGCTGGCAAGGATCTCGCATCCGTGCAAAACCTCATGAAGAAACATCAACTCGTGGAAGCGGACATTCAGGCGCACGAAGAAAGAATCAAAGACATGAACGCTCAGGCCGATTCTCTTATCGAGAGCGGACAGTTCGACGCTGCTGGTATTCAAGAAAAACGTCAAAGTATCAACGAACGTTACGAGAGAATCCGAAATCTCGCTGCGCACCGACAAGCGAGACTCAACGAAGCCAACACACTTCATCAATTCTTCCGCGACATCGCCGACGAAGAATCGTGGATAAAGGAGAAGAAATTACTCGTTGGATCCGACGATTACGGTCGCGATCTTACCGGTGTACAAAATCTTAAGAAGAAACACAAACGTTTGGAGGCCGAACTTGGAAGTCACGAGCCCGCTATTCAAGCCGTTCAAGAAGCCGGGGAAAAATTAATGGACGTCTCGAATTTAGGTGTACCCGAAATTGAGCAACGTTTGAAGCTTCTTAATCAAGCGTGGGCCGAACTCAAGCAATTGGCCGCCAACAGAGGCCAGAAACTCGATGAGTCCCTTACTTACCAACAGTTTTTGGCGAAGGTCGAGGAAGAGGAAGCCTGGATCACCGAGAAACAACAACTTCTCTCTGTCGAAGATTACGGGGACACGATGGCCGCTGTCCAAGGTCTGCTCAAAAAGCACGACGCCTTTGAAACTGATTTCGCAGCTCACGGCGAGCGTTGCGTAGACATTTGCAACGCCGGTGAGGCGCTCATTAACGCAGGAAATCATCGCGCTGATGCTATTGGTCAACGTTGCACTCAACTGCGCAATAAACTCGAACAACTCGGCGCTCTCGCGGCGAGAAGAAAGACTCGTCTTAACGACAATTCGGCTTATCTGCAATTCATGTGGAAAGCCGACGTCGTCGAGTCTTGGATCGCTGACAAGGAGACTCACGTTCGCTCTGAAGAATTCGGACGCGATTTGTCGACAGTGCAGACGCTGCTCACGAAGCAGGAAACTTTCGACGCTGGTTTGCATGCGTTCGAGCACGAAGGTATCCAAAATATTACATCGCTCAAAGAGATGCTCGTTGAATCTGGACACGATCAAACTGCGAGTATCCAGAAACGCCACGCGGACGTTATTACTCGCTGGCAGAAATTGCTCGCCGATTCCGACGCCAGAAAGCAAAGATTACTGCGAATGCAGGATCAATTCAGACAGATCGAGGAACTTTATCTTACCTTCGCGAAGAAAGCCTCGGCTTTCAACTCGTGGTTTGAGAACGCTGAAGAAGATCTTACGGATCCTGTGCGATGCAACAGTATTGAGGAGATCAGAGCCTTGCGCGAAGCTCACGCCCAGTTCCAGGCGAGCTTGTCCTCGGCTGAAGCCGATTTCCAGGCTCTCGCTGCACTCGATCGCCAAATCAAGAGCTTCAACGTTGGCCCTAATCCGTACACATGGTTTACCATGGAAGCGCTTGAAGATACCTGGCGTAACTTGCAGAAGATTATCAAGGAACGTGATGTTGAACTTGCCAAGGAGGCGCAGCGACAGGAAGAAAACGACAAACTGAGAAAGGAGTTCGCCAAACACGCCAACGCCTTCCACCAATGGCTGGCAGAGACGAGGTATCTTTTCTCATAATTCACAATTCCGTTAAAATTTTTTATGACACTTTGGAATTATTAGATTTATTAAAAACTCCGATAAACAAACCGCTCTACTACTTACATGTGTATTCACTGGTGACTTTACCCTACACTTGAAATTAAATTAAGTAGCCGCAATGGACGAGAGTCAAAGTTTGTACTCAGTTTAGAACTTTAATGTATTTACAGAACATCTATGATGGAAGGATCTGGCTCCCTGGAACAACAATTGGAGGCAACGAAGCGCAAGACTCAAGAAGTTCGTGCCCGACGTCAAGATCTGAAGAAGATCGAAGATCTTGGAGCTATTCTCGAAGAGCATTTGATTCTCGACAACCGATACACCGAGCACAGTACTGTTGGTCTTGCTCAACAGTGGGATCAATTAGATCAGCTGGGAATGCGCATGCAGCATAATTTGGAACAACAGATACAAGCCCGTAACCAGTCGGGAGTTTCCGAAGACGCTCTCAAGGAATTCTCGATGATGTTCAAGCACTTCGACAAGGATAAGAGTGGACGTCTTAACCACCAAGAGTTCAAATCTTGCCTCAGAGCTCTTGGTTACGATTTACCGATGGTGGAGGAAGGACAACCTGACCCAGAATTCGAAAATATTCTCGGTAAAATAATTTCAACATAACTTTTAGTTTTTATTTTTGCAAAATTATCTTAAATTCCAGATCTCTAATACTGCGTCGTATTTATAATTGCAGATCTCGTCGACCCGAATCGCGACGGCTATGTTTCTTTGCAAGAATACATGGCATTTATGATCAGCAAGGAAACCGAAAACGTCCAGAGTTCGGAAGAAATCGAAAACGCGTTCCGCGCTATTACAGCTGCCGATCGACCCTATGTTACGAAAGAGGAATTATACGCTGTAAGTCCACTAATTATTATTCAATTTGGCAACCTTCGTAATGAAATAAAATTAAACATTGTTTTTTTCCCTAAAATATTATGAACATGAAAGTCGTAAAATAATGACTACCCTAAGTTATTGATAATTATCGTGAATGAGGAAACAAAATTACTTTTACATATAAAATAGTTAATGGGTTTTTTTTCCATCTGTTGCAATAGGTTTACACACCTATTAAATGAGACTTGAAATATCAAATTAATTGTCATTATTTATTTACTTTAGAACCTCACCAAGGAGATGGCCGATTACTGCGTTGCCCGTATGAAAACGTACGTCGATCCGAAGACCGAACGTCCTATCACCGCCGCTTTAGATTACATAGACTTTACGCGTACTCTCTTCCAGAATTAATAAGTTTCAGCACCAATATCCCCAGTATATATATATAATAAATTATTTCTATATCACAAACTTTACGAATGAAAGGAAGACACCTTAATAAAAATAAAAAACAACGATGCTTGGGGAGCTGTATTACAGAAGTATATTCGTACAACTCTTTTATGTATTTGACAAAATGATAAAAATTATATAATAAACATTTTGCTCTAGATTGCGAGTACGCACGATCCAGTACGAATGCATGGTAGCTACCAATATTAACATTTGAAGCACATTGACCCCATTGAAATGCTTAAATTTTACGTATGTTTGTAGCTTGTTATCTAAATAAATATATACGGTATATTGGGACAGCCAGTATGAGTTGAAAGATTATTGGATCGAGAGTCCTAAGGAAAAATAAAACCTTATTCTCGTATAGCAGAGTTTGCAAGATTCCCGATGACGTTAGTTCTTAGCTTAAGAGGAAAGTTGGACAGACGCTATAATAATAATAATAATAATAATGCCATAAAAGAACCATTCAAACAAAATTTCCAGAATTTAATTTTTGTCCGCGTAAAACGATGTCGCCCGGTTTTCCGAATATGAGTATAATTTATTTATCTACATTGATTGACTACGGATATGATTCTTTAAAATAAATCATGAGCGATACGACATTTGAGAATTACTGACTGAATAGTTTCGTGAAAACACGTTGAAAGCTTTCTCGAAACCAGAAATTTCTTTATAAAATTATTTTCGCTCTCCAGGGCAATCGGCAAATTCAGTTTTGGCTATAGATAGTTTATATCATTATATAGCTTTAATCACCATAGCATTCCCTATCATTTCTATTTCTTATATATCCTGCGGCCGCAGCCAACGTCCCTCTCGCTGCATCCCATTGGCGCAAAAGTCCAGGAAAACTACAGAAAACGTCTGCCGATGCAGTTGTTTTGGGTTCTTTCTCCCAGTGGCGGAGCTAGTCGCGACCCGATGCGAGTAAATACGTCATTACAGACGTATATTTTGACTTGTACGTCTTGAACTGATGACACGTTCAAGTATAGCATGCAACGGGACTACGGGGCATAGTCGGTATTTGTATCCCCTTTTTAAAGGGACGGTATTAATCCTTCGTCAGGAACTGCGTAAATCAGGAATTTTCAAGAAGTTGTTTTTTGTCTTTCATTTCATTTACTTAAAGTATATCAAAATCGTTTTATATTCGATCACCCACGATCGAAAATACATGGCTCCATCGACTTACATGTTAAGTATGCTCGTAGTTTGTGAAAGGAAAAAATATGTACACTGATTTCCGAAACACAGAATGAGAAAAAAAATTACTGAGATTCTTTGTACAGGAGTGATCGAAGTTTTCGGCTCATATAGTACGGTTTCAAGGGTGTGCCATCGTGGCGCTCACAGTCCTCGAGGAAACAGATATATATCGTGTCAATAGCGATTATGTATACGCTGAAGAAAACGTTTGTGACGAGATAAGTTCCGATTACTACCAACCACACAGGTATCCACCAGTACTTCATCCCATTGGTATCTTCGTGATATTGCCACAAGGCGAATAAACCCATCGCTACAGAAATAAGGATTTTCGCCGTAGCGATCACCCAAGAGACAATCTAGGAAAAGAAGTATAGATTAATATAGTTCCAGGAACTATTTGCATCATATTAAGGCGATTAAAACTCACGTTCGTAAGGATGATGGTCCGATGCACATTTCGGATTATGAGATCCAGAGCGACGGTAGCTGAACAGTACAATCCTTTTCCATATAAAGCGCACATGATATAAGCATTGCGATTCATATACTTCAAAAAGCTTTCGATGTAACGCATGAAAAATCGAGCACAAATAAGCAAAACGACACCGCATCGTCCGCTTGATCTAAGAGACTCCAGAATAAGACGCAGCACGCGGCAAATGGTTATAAGTAGAGAACCGAATGCTACAGTGCCGAGATGATACCTGTGACAAGTTCATTATTGTTGAGAGAACGAAACTGGATATTATTTGTGATTTTTCATCAAATTGTCTTTTATGCCTACCTGAAGGCCCTTCGAGCCCCGTCGACGATCGTAAATGAGGGAACTTTCAATTTGTCGAATGTCCAGTACCAAGTTGCGAATGCAGAAGCGAGGATAATCTCCCCGAGGGCAGTGATGAAGCAGTACACCCAAATGAACCCAAACAAATGGATCGTCATAAGAAGCGCAAGCACCTCATGGCGCAAGTTCTCAATTGCGGCTAGGTGCAATGAGATGCCGACAAAGTATACTATAGCTATAAAGTGTAGAATCACTTTCAATATTGGGAACATCAGACTCGAATAGATGCACATCACTGCACTGTAAGGACATGCAAATTCATCAGCTTGTTGTAAAAGACCGACGGCGTCAAATTCAAAGAAATTATTTTATCCTTTATGAGGTAGTATATACACTAGGGTGTGTCCAAAAAATGTATATATATTTTATTCTCTCTTTTTTTTTTTAAGGCGAAACTATGTGCTTTGACGTCAATACACACCTCCCATGCAGAAAACGCACGTAAATATATATATTTTTTTAATCGACATTTCATGTAATAAAAAGGCCTCGATTGAGGCACCTCTAAACATTATTTGCCAGCAAATTCCTTTGGCAGACTCAATTGTTTTAGGTCAACCTCTCAAGCTTAAGCCATGAAGACAGATGAAAAGTGCGATAATTAGTTGTAAGAATCAGTAAAAGAAAAAATCGGTATTTCTCTGGTTGTCGAAGAAAAGTAAAAAAATCTGAAGATCATCGCACTTTGCTTCAGTCTTTATGGCTTAAGCTCGAGAGGTTGACCTAACAATCGGGTGTGCCAAAGAAATTTGCTGACAATTAATGTTTAGATGTGCCTCACAATTGAGGTCTTTTTATTGTATCCAATTTCAAATAAAAAAGATATATATACATATATTTCGGCGCGTTTTCTGTATGGGAGGTGTGTATCGAGGTCAGAATACATACGAAAAAAAAAAAAAAAATTATTATGTTTTTTTGACACACCCTAATATACACTCGATGTAAGCCATGATTAGGGTTTTTTATACTATTTTTCAAAGAATGTCATAAAAACTGAATTGCGTGTTGGCAAAAATGTTAGTTGTGTTTGTCTGCACGCTATGAATTTATAATCTTTCAGCCAGATTGCTAACATGTTTTTTTTTACGACTAATTTTTACGAATTTTTTTACGAACTTTTATTTACGACTAATGACCGTCTATGTATTGATATTGTTTGTATTTTATAAATTAATAGAACAAAATCAATTTGGTGTTCAGTGGATCACTGGTATTCATAACGTTCAATCGATTATTATTTCCCCTACGCTTAATAATTTTATTATGAGTAAATAAAAAATAAAAACTCACCAGCTTGCTTCTTGAATCAATTGGCAAGCTAATTTGATTTTCTTGTACAGACATAGTACTATGATGGGTACTATTACAGCTAGTATTGCGAATATAATGGTCAGTGTCAAAAAACCAGTTTGATTGTCATCGTTGATTACAGTGCCGTCTTCATGATTCATTTCATAGTTATAACGTGTGAAGAAATAATACGAAAGATAACTATAGAGCGCGGTCAAAAAAGTTGCTGACATGATCATTAGTGGCAATGCAATCCACCTTAGTAGAAATACGTAGATTAGACACAGAAAGGCACTGCCGGAAATTAGACCCAATACCGTCCCCCTGAAAGAAGACAATCGATTGATTAGATCGAGAATTTAAAAAAACTAGTCATCAATAATATTGAAATTTGAAGAATGAAATTCATTAATGAGATTGTAATGAAAGGAAATCGATAAAATTATGACATTGGAAATTAAAAATAAAAATTCATCAACAAAATCGTTCAGTAAAAATAATGCGTGTCGTACTTTGTTTCTATCGCTGCCTCCAAAAAATCGTTATCATCATTATCAGACCAGAGAATCTGCAGATCGCCGGCTATGAGAGCTGAAATGTTTAAAGTCTTTCATTACATAATACTTAAGTATCAAAACTTGATGGACTTACCGTAAACTCCTACGCATGTCCATAATGCCATAAACACTATAAACGTGACGAAGCATGACCGATCCGTAGTGGTACGATTCTTCACTGGTACCTTCCATCCTGAAGCGAAATCGACCAGCACCTCTGTAAATCAAGAAAGATTGGTGAGCCACTGTTCGATATTTCCTTTTACATGTGCCACTGAGACAAACCTTCGTATAATGTTCCTTTCATCCTGAAGCCAAGCGATGTGACTGAGCGATGAATTCAGTCTGTAACATTGAATAATAGTCATTTCTGCGATAACTTGCGTTCATGCAATGAGACGTGATGTCACAAGTGATACGCCATTCAAAGCAGGCTCCAACAGGCTTGGGATACATTTCACCGGAAAGCGTGATAAGACGATATAGGCTCATAGAATATAGCGTTAAAGTTGTAAGAGCGCTAAACGTGGGTGTCGGACAAAATTACAAATACTTCTCGTTGGGAAAAAAATCTTTGGAAAATATTAATCATGAAGACGGTACTGATAAGTTTAATTCTGCATAATAATGATTTAAAGTTATTAGCATATTGATGAAAAAAAAACCGTCTAACGAATTCGCGGTCATTCTGATTTTTCAATTTCATCGAGGAGAGGGCGCTTTAGTGGGTGGTCCTAATTATATATTTTATTTTTAGGGAGTCCCACATACCCCCTCGGACTTTGAAGCCGAGGGGCATCCGTAAAAAGGATTCCGCTACCCCTCGATGTAAATAATAATAATAGTAATAACGATGCCAAAAAGTATATCATGTAGCACTAGAAAAATAACCATTGCAAGGTTTTCCGAGAACTTATTCGTTATTAGTGTAAAATGAGTTCACTTGCTTTTCGGAACATGAATATAATTTTTTCCATTTACATATATCGACTTTGGATATGTTTTATTTGTAAATAGGACATAAGAAATAGGACATTACAGAATTACTGACTAAATCGTTTCGTAGAAACACTCTTAAAGAGTTCTCGAAAACTAAAATTCCCAAATCATTTTCACTTTCCGAAGAAATTGGTGGATTTATTTTAAGTAATAGTAACAAGGAAATTAAGAGAAAACGCGACTCGTTAAGAAAAATCTTACCGTAAAAGTGAGCTTCCACGAAGCACTGCCATTCAGAGGAATGAAAACTCCGGAAAAAACTAATTAAACAAGAACGCATCCGCATCATTATCAATAAATGAGCATTCGCAGGAATTCACATTTCGACGAAAGGAAATTCTCGGCGAAACTTCATTTATTATTAATGAGTGCATTGCAATTTGAATTCTTTGGAGAGTACAAAGCGTTATCAATATTGAAAATTCACCGATGAGCGCCTTTACAAATGAAAGTGTAACTTCTTCAAATGTTTTTTCATATTGCGCGTGTTCGGTGATATTCTATTATCAAATGTAATCAAATCACGTCGTCGCTTTTCACGCCGCGATTAGGTGAACTGAAGTGTGAGTGCTGCGCAACGATAATCCTTTGTGATAGAATCGCTGACACAGCGCAAAGCGCGACGAGACTCGTTAGTTAGATTCAACAATACGGGCCGATCCAGATGCCTTATTATTTATTGTTTGGTACCATTCCAACACGTTTTTAAAAATGATAATTACTTATATTCAGTTAATGAATATCAAAAGATTATGATATTGGTTAATCTGAATTCCTGATAAATGAGAACTGCTCGGCTTCATATTTCCGTCGTTTATCGTAACTGGTTAATTGTAAGACGATACGAGAGATATTCCCCGGATTCCTCTTTCACTTCATTGTAAGCGTCATTAATTACATCTCTTATGTATACATTTATGTCGCACATGACACGGAAATCTAGAAAAGTCTTTTATATAGAAAATATATATATATATTTATGGAAGTATTACAAAGAAATTTCTAAATACCGTTGTTTTGCGTCTGTGAAGCAATCAACAGTTAGAAATCGGTTATAATGTTTCTCACTAATACGTGTTTGCCAGTCTAAAATGCACTTTAATATATGCCGGGTTTTCCCGGGTAGTAATGACGTTTACGTCAGGTTTACAAACTCCTTTGGGAAAACCCAGAACTTGTATTAAGGCATCGGCATTTTTGTACTTTAATCTTGAATCATTAGCGGCGAAGAAGAAATTCGAGGTAAGCAGTTCACTGAACTGAATATCAAAAACACTTCCACCTATGGTATATATACAAATGTTATTGTTGCATTCCAATCAAGCTAGTCTAGCGAGCTGTCAATCCCGAATATTCGTTTATTCAAGAGAAATACCAAATGCATGCGTGAACAATAGCGTTGGAACCGGAATAACCGGAATTACGGTACAACTCTCCGAACGCTGATAGTTGTAAACAAAATCTGCGCCAGGAAATAAACCCGATTAATATCCAGAAGGCCACACCTTGACTATTGAAATTGTAGTCGAAAAAGCTCTCGAAAATCTATTCTCCAAATGGTAATAATATTACTGTTGGCGTTGAAGCTAAGACAGCGGTACTTAATTTCGAGTTTCTGCTTACACTTTATTCTCTCCCCCTCTTTATATCTCGTTCGCGTTCTTGGTCCGATCTGCGTTGTTGGAAGACTATTCGTGCCCGGCTCTTCGGCCGCTTCGCGCAACCTTTTCCACTCTCCACCGACGCCTGCGCTGTACATTAGGCCAATCGGGATGATGAACAGATGGCGCTTAAGAAGGATGAAGAAAAAGAGGAAAATATCGATTCACGCTCAGACGTGGTCAGCGTTGGTAAATATGTGCTCCCACTGGCGAGTTTGGCAGCTCGGCTTCGCTGGGCCAACTCGAAACACTAAAGAAAAAAGACATTTTGGATGCCCATGGAGATATCTGCATCCGTAAAATTGAATACTTCGGGTAGTTATAACTTTTTAATCCTGTGATGAATCCATCGATTACAAAGGTAGATTCGTTCATTTTTCTTTCACCTCCAGGCCATTGTTTTTTTTGTTGTTGATTCACGCGATTTAGGGTTTTATTAAGGGGGTCAACTACTAAGTAAATCGTATACCCGATATCAAGTTTGCAAAGTTTTCGACAGATTTCAATAAATTTTAACTATTCTCGAGGTTTCAATACTTCGAATGAACGAGTATTTCTTCCAATCAAGCAAATATTTTTTTCCGCCACCCGTAACCGCAGATTCGGTCGGTTTTACCAATTCTTTTTTTCGGTGTACTAGAAAATTTAGCTGTAGTCACCACGAAACAATCGTTGTTGCTATAGGTCGCTGAACATTAGGTTAACATTTATATATAATTAGCTGACGGTAGGAGATCTCGTAGGTAGTTGACAATGTGTGTTAGAATGAGAAAACATGATATCAGGTACCAAGAGTCGCGCGAAGGATTGATGATAAGTTGAGCCGTTCTGTGGAGAGTCTTAGTTTCGAATATATGTGCGAGGCTCGTGTAATATGTATAGTTTCGAATGAAAATTAAAAGTAAAAAGCAATTCGGATACAAATATGTTTTTTTTTGTTTAAATTAATATTCTGGGCAAATCGGCACCGAACGTGACAATATATATTGTTAAATGTAGATATAAGTTAAGCCATTAAAATTTTTTTTGTAATGGGTGTTTCATCTTTATACAAAATGAACGACTACTACTACTACTATTACTATTACTAGTCTGATTAGGTTTAACGGTAAATGGAGCAGGCCTGACTTACATGCTTGCTTCCGTGATCAATTGGCAAGCGGCTTTGATCCTCTTCCACAAGAGTAGTACTAGAAGTACTATCAGTGCAGCCAGTACACCGAATACAATGCATAATATTAGTCCTGAAGTGTCATTTTCTCTAGCATAAATTTGGTAGCAATAATACGACAGGCAACTATACAATCCGCAATGAACAGCGGCCGAAATGAGTGTGAACTGAAAGGCGAACCACCTCAATAGTATTAAATAGAGCAGACATATAGCCGCCCCAATGGCAATAAATTGCAAATTGTTCTTCTGCAATAGAATAATTTAAATGTGAAAATTAAGCGATTGTCCATTATAGAAATAATAAGCATTGTTCCCTTCAACTCTACATGTCCATAAAATCCGGTTCGTGATGATCAGGGGTGATATTGCCGACGATGATTTCTCGAGCCTCCTTTAATTTACTTTCCGAAATCAAATTCAAGAACGTTTCATTGTTGGGGATGTTTTCAGGGATGCACCTTCCCACAATCGACGTACTTTTCAAGTACCATTCGGCGCAAACCTTTTCCTCTGTAATTAGTTTTCTCAATTCCGTTTTATTTTTGGTGAAAACATCGATACCACGCTTGCAAATCATATTTTTTGTATGTGCTCCACGGACTGTAAATCCCAGAATAAATCGTAGTACCAATTTGTGTCTGGACATTTCTCTCGGCATACTTGTGGGGTATGGCATTTACGATCGGTGTTAACGCATTGGGTTAAATCGAAGAACACGAGACACGGGGCATTTTCCACCCCGTAATCGTTGGGCCAGCAAATATTTTGCTGAAATAGTTAAGGGATTTGCTGGCATAGTAAAACAAATTGTTAGCGCAGCAAAAACATTTTTAGTTCCGCGATGAGATTTGTTGAACTAACAATTTTTTTAGTTAGACTAGCAAATAGTGCAATGCTGTCACTAGTTCAGCAAAAGACTTGCTGATCTAGCAAAATCGTTTACTGCGTGTTATCCTCAATTTGACAGATATAGATAGTCATGCTCTTGTTGTAATGGATTGTGAAAGTGAATTACTAAGCCAAGAAAACTAGAATTTGAATGCAGAAGGCACACACCAAATTTCAGACAAAAAATGAGTTGATGTGTTTTTTTCGGAATCTGAGACACTGAAAACATGTATTTCCATCAAAATCCAAGAGTTGGGTTTCTTGGATTGCAATACTTTCGCTTTTTACATATGTGATGAGATAGTAAAAATGAATCGAAAGACGTTGAGATTGTTAGAGTAATTGAATTTACAATAAACTATTGCTTGAAGCTTGTAGCAGTGAAGAATACTGGGGTTTATCTTATCTTCTTTCATCATTACAGCTCAAGGTTATAATAAGATTCTTTAGTACGATCTTATCATGTGATTTCTCAACAACGTTTTATTTAGAAAAATGAGTTATCGTTTATGACAAACAGATAAAGTGACCGACAGACCATCGCCTTTAGCTCATCGACTGTAGGAGGCAATAGCGTTATTTGGTGAAAATCAAATTTTCACAAAAATGTTTCGCAGTATTTTTCATCGAGTTTCTTCAGTTTTATTTTCGGTGACTTTTATTTCGCATGGCCAATAAAGTTTCCAATATCGTTAGGTTATTGGGCTTAAAGTTTATTCACTCTGGTTTTATGCACTACATCACAAAGTTAGACAAAAAGACTTGATCTAGGCCAAGTATATTTCGCAAAGTTGTTAAAGGACTTTGTTTTTATAACTTTCGGGTTTTCCTCTTTAGCCCTTGTTAATGTTTTTCGGGGGCTTGAAGTGACTTTGGTTATTATGGTCACAAAATTACACGGACAAAAAATTGATTCAAGTGAAGAATACTTAACTCGCATTCCAGAGGTATATTTGTATAAATAATTCATGCATTTTAAGAATTTAGTATAACAATTTAACAAATGATTATTTTTTATTTTCGATCTTTTACGAGTGATGTCGTAAAAATTGTACTTCTTATTAACACTATAAGTGTATTGATTGCTTACGTTTGAGGAATATTTGAAGTTAATTATGTAAATGAATATGTACAGTTTATTTCGACGGACTTCATAATAATTGGATGGCCAGTCTTCTGGAAAATTCTCTATAAATCCTTGTGTAGTAGCTTGCGAAGCTGTCGGCTCATGTAGTACGGTCTTGAAGATGATCCATCGTGGCGTTCGCAGTCTTCGAGGAAGCAAAGGAATATCGTGTCAACAGCAACCGAATATACACTGAAGAAAACACTTGCGACGAGATATGCGCCGACGCATACGAAAATCACAGGAACCCACCAAAATTCCACCGAGTATTTCGTGTTCGTATAAAGCCACCATGTCAATACACCCATCGCAATAGTGATGAGAAGTTTGCCCAGCCAGAGCAGCCAAGAAACAATCTGAGAAATATTTTAAAGAAAATTATCTTCCATACCTTAAATTGTGTATATCTTGCTTGTCAATAGAGCAAAAGTTGAAACCTACCGGAATTTTTTAACGGCAAGAAATTCCTTCTTAAAGAATTCCATAGAATAGTAACTTGATTTGTACAAACTATTTAAAGCCCAAAAATTGAGTTTTCATTCTTTTCAACATCATAATTTGATTTGCGTTCAGAGTTAACGTTATTGTATTGAAAATATCCTTCTTAAAGAATCCCATAAAATAGTAATTTGATTTGTGCAAAATGATTAAAGCCCAAACATTTAACATTTTCTCTTTTCAAAATCATAATTTCAATTGCGCTCAGAGTTTACGTAATTGTATGAAAAATATAATTGTACATCATTACGTTATAAACGTTTGGTCAAAATTTCAGGTAATTTTTTAAATGTTTTCTTATCAGGATTCAATTATAACGAAGAATTGATCGGGGTTCATAACTGTATAGGAAGCTTTTTATATAATTTGAAGAAACACTTTTCTTGACCGGCTGCAAAAAATTTGGTAAAACGCGGCCGAAATCTGTCTCATATAGATTTGCATCATTGGCGCAAAGGAAAACTCACGTTATTGAGGACGATGGTCCGCAGCGCGTTCCTAAGTATAAGACTGAGAGCATCTGACGCCGAACTGCAGAGCCCTTTGCCGTATACAGCGCACACGATGTAAGCATTGCGATTCATGAACTTCAAAAACTTCTCAAGGTACCTCATGAGACATTGAGCACAACCGATGAAATATTGTCCGCAAAATCTGTAGAAATAACCGCCCTCTTCCCTCGCGGAATTCTTCAAAGCTTCCAGAAGTATACGAACCAAGCGACAAATTGTTATGAGTAAAGAACCGAAGGCGACAGTACCAAGATGGTATCTATAAAAGGAGAAGAATTATTGTTGTGAAGGAAAGACTAGAAATTATTCGGTCATTGATTTATCTGTTATATCTACCTGATCGTTCTCCAGGCGCCTGTAAGTACAGTAAAAAAGGGGACGTCTAATTTGTTGTAGGTCCAGTACCAAGTTGCAAATGCAGATGCTAAGATCATCTCTCCAAGAGCTGAGATGAAGCAATACAACCAAATAAATCCTACGAGGTGAACTGTGATAAGAAGTCCAAACTGCCAGCTTTCTGGGGTGTTAATCGTCGATAAGTACAAGCCGGTGACTGCGAAATATACTATCGCTGCCAAGTGGAGCAACCATGGAAGTATTGGGAAGAACAAACTCGAATAAGTGTTCATAACTGCTCTGTAATAAGGTACGGTTTCGTTAGCTACTTTTAAGAGATAACTAGGACACATTGAGTGTAGAAAACGAAAGATTATATTGCTCTTAAAAACCTGTTGTCTACTAAGGATACTCGTTAAGCACTCTAGCATGCATATATTTAGCCAAAAGCACAATAATATACTACCACGGTATAGTTTCGTTTTCCCTAAGTATAAATGTGCTTTTGGCTTAGTATATATGCTAATCTAAAATATATCGTTCTTAGATTAAGGTGATTGAATTGTAGTACAGTTTATGTATATTGTCAATTGTGCAAAAATGTAATTTTGTGTATTTATTTTTATTCTCTTCTATAAAAAAAGTATATGTAATAAGTTACCTTTCGATAATTAAAAAAAAAAACCCCGACATGCAAATATCTTTGTCAGGTATGATGTTTAGGGGAAAATACGAAAAGTGTACGCTGCGTTTTATTTTTTCACTAGAAGATTCATTCGGAAGATTCAGCTATATTTTTCATTATTACTCAATCTGCGAGAAACTGATAACATTCCACACTGTAAAAATTTAAAAACCTACTTGAAGTTGTCTTATGTGGTTTTGTTAATAATTTGTTTCCACGATCTTCTTAAAAAAAGTTTTAAATGAAAGTATAATCGAAAAATAGTAAAAGATCAATGATAATTCAATACATTATTGAAAACACTTTTTAGATTTTTCCTGCGCGGGATGTCACGGGCTTCATAAAATTCATCGTGCTCCATTATTTCCTAAGTACACAACACGTGAGATAAAAAACCTAAAACTTACTTGCTCGCTTCCTCGATCAATTCGCAAGCTAATCGTATCCTTTTCAGAAGGCACAATATTATGAGGAGTATCATAACAGCCATGATAGCGAATACAATGGTCAACACCAGCCACTTAGTTTCGTTACCACTGTCATAACGTCCGTAGAAATAATACGATATATAACTGAAGAATGCGCATAGAGCAGCAGCCGAAAGGAACACGAATGGTAATGCGAGCCATCTCAATAAGAATATATAGATTAGACATACAGCAGCACCACCAGCAATCAGTCCCAAAACGGTTCCCCTGAGAAAAAAAAACATTAGTCTTAGAAGATTGAACACTTTTACAAGCAAAATAACTTTTCATGCAACTCCGTGCGAGAAGTGCTTACTTCTCGCACTAGTCAGATAAAATTGTATATGAAACTCGTGCGAGAAACTGTTTCACAACTCGTTTTATTGCAACACTCGTCTTCGGCTCGTGCTTCAAACTCACCCTCGTCCGAAAAAGTTTCATCGCACTCGTATCGTAATATACTATTACCTCGTCGCTATCGCTGCATCCAGAACCGCCTGTCCCCAGGTTACAGCCTTGATAATCTTATGAACATCCTTTAATTTACTTTCCGAAATCAAATTCAAGAACGTTTCATTGTTGGGGATGTTTTCAGGGATGCACCTTCCCACAATCGACGTACTTTTCAAGTACCATTCGGCGCAAACCTTTTCCTCTGTAATTAGTTTTCTCAATTCCGTTTTATTTTTGGTGAAAACATCGATACCACGCTTGCAAATCATATTTTTTTGTATGTGCTCCACGGACTGTAAATCCCAGAATAAATCGTAGTACCAATTTGTGTCTGGACATTTCTCTCGGCATACTTGTGGGGTATGGCATTTACGATCGGTGTTAACGCATTGGGTTAAATCGAAAAAGAAGAGAAATGGTGCATCTGCGACCTCGTCATCAAGGCCGCACTTACGACCCTCGCTATCGACAGGAGCCAGAAGACTTTTGATATTACCGTTGGATATGGCTAAAATTAATTAATGCGTTTATTATAAACATAAGAACACATGTGGCACTTATCAACATACTAGGTAGAATTCTTTCTGTGTTTAAGGTATTAACTATTTCAAAATTATTGTTTTAAGAATTTCATTGAGATTGGTATACAAATTCGTGAATATGTTTTCATAATATGACATTTTTTAAATATTGAAAGTATCCGAGCCGAGATATTCACAGAGAAACATTTTTTTTTTTTCGTGTCCTTTGTAAAATTAAATTTTGGTCTCGTGTGACTACAACACTCGTTAAAAAAAGTTAATTCGCCCTTGTATCGAAATGTACTATACTGGGTCATTAAATCATTTGCTGATAGAGTGGCATTGAGAGATTCGCTAAGTCACCAATACCGCAATATTTATCATTATATAAATATTTGCTCGCCCATTAAGACTATTTCCATCCGGACTTGCACTCCAATCTGACAAGATTAACTTGTAAACCGAGTGTGGAGGATGCACTTGTTTCGAATGTTTACCGTGAAAATTGAGAATGAGAATTCATTTCCAAAAACCGTTATAGACTAGAGAAAGCAATTATTAAAGAGAATTTGGGAATGCTTGCCATTCCTCGTTTTGAAGATACAGTCTCGAGTAAAAGAACGTTTATAGCATCATTAGAAGTAAAGAGCCAAGAATCGCATAGTGGGGAAAACCCGACAATCTGATACCACAGGCTTAATTTAAAAAAATACTTATACATAAAGTATGTTCCGAGATGACAAACAATATTCCTTGTATCACCGATAACCTATATATTAATATTTTGTTCTATACTCTTTTCGGTAATGACCCGATTAGATTACAGATCTGTTAGACAGATCTTTTGATTGTCGTAGTAGTAATACCGTGAATTATTCGCGATATCTCAAGAACCGAATGTTTGACCATTTTCAAATATTTTTTAGCATTTTTCTGTTCTGCTCGAATACTCTCAGTTTTCAATTCAATAAAAATAAAAAGTAAGTTTTAATTTTGGTTTGGGCGGTGAACAGACGAACAAGCCGAGAGTGTATCTTTAATGTTAGAAATAAATCCTAATCTCAGCTGAAGAGCGAAAAATCGCGTTCGCATTCCACACACGGTGAAATAATACATTTTACTATTTAAATTCCCCTCGAGTTTTTCAAAACATAATTGTGCAGCACTACCTAACTGTGATAACAGTAGATAAAACTTGCAACGAATTTAATTGCACGACACTCAAACAATTGGTGGGTGTACCGTAAAATCCAACGACAGCCCAACAAGCCATGAACACTACAAAAATAGCGAGGCACGGCCAATCGGTGCAGGAGCGATTCTTCAGCGGTCCTTTCCATTCTGGAGAGTATTCGATTGTTTTCTCTAAAAACCAACACTGCTACGTAAGCCACTAGTAGACACTGGTCTTCATTTAGTTACACTATTGATACAAACCCTCGTACGACATTGTTTTTACACGAGACGAACACCACGCGACACAGCGATGAAATTACTGCAGTGTCAATCAGCAGTCATGCCCCAAGTAATTTTTATGGACACAACTGGACGCGATATTGCGAACGGCAGTCCGGAACAAAGTGCTAGCGGGTTAGCAATAAAATCATCGGATATTCACGATAAATTGTTATGGAAACGTGTCATAAAGCCTATCTTATCTTCAAGCCTGCAGATATAAATCGACACGCTCTCCGCAATCAATTGTATTCAATGAAGTATCCAGATGTGGTGATGGCATACTTCGCGCAAAACTAATCGGAATATGCAGAGATTACTAGGACTCATTGAAATTACCACTCAATAAGTATTATTTTGTGCTAGTGAAGGAAGACTACCGCGCTTTGGCTTATCGTGTGTTATCTTCAAGACTTAAGGTTATATTCGCAGAAGAACATGTTTATTTTTTATCGAGAAATTTCCCGAGAGCGTTTTTATTGAAAATAATGAGCAGTCAACAATTACAAATAGATAAAGTGACTCACGGATGATAAACAGTGTCTAATCTACCGTAATCACTTAGGTTTTGGTAAAAATCTATTCAACACTCCGTATTTTTCAGCATCGACTTCCTTTTGCTTTGTCTTCTCGGCAGCTTGTACCTCTCGCATCGTTTCCGCCGCTTCCTGAAAGACAATAAAAGCGTTAGAAACTACAGTCGTACAATCCTCGCCATCGACGAATCTATTTTTAGTATCTCATCGGTAATTTCGACTTACTCGTCGACTAATTTCTTTCAGGATTTTCTTTGTTTTTATCACTTTGGCGGTTCCTCCTTTGCCCTTTGCTTTCGTTTTGCGGGGTTTGAAGTCAATCTCCTTTGGCTTGACGTGCTGCAACAAATAGTTACACAGAAAAGAAAGATTAATCAAAGTTTTGAAGGCTAAGGGATAAAATTACTGGAGCAATGTCTTACCAGGAGCTTCTTCTTAGCTTCAACTTTGTCTTTCAGCGTAGGAACATCAACTTCCGCAACAGCGCCAGGGTCGAGGGTAATAAATTCAGGCTGAATTTTGTCGAGAAGTGCTTTGACTTCAGACTCCTGTCTCTGTTTCTTCGTCTGGAAGGGATTAACTTCAAGAGCATCGAAGTTAGCCTCCGCGCTGCCGGGAACTAAAAGCGATGTGAATCCTTTGGCCGTTGTTACACCCAATACGTCTTCGTACGGACAGAATTGCATTCCTGAGACGCCCCAGTTGGACTTGTGGCGCACGTAGGGTTTGAATGTATTGTTGGAATCTCTGCAAATAGCAAAATACGGTAAAATATCGTGGAAGAAGTGTTATTCCGATTTTAAGGCGGTTAACCAAATGTGAATAACAGAATCGCATTGCAGTTATCACGAATTATTTAAGATAACATCAGTATCACGAATTGTAAATGTTACGTATACACCCCAATTTTTGTAAATGATTGGATTATAGCATATAAAAATATATACACTGTTGAAAAAGGCCGTAACTTAATGTACAATTGTGATTTCAAATTGAGAGACCTTCGCAATGAAATTAGAACGAATCTTCAAAATTAAAGTACTTTTACCGTCAAATAAGAGGAAATTATTAAAATTACTGTAACAAAAAAATGAATTTGACATCGCACTTGTATAATAAATTTAGTATACCACTTTATGCATAATAACTTCCAGTACATGTACATTAGATTTCAAGTAGATTTTTTCTCAGTATATTCACAAGTCTCAGATGCTCGGTAACCTATGAAAACTATTCTCAGACAATACTGAATACTCAAAACTATTAGTAAATTGATAATTCTCATTCTTTAACTCCTAATTGAGAGTAAAAGCTGTTAAATAATATTTTGTTATTCTAAATGAATTTAAATGGAGTTCAATTTATTCGTGGTCCTGGCTATTGAACTGAATGTTGTGAAGATAATGCGTTGAATATAGACATTCTATGAATTGGTATTAATCTAATACTAGTTTTTATAAGTCCAAAATTGACTCTACATATATAAAGAATCTTAAAATGCGGTGAAACAAATTTTGCCATGAGTGCATTACGTTATCACGGACAAAGTGGTCAACTTATGAGTCATATTTTAACGTAACTAGACGGCCGATATTTCTCAAACGTTGGGATTGGGTGCATTATGTGTCCATTTGAGTATTCCAAAAATTAATAAAATCTCTAATCCAGAAATCGACTAACGGAAAAGCCTCTTTAAGGACTCATTTACCTGTAGACTTCGACGATATTTCCCATCGAAATACCCAGAAGGCCTTTTTGACTGTAGGACAGATTGTGAGTCGCGGAGCGTAAAATCGCGGTATTAACGGGTCCGGAAAGTTGCCGCACGTCCCAAATTTTTAAGGAACGATCCGCGCAACCAGTGGCCATATACGTGCCATGAGGATGCACCGCACACGCAGTAATTGCCTGTCTATGGCACAACATTTTTGCCAGAGGTCGACGACTGTTTGGTGACCACATTGTCACTACTCCTTTAGAATTTCCAAGGCACAGGACAGCATTGCTAGGATTCTGTGTCATGATCTACAAAAAGAAAAGATGAAAAGGAAATAATTGCATAAGAAAAAAGATTAGGATTTGTTATACAATCTGATTATATTAATATTTTGAACCTCAGTAGATAATCCAAAAAAATATTGAATGATTAGTAAATATTGAACTAGTTTTAATACATTTTAATTTGAATGAAAGTAATTTGAACACAGAAATAGTTGGGAATGAATTGAGACTCATTAAAAAAATAATGCAGAACAACGACTACAAATTATAAAGAATTCTGATGTTCTCTATCAATTAAATTGAAATTTGAATGAAAAATAGAGTCTACTGTTAACATGGAGTACGTTGAATTTAGTGTGTAAGAAAAATTGTTATGGAAAATCTGGCCTATCAAAAATTTTAATTCATACAGTTTTTGCATTCTAATGTTATTGAAGTTTGCATAGTTGAAACGCAAGGACATAAAAAAATAAATCATAAAAACTAAGATTAGCATCGTTCCAGTAGTGCCCTAAGATAGAGTGACATTTTTTTTTTTCAATGCTAGTAATCAGTCATTTTTATTCGTACCTTTTATGATGATTCAAGGTAATGAGAATTTTTTAAAATTAAGTCCCTTGCATCTCCACAACCCAAACTCCAGCATCAAGCATATTCTTTAAATTATGAACCAACTTACATTTATACTGCCGAGTTTAGAGTCAAAACGATTGACGAATTGACCTATCGACACATCTAGCCAAAAGAGATATCCAGTGGAGGCTGCAGCAGCGAGCAAAAAATGATAAGGCAAGAATTCCAAGCGTGTCACACTGTCCATTCTCTTCATACAGTGAAGTTCAATTCCTTGATTATCATAGATGTAGACCCACTTTTTCTGGGCAACAGCGAACATAGTTTCTACATGTAGCCACGCTACGTCATGAACAGATTCCATAACATTAATTTCACATGCAAGCTTCTTCGTCACCCAATCGAAAGCCGCAACGTGTCCGAGCTTTCCGCCCACAACTAAATGTCTGCCGTTCCGTGTGTATCTCATGTTGTAAGGACCAAAATCCAATTTCAATTCAAAGTGCTTTGTGGCACTCGTTATGTCCACATTCGATGCTATTTGATGCTGTTTGAAAGACGTAGTCGTCTCTCCTGCGTCTGTCTCCAAATAACCAGCCTCTTCAGTGAGGAGCAATTCCGTGCGAGCTGCTTGCTCTGTAGCTTTTTCTATGGCTCGCTCTTTAATTCGTAACCTTTGCCGGTTAATTTTCGTCACTATGTTGCTGCTCGCCGCTCGTAAATCGAGACCTTCGCCTCTGCCATGCTTGAGGAGTTTTTCTTTGCTGACAGGTGCTTTGCCGGGGTATTTAACCGTAATACCTGCAAGCAAAAAGATATAAATTATTGTTAAATCGAACTTACTTCTCGAAAATGATTTCTTGTAAACACTTACGGTTTTTCCCCATTTTTATTTAACTAATAAACTTTCAGTAAGAAGAAAATATTTAATTACGCGCACTGCACGTGTTTACAGGCTCGCCGCCATTTTTTTTTGCTGGCGCTGCGGCCTTTCCGTTGTTGTCTGAATTAGAGAAATTTCTGTATTTATGAAATCTTATGATAGTGTCACACGCCCGTCAGTAGATGGCGATAGCCAATAAAGGATGGTCGAGCCACCACAAGGGCTATTTTTCGTAGAAAGTGATTTGAGCCGACGGGTACACTTAGAAATAGTAACTTTATTAATGAAGCGGCACTTGTTCGCTTAGCTACGAAAAAACGTCCGCAGCATGGCACGCGTACTACCAGACTACCCCAGCGCTGTAGTGAAACGATGGACGCGCCGCTCGTTCGCGTGACTCATTGGTTGGTCTTACCAGGTCGCTGATTGGACGATTAGCGCGCTCGTTCGCGTGACTTATTGGTTGGTCTTACCAGGCCGTTGATTGGACGATTGTTGCGCTGTTACCGGAACGGCGGTCAGTTTGACCAACTCTTCGTTGCTCGAGATGGTAATGTAGCTCTGGGCTTCCACAGGAAAGAAGGAGAAGAATCTTATGATAATCCCCAGAAGTGGCTCGAACGAGTACATTTACCTATCTACTATACCAATGAAAAATAATATATATATATATATATAATCATTCTAAGAAAGACTTGTTTTCAGTGTACAAGGCATTGTGTTATGCTACATCGAAGCATAATATACTATACTTCTAACTTATGACGAGTCCACAAGTGCAGTGCGATTGTTCCGCCAGATAGGAACGAACCGCGCTTATCCCTAGGGAGTAATAAAAAGGGACGGGCGCATGTGTACGAGTCTCAGGCTAAAAAAGAACGTTTTTGCGCGCTCGAAGTGTTGCTAAAACTGTTAGTATTGGAATATAAAGTATTGGAAGTTTTTTTTCGGATACGCGTACTTATATTAAATTCAACATGCAAGTATCGATTAATATCCATAAAAATATACAGTATACTATAAACACTTCATGAAAATTGAGTTAAATTTGATTTAATATACAGATATGTTGTAAAATTCCAATAACTATGTCACACAATAATATTCAATAATTAATATTATATACACGACAATTATATTATAAATAAAATTCAATATAAAGTATCCACACAAGAACTTGCGAACCTTATATCAATTTTCCAAAATTATTTAACAGTGTATACTCGTAACGAAGCGACCTAACCGAAAAATTTGTCCTTGCCTTCTCATGACACTTTTCCGCTACAGTTTGGGTAGACAATCGCGACCTGCTGTTATTTAGCCGGTTATTCAGTCGGTATCTTATCGACTGATGTAACTACTTATCGTTGTGTGTGAAGCAGCGAGTCTGCGCTCAGACCGTTGGTTGAACTCAACAGTTTAAAGTGTATTATCGTTTTACCATTATTTAATATACCATAAACATTCAACACAAATGATATAAATCTGTTAAAAACAGGCAAACATGAAACTTGCGTCGGATCCCAAAGACGTGCAGGTAACATTTTATTTTATTGCTAAAATTCGTGAATATTCAGTGCCGGTTTGGTTAAACCTATGAAACTCAATGTGATTCAAGTGCGACCAAATTCATCGAAATAAATAACGTTTTCTTCCAGGATTTTCTATTCAAACAATCGAGTACTCGCCAAGTATTCAATGGCTTCAAAGCAGTTCCCACAGCTTGCAATCTCATAGCCACAGACGGAAAGAGAGGATTGCTCTATGTTGGTCATGAAAACAAAATAACAGTTCTAAGATGCAATGGCCAAGCACCCAACGAATGGAAATTCGAGCACGAACTTTCGCAAATAATATCCAGAGTAGCTTTGAGCTGCGATAACGAATACTTGTCCATAACGTTTGACAAATCAACAGCAAGAATTTACAATGCTGGATCATTGACCACAAATGTGAGTTTGTAAAATTACGTAATTTTGGTAAAAATTCATTACTAAATTCCCATCAAACATTCTGTTTCGTCCTCCTTTTCAGAATTTGGAATTGCTTCACGAAATTCAACTGTCGGCAACGAGCAACAATGTTTTTGCCTATGATCTCAAATGGAATCCAGCGATTCCTGGAATGTTTTGCACAGTCGCCAGCGATCATACTATAGGCACTTTCATGGTGAAAACCGAGCGAAAAACGACGGTGGGTCTCGTAGCATTGGAGAGAATAGAAGGTCTTGAGGTTCTGTGCGTAGCTTGGAGTCCAAAGGGCAAGCAATTAGTCGTAGGTTGTAGAAATGGTAACATAGTGCAACTGAGACCAGAATTAAAAATCGCGAGAACGATCGCCGGTCCTACTCCGAGTGTCGGCAGCGTTATAGCCATTCTTTGGCTCAGTAATTATCAATTCTGCGCAACTTATCAAGATCCAAACGACCGAAGCATCAAAGTTCTCATCGTCGATGCTCCGAAGGGCGAATCTAAGGGTATTTTCACGTGCTACGATGATATTACGTATGGCATGCCCGAAAACGAAACCGAAACCGCTCTATCGCGTTATTATTTGGATCACGTAGCCGAATGGGGCCTTATAATAGCGGCGAGCAGCAGTAGTACAGAAGTCGCGGTTTTAGGTTCTCACGATAACGGAAATACGTGGGAACAATGGCAATTGGTGGACAGCGGAAGAGCGCAACTTCCGCTGATTCGGACAACTGAAAGTTACCCAGTTGGCTTCGCAATCGACAGATCGTCCGACGAAAAATTGTTGCTGGCTCCGGAGACGACTTTACCGAATCCAGTGCCGGTTCTCCACATTTTTGGGACTTCCGGTCAGCTCATAAGTTTCCACATGGTTTATTTAGCCCCAAATTGTCCTACGCTGTGTTCTCCACCGACGGAAATCGTCACGGCGGTTCAAGCTCAAGCACCGAGATCTAGTCTCGGTCCTTCGGAAATTTCGTTCAATTTGAACACCGCAGCAACAAGTACACCTCGCCCTAAACAAGCCGATTTACAGGTCGAAAGACCGAAGATTTTACCATCTACGAATCTTTTCAGCGAGCCTGCAAAACCTCCGCCTGCTCCGGCGCCTGTTCAACAGGTGGAATTGAAAATTTCAAAGCCACGAGCGGAAAAACTTGAAGCGCTGCCTTCCAAAGTTGTGCAGCGTTTGTCGCCGGTGAAGGAAGTAGTAATTCTACCGGAAAAACCAGCGTACGACGAGAGTTTGTGTCTACGACTTTATATGGAGGAGCAAATGCTTTTTGAGAAGGAATTAAAGGCAAAATTGGAGCCCCAAGCTTGGGAATGCGGCACTGAGGAAGAGCAACGAAAGCTCGTTACCCAGTCGGCGATAATTGATGAATTTCTAAGAGAATTGCGTGAAACTACAAACAGTCTTTCGAGCGATCTTGCAGCTTTGACTGCTTTGCTCTTGCAATCCTTTGCGTGGCTTGAAGAAACTAAATCGAAGAATTCAGCCAATTCTACGGACAATCCACGCGATCGCGGCGATCGAAATAAAATAAAGGAATTGCAGAAGAGCTTTTTCAATATTCAGTCGCAGCTTATTCAGGCAACGAAGGCGCTTGATATGGAGTGGACCGATTATGAATCCCGGGGAAAATCGAAGATCGAGATACCGCGGCTTGAATTTATCTATCAGAGTCTCAAGAGTCATTCTGAAATAATAGCCAAGGAAAAGAGCTTGTTAGATCAGCAATTGAGAAAGTGGAAGGCTCTCACGCGTGGTAACAGAGCACCAGGATTGAACAGATCAATGGCTAAATTGAACATCTCTTCACATTCACCTTCCGGCAAACATGCTGACGGAGGGGCGATTGAATTAAGGTGCAAAGCCTTTGCCAGTAACACGCGCAGTTTCAGTCTGGAAAAACAGCGGAAGCTCCAAGATTTACTTCTCAGCGCGAAACCAAGAGTCATCAAAGCTATTACTCCTTCTCCAGTACAGGACAGATTAGAGGCAACTCTTTCTTCGCTGGCTTCGATGAATCCACTTCCAAATCTCCCTAAATTGAAGCAGGAACGAGTCGCCTCAGAACGAATAGTTAGCAGCGATCCAATAATTCCCAAAAGTACACCACAACCGAGTCCCTTAGCTTCTCTGAACAGCATCGTCGCGAAATTCGGTCCAGCGAATACAAGCGAGGCTGCAATTCAGAGTAAGCCTCAAAACAAGCCATTTTCTATCGGCAACACAACGACCCCATTTTTCGCAGGAAATTCGCCACAAGTGGATAAAAAAACACCGGCTATGCCTCTGACACAAACGAAACCCAAACAGAGTATCACAATTTCGCTAAATCCGACAACTTTTGCAACGCAGATGCCCTCGAATCCACGTACTCAAGCGTTTTCCGAAGTGCAGAGCATAAGTTTCGGAACCCCTGAATCTAAAACGCAAGAACAATCCGTTCCGACAATCGTGAGCGACGTTTTTTCCAAGGGTATCAAATTGCCCACATCCAAAGACACCAATTTTTCCATCGGCAGTTCCACGTTCTTTCAGGATTCTCCGCCAAAACCTCCACCTCCACTTTCTTCGGATTTGACGATTA
The DNA here is from genome assembly GCA_949699805.1 of Tromatobia lineatoria. Lineage (NCBI taxonomy): Eukaryota > Metazoa > Arthropoda > Insecta > Hymenoptera > Ichneumonidae > Tromatobia > Tromatobia lineatoria. Next base: position 22,866,661 of record OX453038.1, on the reverse strand, counting down.
TGAGAAGTGAACCTCACAACGTAACATCGCCCGTCGGCGCGAAAATTACTTATCCAGGAATACCCCAAGGTACTACGATCCAGGAAATTCTTCGTGAACCTCCAGCAAATACGTTTACTTTTGCGAGTTCAGGTCAACTTCCGACTGGAGCCAAAAGCGCACCAACCGAACCACTACCGCCAATCTCAAGCTTGCAGAGTTTCTCCTTTGCATCAAAACCGCTTGAAACTCCAGTGTTTTCTTTCACATTGAAAAATTCTACACCGATGAGTCAACCTCCTGCTCAAGTCTCTTCAGAATTGCCAGGTTTGCTCGACTTGGACTTGGCGTCGATCGGCAGTAATCAGTCTTTTGGAAAACTTTCCATGCCAACTTCTACAGTAAACTTTGGCGAAACATCGTCGGCAGGTGCTCCTACGGTGGTATCAAGTCCGCCAGCGATTTCGCAACCAGCGCCACGATCCGAGTCTTTAACAACTCCTCCAAGCGCTGCAAACATATTTGGGAATGCTGCAGCCGGTTTACCACCGATAAGCCTTTCTTTCGAAAAAGTTGTGACGAGCGCTCCTAGCTCTTCAATCTTCGGCGGAAATACGGCAACTTCTTCCGCTCCTACGAGTACATTCGGCGGTGTTACTTCTGGTCTAAGCATTTCGCTTGTTGGTGGTCATTCCACAGGAACTAGTCCATCTTTGACTTCGACTTTCAATGTTGCGCAGACAACTGCGACCACTGCGAGCAGCGAAACTCCGGCGGCTTCTACGCCTCCGTCGATTTTCGGAAATGCCGCGTCTACCGCAACTTCGACTCTCGCGAAACCAGCTGCAGAATCGAGCGGAAGTTCTAGCTTTGGTAAATTACCGATTAACTTTACAAGTCCAACTTTCGATGGAATGCTCGGCGGTATGCTCGGTAATGCTCGGACACCAACGCAGGCTGTTAATTTTGGAACCGCTGCTGCGGCTACCGCAAATCCTCCTGCTTACGATAAAGCTCCGGCAGCTTCCGCGGCTGCTAGTGTTTTTAGTCAAACACCGGTAGCCTCTTCGGCCACTACGAATCTCGTAAAGACTCCCGCGACAACAACCGCGGCAACGAATTTGTTTGGTGGAAACACGGCGACTCCGTCTGGAGGCTCTGTATTTGGTAATGTATCTGGAAAGTCCACAACTACGATATTCGGAGGCGGAACTGCGAATACGGCAGCACCTCCGGTATTCGACGGCGGTTCCGCGCCTATGGCACCACCTTTCGGAAGTTCCGCTACGATATTCGGCGGTGGTGTGCAAAAGTCGCCGACTTCTGTGTTCGGTGGCGGCACTGCGACACCGATGTCGGCTTTTGGTGGCACTGCTACTCAAGCGGCATCATCTACAGGACCTGGATCACCTCAAGCTGGTGCAGCCTTCGGACAAGCGTCAGCTTTCGGAGCTAAACCTGTCTTCGGCGGTCAACCTTCTGTCTTTGGAGCTGCGAAACCTGAATTTTCTAATCCGTTTGGAGGATCGACTTTCGGAGCTGCTCCTACAGGTAAATAAACAATTGTTTTCTTTTTCTTTATGATATTTCAGATTTTTTTTTACTGATGTCATAGACTTAACATAACATGTACAGTGAATTCGTAGAAGCAATATTTCACAAATAACTGATCATACAGAATATAATCCTTAATCTCATTGTCTATTGGAAATCGTCAAAACTTTACTTGCGCCTTGTAATGCTAAGTTGATGAAATGCTCTCCCTCGAAACTCTAACGGCTAACGACATTTCGCGTTGAAAAATAATTCTTTTGTGGAAAGAGGCACTTTATTGAACAACGTTTTTTCGAAATTACATCTGTGCGAAAAAGAAATTCATTAAATAAAAGCAAAGATGGCATTCTCCATGAGGTTTTACTATTTGGAACGTTTTTCCGGAATCGTGCGATCATAGTTAATTTTTTATTTTATAAAGGTGTTACAAATAAATCAAATGATCGCTTGAAAATAGTAACGACTAAAGAGATTATTTCTGCAATAGGATTCAACAGCCCGCCAGCAATGGGTGGTAGTCCGCCTCCTTTAGGCACAGCCTCAATGCAAAAAGTATTTGGCAATCCTGTCGGCACCAGTACCTTTGAGTCTCTGGCAGGCCAGAACGGTGGACTCTCATTTGGTAGTTTAGCGCAAGAGACTCAACCGGAACCTCAAAAACCTCAGGCGTTTTCCGGGTAATTTTTTAATTTCTTAATTAATTTCGTACGTTATTTCCCACACTTTCGGATGAATCTAGTAGTTCGACATATATAACGTCTTGCATAACTTTCAGTGGAAGCTCGTTTTCTAGCTGGCGTTGATCAATCTCCAATTTGACGTGAAGCATCGGGATCTCACCACGCAACCTCTCAGCGATATACAAGTTCATCCTTAAAATGTTAACGAAGTTTATGAAGAAGATTGTACACCTTTTTTCAGATAGTTTAATAAAATGACGAATATTTTAAACCCCCTTTTTTCAGAAAAGCTTAGTAAAAAGGCTACAAAGTAGAACCTTGCACATTGCTTCCTCGGGATGTGTCGCTTTTTAAAAAACTACTTTTATGAGAAAGTATGTTAGCCAATTTTGGCTTCGTCATAGCGGAAGCTTTGTAAAAAGCGAAAAATAATGAGGAAGCAATGTGCAAGGTTCTACTTTGTATTCTCGTTGAAATTAGATAAATAAACATTTTGTGACTTCGCTTTTTCTATTTCGTTATTCCATTATTATTACAGTGTCTCCGAAAGTAAATGTGATAATGTATATTTCTTACGATAATTCAACATTCCATAAAATCAAAAACTTCATACTGTTCGTCACTAACTTATACATATATAACGGCGGAATATTCTTTCATTTACATACAAAATTTGAGTTTGCTATCTCAATTTTTGTAAAACTTACAATACAGAGCGATATCAATTTTTTGAAACATTCAAAACTCTATAAAATCCGAACCGCTTCACTGATTTCGCCATGATTCAATACCATACGACATCGAACGTGTTTTCGGCGATAAAGAACTATTTAACTAAATCTTCGAACTTCTACGAAAGTTAGAGCGATAACGCCCTTATTTTTGAAAAAAATTAAAAATCATATAGAATCAAAATTCCAGCCTGCCAAATTGTAGCGCGATCGTTCAAACTGTTACTGAGTAAGAGGCGATTGAATTTTCGAAGCTCTGCGCCGCGCGCGCACACACACACACACACACACACACGCATACACACCCATTTTTTCAAAACCATTTTACTCGACGTTTCGGACCATTCTGAGTATGCTGACATGGAAAAATAAAAATAATATTTCTCCATAAAAGCAAAGCTTCTTCTATACGGAAGCAAAATTACGAAACTTTAATTATCACCTGAAATTTAACAAAATTATGAATATTGAAATACTTTTATTCGTGGAATAAAATAAAAACGACATATTCCTTAAATTCTTTTTTCTGACACGTTTATTGAAACAACGAATGTTTTGATATTTCCTTGGGCCAACGGTATGAACAATATACAGAATACACAAACCAGATTAAAAGCCGTAAAATTAAATACCGCGCTTTATCGGTTTCGGTGCAATCGAAACTTTCGTCGGTTTGCTAAGATCAATGACGCATGGATCATCGGTCGAAGAGTGATTAAACGAAGGCACGAGCAGAGCTATCGATATTTCGACGTTGCAGGCTTCCATCCAAACTTGATGGGACAAAAGTACCGTCGTTCTGAGTCTATAATCCGTTCCCTCGGTATTTTGCGGTCTAAGATCGGACTTCCTGGGCAGCAGAAGTTGCACTTGTTGATCCGGGTGACGTATTTTTATGCGGAGCGTCGTTGGATCCCGCAGATTGAGAATCTTTGCTGTTAGAGGAATTCCAAGCAGAAGACCTCCGGTAAATTTGAGCGCGGAATCGGCATCGCCGCGAGGTTCTTCGATTATCGCTCGGCAGAGGCGCGTACACGCGGACGGCCTTGGAAGTCGTTCTTCGCCAGGTGCTGGACATGTTGTGAGTAGTGGCAGAAGAAGACGCGATAAAGAACCGGGCTTTGCCTCACCAAGAGAAGGGATCTGAAGCACGAGAGCTCTCGAAAAAGGTGGAAGATTTGAGGTATCGTCCGGAAGAGCATCTGCTTCTGCTAAGAAATGTCGAGCAAGGGGCAGAGCACTTCCTGTTGCGCTTTTTGTTATCCTGATTAACTCCACTGCAAGCGCTTTCAGCCAAACGTCATTCGCCAGTACGATCTCAGTTTCATCAAGTCCTGTGAACAATTGCTGCAACCTGTAAGTACAAAAAGTATTTTAAGAATATTTACCCCGAATATACCTAAGGGAGAGAAATAGTCGAATGGTTGTGTTAAACGTGTTGATCAGTGTAAGGAAGAATAATCATTATGCGTTAATCAGTGTCAGAAAGAGAAAAAGATTGATGCTGATTTTTCAATTAAAAATGACTACAGAGAGTTTCTCGGAAAACATTTTCGCAGACGGATTTACGACAATTGGCGAAAAAAAAATTATTCGGACACAATGTCCACAAAAAGGTCCACACAGAATTGAATTGAATAATAACCTGCTGAAGATGTTTCTACACAAGATTATCGTGAGATCACGCAGATGGTCTTGCCCTTTTTTTTCGTTTTTGCGTCCTCACAGAAAAAGATTCGTTTTAATGGAATAGTTTGTTTTTTTTTTTCGAAATTATCATGTCACGACACTCACAATGGTTTAAAACATCGAGAAAAGTGGTTTAGAAAATATATAGAAAATATGAATTTGATCCTAATCGAAAAAGCATTTTGGATTCTATAAGGCTTTGAAATTTTCGGAGAATTCATGCATGAAATTGGTACTTTCCAGAGATAATAAGCATATATAGTTTTGTCATAATCTGCAATGTGGTTCAAATTTTTTAGAATTTCAACTATTAAAAAGAAAAACTTGCTTTTATTGAATTAACATTGGCAAAAGATAAGATAGCGAACGCAACTTTATACATGAAAATAATACTATTCAGCAATTATAGATATACCGTTTTGTCATATTCTGTTATGTCGTTAAGATTTTATTAAATTTCTATTTTATCAACAAAAAAAAATGCTGCAAAGTAGAACTTTGCACATTGCTAACTCATTATTATTTTTTAACATTAACATACTTCCTCATACAGGTAGCTTTTTAAAAAACCAAAAATAATTAGGAAACTGCCAAGATTTTTTTAAACTGTAACTCGAAGACTGATCAGTAAAATATTTTCAAACTGTAACTTCAACCATTGTTGAGAAACTTGGCGGTCAATATAATAAAAATTGAAAATTAAAAAATCGACAACATTATACTTACTTTTGTGTGTGTCTCAGGAGAACTGCGATGTTGCTAGTAGAGTTCGGTGAAAAGCTCGAAATAACCGAGTTTGGTTGACCCTCAGTAATTTCTTTAATGACAGTCTTCAACAAAAGAAGACAGCGTATATAAAGAGCAGTAAAATGCGCAGCGCCTTCCATGCTGCGGTCCATTTCGGCTAGTCGATCGAGATCGATCGCCGCGGCTTCCAAAAGTTGCGTGTGAACTCTTCCTCCAGGTCGCGCACTTTCCACGCCTGCTACCATTCGTTCCAGAAACTCTCGTCCTCGTCGATCCCTTTTTTCCTCATCATCGCTATCTTTTCTTATTCCAGGACCGTTCGCAAGTGCGGGTCTCAAACGTGGCACCAAATGTGGCATCGTATCACGGAGATAATGATAGTGTTTCGCCGCATGTTCGGAAAATAAAGCGTGCATACTGGGACAGTGCAAAGCGGCGTTAAAAATTAAGACGAGAACGCTTGCGTAAGAAGGTTCATCGACGTCCGGTTCCGGCGTATCAAAGAAAGGATGTCGTCCAAGTAACTGCGGCACTAAAGGCAGCGTAAGATAAGGATGAGAAGCCCCTAATGCAGCTAAACAGCTCCTGATACTGTCCTTATCCTGCGGATATCTAGTTAGATTGTCAATTAGCCGATTGACGCACATATGAAGACAATTCCGCGTGGCAAGTCGACTGGCTGCGAGTGTGGCATGCAATCCTTCTCTAACTTCGTCCGAAAAGTCTTCGAGTGCGGACAAAATAGTCTCAAGCTGATCTTCCTGCAGTGTAACGCTCGCTGACATTTTTCTCAACGATTCTATAGCTCGTATCCTGACATCTTGGATTTCGTCGTTAAACATATCGACCATAAAATCGAGAGAAATTCTTGCTATGCTCGGTTGCTCCAAAGACAATTTGCAGAGAGCTTCCACAGCCGCCGTGCGCACTTCAAGAAACTCGTCTTCGAGTCCGTGAATAAAAGCACCGCAGGAACCGCTGCGCTCTTCGATTTCGGATCCCTCGTCTTCTACTCTCTTTTGCTTTTTGTCGAGCGCTTGTTCTATGTATCTCCGCGATACGCCCTTCATTTCTCCTAGCAGCGACATTACCGAGGCTCTTACACGCGGGGATAGGTCGCCCATCAGTCCGCACATTTTTGAGAACGCGCAGTCTACCATTCTTATGTCTTCGCCGTCTGCGCCGACGATTATGTTGTCGGTGTATTCGTTCCCCAAGAGCCATATTAATCGAAGAACCGCCCGACGCACGATCTCATAATCGTCGCGAACAGCGCTGCAAGCCTCGGAGAAGAAATTTGGAGGAAGCCGGCAGCCTCTTTGCGCGTGCAACTCTGCCATTGTTTCAAATGCTCCTGCGCGCACCCTTGGGTCTTGCGATCGAGCGTAATTTCCCACGAGAATTAACGTATCATCGGCCGCATTCGAGGACAAATATCGCCCGATTATCGCGAGACATCTCGTCTGCACACCGTGCCAAGTATCTGGGAGATGTTCGCGGGCGATTTTTAGGACTGCGGCTCTGAAATAACAATTTTTAATTGACTTTTGTCATACTTTACTTAATACTATTATTTTTATAACCAAATATTCATTGAATTGGAGTTTAATATATATTTTTTTTCTCTTAAGGACCGTAATTTTTTCCTCCAAGAGGATATCGATGATTGCCATTATCACTTGCTTCAATTTATTTGAAATAATGTAAAAAATTCTATTCTACCATAAGTGGATACCAATCTCTCTTCACTATTTGAATCAATTATATTTCTGCAATCATTTTTATCATCTATGATTTTTTCATATATGCTATACTTGTTATGATCTCCGAGTTTGAGCAACGTAGCTAATCCCTGGCTCTTGACTCTGTGTGATTCTTCATTCCTCAACAACTTAGCGGTTGCATCAATGATCCTTGTCTTCTCTGTTGGATCTCCCGTTACCTCTCCCAGTTCAGCTAATACCCAAAGAATTTTTGCACGAACAGCAGCTTCGGATTCAACAGCGAATCTTTCCACAAGCTTTGTCACAGCCAAAGGCACATCATCCGGAGATATTCTCGCCAGAGTATCCGATATGCGCACCAACAACTGCAACGAGTCATTGCCACCTTTGCTCTTTTCCAGGCATTCTATAAATGCTAACGCCGAACTGCCTTCGGTACTAGCGCCATTTCTGCTTCCGCTCAGAGAATGTCGCAACAAACGTTGCCTTTTTATTGGAGGCTGTTCAGTGATAACCTGAAAAAAAATTATACACTGTTAAAACTACCCTAGGCTATTTCGAACTAGGATTAAAAAATATAAGCACAAACCTGAGTTTGGCTGAATTCCGCCAAAACCCTTTTTTTCATAAGCGCCATAGTTACGATATTATCGATAAATATTCATCCAAATGCTCCAAAACTTTGATTACAGAAAGAATTTTGTGATGATCTTAGAGTTTATGTAAATAAATCTTAGAGGTTATGTAGAGTACGCAACCGGTTGCCATTCCACAATATAGTTGCTTTGTCACTCGTTCCTGCAAAACCGTTGAAACAATTTCGATCAATCACAATGAGGACTGCGCCTCACGAAAGCCAGCACACGAGTAATTATTATTATGTATAATCCACATTGCCATCGATAAGCAAGTACACTGTACAATTTGTATATGAATCTCCGTTCGAAGTACCCAAAATGCATTACTCACATTTGAAAGACATTGAAATCCGCGCAATGCATCATGGGCCTCAAAAAGCAGCTTGTACGGCTCGTACCTTTCTAAAAGTCACCTTAGCGGCGGCTGCTTCGCTGCTCAAGGTAACGTTGGTCACCGCAGAAACTATATTGCCCGAAAATATATTCAACTATTAATCAACCAAGCGACAATTAAAATATTCCATACGTTGAAAAAATCGATTTCTCGGAAACGTTTAACTAGCATGAAATGATGAATAATTAAGCCTTCGTCCGAAATACCAATGTTACAAGGGGCGCGTCGTGCGCTGCGATCTGTCAGACGCACAGAAGACGCGCTTTGCCGCAATTCTGTCAAAATCAGCTGACCGCATCGCGATGCAACAATGATACTCACAAGTTGCAAACGTAGCAGCAATGTTGTCTATATCGAGTGATGGCTACAACAATAAGTACGAAGAGTAGTAGTAGTAGCTGTGGCGGCGTTTATTCGTGGAATGAAAAGTGGCTAACTGGTTGAGCAGCGAGGACATTGGCTTTGATGCTCGTTAACTATAACAGCCCAAGTGGCTGATGCCTACGAGATCAATAGGGAGAACGGACAGGATGTATTTTGTCTCCGAAAGTCAAGAATACTTCCTGCGAAATACACAATATGGAATATTGCTGTATTGTATTGTGTTGCTCTGCGAGACGATGCAGTCCGTTTACACTCTAATGCACGAGGACTATGAGGAAGTCGATGACGAGTGATAGGCTAGTGTATATTTTTTTCGGTGGCTAATATCAAGACCCCATTGACCGAAATGTGGAAAAATAAGATACACGTTTAACGTTTTTTTAAATATACATATATATATATATATATATGCGGCAGCTCATTCACGATATTTTGTGATACACTTAAAGGCGTTTCGAGAGTTCCTAGTATTTTGATAACAGAGGATAATTGATTACACACAGTGAGGTGAAGATGGGATTCTGCTTGTAGCACATTTTTAAATGTATTTTCAAAGCAACGTGCTACGATTAGCTGTGCAAGGGTAGACTGCAAATGGTATTTGGAAGAGTTTGAGTTTTTCTGGCTAAAAGGAAAGCTGCAGGTTTCCTGTAGTTCTCTCGATTTTAATATGGACTTTTTGGAGACTTTGTTCTTGGCTGTGATTACATTCGTGTGTGGAGTTATATGCTCGCTGGCTGTGGAATTCTATGTTCTCAAGAAATATTTGGAAACTGCACCGGAGGCGAGTCCTCCGGACAAGCCTGTTCCTCATGGCAAAGCTATGTTGCCGGATGAACTACTGGAAAGGCTTAAGGAGGAAAAGCTTAGCAGCAGCTCCGCTAGACAGAATTTGGGCAATGAAAACCTCGCTATTAATTTGACACTGCAGTTTTTATTCAACGAACTGAGAAACGCTGAGCGAGTCAGGCTCTGGCTTTATAGAAAATTGAACAATGAGTTTAGAGAACTTTTAACTCAAACCACTACCGGAAGATTATTTGATAGTGTTCAGGTATTTATTTATTTATGTATTTTCTTAATTATTTTTTTATTGCGGAATTAAACAGCAATTTCGGAGTTTTTAGCTTCGAGATTTACATCTTGGAACACAATTTCCAACAATAAAAGGCCTGGAGGTAGCAGACTCAAAAATCGATCCAGATACAGGCTTGCTGGAGACTCTTGATCTATCTTTGGATCTCCATTACTCTGGAAACTTCCAACTATCCATTGATGTGAAGATGCTGCTGGGGAAAACTGCATACTTAGCATTGCAAGGTCTTCTTTCATTGTATTTTGTTGCAATACTGTTAAGGGAATTAGGAAGGTTTCAATGACAGAATTGGTCTGAATTCAAGATGTACAAAATTTTCTGCACACGTTTCTATAGATTCTTTATGAACAAAATAAGCTATGAAAGTCGAGATGATGTCAATAAAAAATTCCAGAGAATGGTTCGGAAATTTTTTAAATTTTCTGTCCCATTTTATTATTGATATCTGCCACTATTAAATCAATTTCTAAATTTGTCGGAAATCGGCTGAATTAGAGATCTAGTTGCCAATAATAAGGGATCATTCAGCCATTCACTTTCTTTAAATAGTCATATATTTCAACGTTTTAAGTCAGTTTTGTTCATGAAAAATATTAGAACTTGCAAATAAAAAGTTGGCTCATTCATTCACAAACGTAATCCGGATTAAATACAATTTCTTTGGCTGGTAAAAACTTTCTTATTCTTTGACTAAACTGAAAGTTGACTAGACTTAAATGTCATGAATTCCTTGCAGTTAAACGGGTTACGGGCAGAGCAAGACTGCAATTTACTAGAGTCCCGTACACTCATTGGTCTCTGAGCTTCTATTCCGAGCCTATTCTCGAGCTCGAGGTTCAATCGCAATTTCAAGGAAGGCAGCTACAACCCCAGATAGTCTCTTTGATAACGGGACAAATTCGGCGTGCTATACGGAGAAAGCACACTTTACCACGATACAAAATGCGTTACAAGCCCTTCTTCCGCCGGCTCAATGACGAGGATATCGACTTATCAGAGGTAAGTCGATTGGACCATTGAAGTCGTAAAATTTGTTTTGTATTATGTCTAAAGCTACAGCAAATCGTTTCCTTCTTCAATTGCCAGGTTGCATCGACGCAACTCACTCCCGGTGTCCTCGAAGTCATTTTAGTAGAAGTTAGTCGACTAAATCTCGGACAAAATGCTCTCCCAGTGGAAGATCTTTCACAGATCGAAATTTATTGCACGATAAGCGTAGATCTGACGCCGTGGGTGTATCTCACTCAATACGGCGGCGTACCTTATATGGTTTTAGATCTAATTATAAGCAAAACAAGTTCTCACCAATTGGGAGTTGTTTTCAAGCAGGAAATCGTGCCGGAAATCGGTCAGAATTGCGTCCTTGTGGAGACGATCGTGAGCGGAAGTCCAGCAGCGATAGCAGAAATGCGAAAGGGTGATATTCTCTCGGCGGTGGATGGAAAAAGAGTCTCAAACATGAGCCAAGTGGCGAAGCTCGTGAAAAGCGCGGCGCAGCGTCGATTTATCATAAGGGTCGAACGAAAATACTCGAGGTCCGAAGCGGAAAGACAGAATTCGATAAAACCCGACAGCGAGAGACCGTCCATTGACAAAATATTCGATAAGAAGACAGCGAGAAGCGATTCAACGATGAGCAAAGGCGATGCTACGAGTACTGAGGAAAATTCCGGGAAAACGAAATTTGAGGGGCAAATTAAGTTCTCCGATTTGCGGGACACGGATTTCGAGACTTTAGAAAAGCCTGAGGCGGGAATCAGACTTTTCAGGAGACGAAAAAGCAGCATTCACGTGGGCGACGATATGTCACAGCCTGAAACACCCTCTAGAAGAATATCGATCGCCTCGAATCACTCAACCGCGTCGAGCAACGCTCCGTCCTATTACGCTGACGACAATTGTTCCCCTTGTCTTTCGGAGCTATTTTCTACTACCCGAGAAAAAAGTTTCGCGTCTTTGGTGACATTCGAGGAAACGAGAAATTTCCAAATCGACTCGGAATTGCAGTATCTTAATATTGGCGTTTGGGCGCGGGTGAAAGGAGGCGACTTACCGCCTAAGATAATTGGATACATAAACGCTCCTATGAAACTTATTTTAGCCCAATGTTCTACTTCAACGACAGGCCATTATCTCAAATGCCACGCTCTGCTGCCGCCCGATACCGGTATGATTTATTAAACGACTATAGCATTATCGATTTCGCCATAAGGCTAAGCATTTCTTTCATTTTTCACACGAATTATCTCTCCGTATTGATTTTTCCAAAGCTTCCTTCACAACGTCCAGCTCCAAGCTTCAAGGCTACTCGGGTTTTGATCCAACGCTTTGCTACGGAGATATTTTGCTGTCGTATGGATGGGTCTCGAATCGACCCAGCCCAAGAAATACCGGCGATGCCGGAAAAAAGGAGAGTACAGAAGCAACGAGGACTCAGCCCACCGTCAGCGCCGAGATTGCCGACAAAAAGATGCATGATTTCATCAGGACACACTTCCACAGAGTCACGCATTGCGACTTTTGCACTAAGAAGGTCCGACGTTTGAACATAAACAAATTTTTTATTTTTCCTATGGGGCTCAATGATTACGATAATTCTTCGGAAATATGCAGTATGCACAAAAAAATTGTACTTAGATTTGGACAGCAACTGATCGTATTCCTAAAGATTTGTAAAGTTCTCTAAAATAAGCAATGAGCATTCAGAGATATTGATTTGACATTGAAAAAATATTATCAAAGAGTGCATATTCCACTGAATTGATTTTATGTAAATAAACTGACGAGAAATTTGAACCGCCACGTTTCAAAGAAGAAATCTACGATAACTGTCAATGCTAACAATAACTACAAACATCATCCTAATTAATGAAGATACGAGTATAGCAATACTAATTATCTTTTTTAACTTATTTTTCCACCAACAGATTTGGCTGAAAGATGCGGTACAGTGTCGTGATTGCGGTATGGTTTGCCACAAGAAATGCGAGGCTCGTTGTCAGTCCTCGGGTAGTTGTGGAGCGGAGACTCTGACATCAGTGGCGTACGAAGCCGACGAGTTAGAAACAAGCGTTGTCACGGGAGACACGGGTCCAGAGATATCGCTCACAGGTTGTGAAGAAAACGTTCAGGTACTGAACACGTAGTACAAGCTTCCAAACATACTTACAATAACTCTTAGCAACTATTATTTATTATATTTAATTGTATCAATTGATTTTAAACGCGACGTTTCGACTCTTAAATCGCTCGGAGCATACAGAGGCATATCAACTGCGACGTGTGATAAGTTTAATCCGAATATTCCTGAAAGCATGCCGCTTAACAGTGTCTTAATTAAACTCGCATCCTTCGAATGTTTTTTATCGGATTATTCTCGTCGGTTCGACGGCGTCTAGTCATTAAATATAATTGTCAAACAATGAGAAAAGTCTTTTTACAAAGTAGCACACGACTAATATCGGTTATGCAGGCTCATATACTTTTACGATTGAAATATAATGGTCATCAAGGGAATACGAGATATTTATAGTGTGGTGCAGTAAAGCAATAACCCTTGGTGTCCTGTAAATACATAATTAAAAGAGAAGGAACAAAAGGAAGATTGTTAAGCACGATACACGATGTTATTAACAATAAAACATTGTCGTCCGCACTCGGGAAGGTGAAGGTTTATTCGTAGGCTTGCACCTTGTTCCTCGATCAATTGACGTTCACGGTATCGATGAAGTATTCCGAATTAGTGATTTTATGCTGCGTAATCTTTAGCGCGAATACTTTATGGATGCTACGAACTCTTTAAACGTGAGATGTGATGGTTACTAAAGAATTAACGAACTTCGAATGCGTTGATCGATCAATCAGGGTATGATGGCAGTGAAGGCTAGTATAGCTAACACGCTACTGGGTCTCAAGAAAGCTGGAAGCACGAGTTGTCTGGCTCCGCCATCGTCTGGTAGCGGTTTGGCATCCAGAAGTCTTCCCCCAAGTCCCTGCGCGTCCCGCAAGGTAGAAATCCACCGTCATACATTTTTTTTTAGCAGAGAAGAACAAAAAAATACTAACGTATGCCTTCCTTTTTCTTATTACAACAAAATTTCACACATTTTTTTGCGTATGCCTTTTTTCAATATGTGTAACACATTTATCCCTCTATTTTATCCGTATCCCGTTTATTCCATCACCGGTCATATATGGGATAAGCATCGAAACCATAATGGCTTGCAATGTGCTTGGCTTGCGACACTAAACGAAACGATGATAAGAAACTCTGCTTTGCTATGACACTTTGTTCGCCTCATTAATGCAACTCATATCTCCATGAAGATTATATACATATTTATATACATTGTGCTCCCGAAACCTCGTAACCGTAACCCATATATATACATTATCGTTTGACAACGACGAGTCTATATAATAAAGAAACTAATGCTTGGTAAGTGAGGCTTTTTGTAACTTAATATTTTTTTCTTAGAGTCTGCTGGTTCTTTAACATATTTTAATAATATTTTAGGCATGCATTAACGATTGCTCAAGAGATGCTAATTGTTTTATATATTTAACGATCTCGAATTCTTGGTATTCGACGCGCAACGAGAATGCGCCGAATTCTCTCCACGAATTCGGCAATGTTTCTCTTTTTTTTTGTTCGCCGATAAGAGCGATTAAACGATTTAAACAAAATCTAGAACTCTCTCGTCGGCGGACTGGGGATTAATCCAGAATTGCTGGAGGGAACCGAGCCCAGTGTCGCTGCACCGCTTCTGGCTGGAGACTTGGACGACGGTTTGATGTCGAGGGCTAAAGACACTGGAAAGTTTTTGTACAAGTATTTAGAGCCTCAGGAACGCGTTGACAAGATAAATTTAATGGTACGAAGACGATGATGTTCTAGGGTTGTCGTTTTTAAAACGATCTGTCGCATCATTGGTCTTTGGCATCTCGATTATTCCGTTCTTAATTTATGGTGTAATCGATTCGTTAAGGAGACCAAGTCACCTGAAAAAACTTATACGAAAAAAAATTCTGTGGAAGATATTCTTCTTTTAAAAAATCTTACATTTAAAAATGAATAAGGCGATCCTTGTTGCTGTGGAGATTATATTTATTGTAAACAATTATTTAGTGAGTTTTCAATAACACTGTATTAAAACATTTAAAATCATAGCTGTCATCAGGGTCTGAAATTAAAATTTGTAAACTCATACTAGAATGCATTCATCGACAGATAAAATAAAACGTGGAACACTAAAATTTATTCATCAGTTTGACCTACCAACTATGGACAAACTAAAATGTTTACTTTTTACCTCACATCCTTTTGGTGTATCTCTTTGCAAGATTGCAGAATTATAATACTTGATATGTATTTAATGGTGTTTAAATGCGAGATTTTTTTAAAAAAGGGGATTATATACAGAATTTTTCTCTTATGATTTTTCTTAAGTGCTTAGATGACTCGGTTCCTTTAAAGCTACAAACGGACTCTATTCGACAGATCGTTTTTTTTTCTCAATAATTCGACAACCCTACGTCAGTCCGCACTGAGAGAATATGAAAATCCACACCTCTTTTTCCCGCAGATGACAAAACTGAAGGCAGCTCTCGACGGCGAAACTACCTCAAGATTAGAATTATCGCATTCGGGAGAGATCGACAGCGCGAAATTGATAGCGCAGAGTGATCTGCGTGTGCAAGCATTAAGCGTATTACTGTTGCACTATTGTGCAGGTTTGCAACACGCTCAGGAAGCCTTGGATCGGCCTAAAACCAACGACGACATCTAAATTTTGAATTTTCTTATCAAAGGAAAAAAGAAAGAAAAAAAACACACTGAAGAAATTTTCGACGTTAGAATTTTAACGGTAGTTTTCAGTGAACCTTCTTTTTGGATAAAACTAGTGACTTTTTGGTAGTCACTTCGCTACGATAGTCAATATGGGGAACTTAAGTGCAGTATTATATAATACGTAAAATAGAATCTTTCTCAAATGCATAATTGTTCTTACAAATGAATGAACAACATCGCCAGAGATTACAGAGAATTGCCAAATACTCAGAGATGTACCGGATTACCAGAGAACACCAAATGTTTATGACTTTTATCGATATATATTGTACATTTGTAGAGAGAAAAAAGTACAACACGCGCATCTAGTATTGTTATATCATAAAATTAAAGCCGGGGACAGAACTTTTTCTTCACATTCGAGAAGGGCAATTTTTTTGATCAATTATTACGATCGTAACGCAACATAAATGTTTCGCCTATTCAACTGTGCCGGAGCTCGAAAGCTCTTGATACTCCTATGTTGTCTTTAAAGTTTAATAAAATTCTAAGAAGAAAAATACAAATTCACTATAAGTTTTGCACGATCGTCCGATGTATTGTTGGCAAAAAGAGACGAACTTTCTACGAGAATCTGTGTATCGACTGTTGTATCATAATCGATTATAAATCTATATGTGATTGTACGGTGTAAGCAAGTCGAAACAAAAAGAAACAGAATCAGATGTACTCTAGAGAGCCAACTTTCCATCCTTAATATAGTAGCGCATAAAGATACCACGTATAGCACGTAGTAGGATGGATCTAAAAATCCAAGAATCTCAACGAATGTATCAACATCACAATTTAATTGTTATATGAAATAAAGGAAAGGAAAAATATTCGCGGCGTATTCACGATCTCACAATTATTTGCAACATTACGTTATCCTCTTGCCTTTGCGCTATTTTTCACACTTTTGGAGCTATCACGAAATTGTAAATACACTATTTATTTCAACACGTGCCGTGTATTTTGAGGTGGAAATTAGTAATTGCTAAGCAGCATGCTACACATGATATTCCAAATAATAAAAATTTCTGAACACCGAAAGCACGTTCCCCACAGCAAATAATGATAGATTATTACTTAGTGCGTACTTGAACAAGCGCTCGCGAGTCTCGTGCGCAAAGAACGCTTTCGCCAACGCAAAATTCCGTTTCCCGGAAAATATATAAAAATATACGAGTGAGGAGGATGGAAAAACAGCAAAACGCAAAATTGTTCTTAGCACAAAGAGCCAACGATCTGCGGAGTTAACAGACGTAAATTTCCCCACTGCTGCGAACCGACGGACCGGCCAAGGTTTTCCGATTTCCTTGCGGACGCGGAACGGAAATTCGCGACACACTCAAAATCTTGAGACGCGATTATACGTGTATACATTCGACTTATACCTGCACAGTTCGTGGCTCTTACACCTATATTGGCATAGCGTTTGCATTTAACTTAATCGTCAGTGCGAGGAAAGCCAAGATGAAACGAAGAAGAAGAAGTCATGGGGGATTTTGCCCGACGTTCTATTTCCGTACCCAAAATGCACGCGCAGTATTCTCTGGCTGCAGGCCAGACGTATATACCCGGCATATAAACATTTTGTCCCTGTTGGGCTTTCGCCTTCTGTTTTGCTACCACTGCCGAAGCTTCTACGACTTTATACTGACAATGAATGGATCTAAATTGCTGCGAGAAAAAATCTCCAAGAACCGATGTAGCGCTCTTAGCCTTTGTTTTTTTCTTTGTAACTTCTATTCCAGTGACACATTCAGGGTTGCGAACCTCGATTATCTAATTTAATAAACATTCTTCGGATAATTTTCACCACGGTTGTAATTTTTCATCGATACCTGCAGCTCCAATGTTTTTTGATGTTCATTTTTAAAAATAATATCTAAGAAAAAAGATCAATATGATTACACTGTAATTGACTTGAAAAAATGAGAAACTATAATAATGCATTGAAAAATAAGGGGATGACACAAGCCTCATTTTCCAACTGTTATTTGTGTTCCTAAATTATTTTCTTACCATTATTCATAAAATTTTAATATAAATACATTTTTATTGCAATTTTAAAACGCAAATATTTTCTTCTGACCTCTGCAAGTTATCATTATAGAATTATAAATACAAAAATTATGTGAACCTTGATTACTATTTCAATAAGAGATTTTGTAATACAACTCATGTAATTTATGTGGCCTCGAGAATTTCTCAGATCACATAATTTTTATAAAAACCGAGATTTACACTTACCATTTATGAATTAAATAATTTACATCAGCTATTTAAATATATTAAGCTCATCGTTATTGTAATATATGCTTACTACTTCAATATTTCGTCGCGTATTATATACTTTTGTCTACAAATACTATGTAACTTATAATGCCAGAAACACGACGAATTTCACCGTATATTTCTAACAAATTAGGTATTCTTAAATATGTTTATTGTTTTCTAAATTTTATTTGGATTTGTGGATTGAAATTATGAACCAATATCTGAATTTAGTGAATCTCAACCCTTAATGTTTTTCTAAAGCGGATTCCTGGTTTAACATCAACGTTGTTTTTATATTACTTAGTGTATTCCTATATGTCCGTGCGGTCAAAGACTCCGTTCGTTGTTTCTCAGCGTGACCTGAAAATTACGACGCCACAGAGCGCTGATCCCGTGAGGGGTTGTGCGGGGTTGGATTTTTCTCTTAAAAATATCGCAGACGCCCGCGTGTTCGCGTATCTCCGTCTTATGACCTTAACATCTCTTTGTCCGCAACGCCAAATGCAAGCTCAGTCTGTTGGCTTTTTGGCAATTCTGCAAAATCTTCCAGAGCATTTTTCTGCGTGCAAGCGCATCACATCAGCAGCGGTACGTCGACGGCGTCGTTATTTGCCGAAAGAATCGAAACACGCGCAACAACGCCGAGAGTCCAGCATAATTAACTATCAACAGTGCGACACGATTTACGCACATGTTCGTTTTTCGGCACTTATGAATTCTTTGTAGTGTCAAATCATCGAATATTTTTGTCGAAATATTTGTTGAAACATTATCGAAAAACGACCCATCAAATTTCTGTACTAACTGGTCATAACTTTTTTTCTTTCATTTATTTGCGGAGTGAATGGGAAAAACCAAACACAGATAGAATTCAAAATCCCACATTTAATTGAAATTATTGTTTAAATAAAATTCTCAAGATAAACATGTGAAAAAAAATTAACGTCACTCAAGATATGCTTACCCTCATATTCTCATTTAATGCACAATTGTTCTATAGTTTATTTAATAGTTATTATTCTGCAAGAACTGTATATAATTTTTATAATGAAACGACTTGAGATTTTTTGATTAATTATTAAAAAGGAAAGTGCTTATCAATTTCAACGGAAAAGTGATAAACAAAGTTGTCTGCAAACTAATTATTCTACGTATATTTTTATTAAATTTCATCGGAAATATAATTTATTTGCCTATCCAAGAATGTAAACATCATAAGTAATGATGAATATTATCATAAGATATTACGATTATTTACTATTATTAGAAAATAATAATAATGAACATAATTTAACCATATTTGTTGAATTAAAATTGTAAATTAAAATAAAACCATCCATTCATACTTTTTATGATATCGTAGCCTAACTTTGACATTAACGTCAAAGCTAGCGTGGAAAAACTGAAAATTGTCCAAGTCAATTTTCCGCCTCGTGCGTCGCAAAAGTCGTGGCGAAATTTTCGGTTAAGGGTCCACGGAAAAATACGTATACGAGCGATAACGGAAGCATCGCACATATACAGACGAATACGCAATGAACCCGTTTGCGCAGTGGGCATTTTGCCTGCTCTCTCAACACTTCCATTTACACGATTGCACTATAAACTCCTCTACTCATAATTCTCTTAATTTCTATCTCACAGCAGCGATTTTCTGAGATATGTCTAAGCTTCCACTGTAAACACAGAGATATATGTAAACGCACACAAAGCTGTAAATACAATGCGTCAAAAATCTTAAACCCCGTCTAACTACGCACAGAACTTTCTACTGAATCTCAATTCCCTTATTTATTTTCAGCGGAAACCACTGCGACGAATTTTCACGGACGTTGGATCCTGAATGCAATTTGAAGATACTTCAAAAGGAATTAGCTTATGAGATACCGACGTTTACTCTGTAAACATATCGTAGAGAAACAAGCACAAAGCTGTAAATAAAATGTGTCACGAAATCTTAAGTCTCGTCTGATTACACATGAGATCTTTCACTCAACCTCGATATCCTTAATTTTCTTTCAGACTAGCCAAAAGCAATACATTTTTCGACATGGTGAAAAGTAAATTGGAATGTTTGTACTTCTTACGAAAAGTTTTGTTAAATTGAAATTTAATTATATTTTTTTGTTTTATAAAAGAGTTACAAAAATAATTTGTTAAAAGTGTTGTATTTCATTCTACGGAACTTTTGTGTATTTTTGTTGCTATTTACGTTTTACAATTATTCGGTCCTCTCACTTTTAATATCACAGAAAATATTCATGTATTTGTCAACTTTACAAATAAAAATGTTTGGGCCTTTTTCGGATTCGATTAAATAGAAGCAAAAATCTTTTTCAACATAATTACATTTTTGCTGAATGAATGGAAACGGTTTTGTTACTTACAAAAACGGGTTATCGAATTCCACTAAATTATTTTTTATTATGCAGGCAAATTTTTGACATCAGAAGCGATTAAACATTTTCCTCAATACACACAGGACGCAATCTTTTGAAAAGAGTCACGATATTGTAATCCGATTTTTAATGTAATTGCATTTTTGAAAACCATAATGAAAAAAAAAAAAATTTAACCCGTCTGACCACACGTGGGTTTTTCTACTGAAACTCATTTTCTCCATTTATTTTTCAGCGGAAGCGAGTGCGACGCATTTTCCCGATCGGACCTTGATTCCTGAATGTAGGCTGATGACACCAGAAGCGATTTGCCGTTTTCCTGGAAACATATAGGACACGGGCTTTTGACAAGAGCCACGATAGTGTCATGTAGTTAATAGGAGCTGCACCTAACGTCGCGTGCGCACGAGCGAAGGCGTCGATCGGTGAGCACGTGGCACAGCTTGGCCGTGCACTCGCTGCTCTCTGCGCTGCACTTGCCGCTGATGATCTACAGTTGTTTTCAAACAAAGAGGGAGCGCGAGGAGGTGGAATAGAAGGAGTAGATCATGACAGAGCGCGACAAGCACGTGAGCAAGTGAGAGGAGGCAACAAAGTCAGCTGATCGTGGAGATGCATCTCCGTGGCAAAATAGTGGGGAGAGCTCGCGTTGCTCCTTCCGAGCGAAGGCTTAAATAGCACCGTGTGCTTTGTAGCAGACCAGTGCCAGACGGCGACTCCCGGTGACAGGCATCGCCGTCGTCTGATAATAAAAAATAACAAAAGAAAAACGATTCGTGTGTATACCAAAAAAATATTTTTTAAATTCTCGGTATACATCGAGGAGAACCGTGTTTATAAAAATTAAAAAAAAAAGCTAGCCAAAGATCGGTTTCCTGGTTTTCACTTTCCATTATCCTCAGCAACAATAGGCGCTTGTGGGGAGGAATTAAAAAAGGAAAAAGACTCGAGAACAGAGGAGGATCTTGCGGGAGCTGTGCGCGCGGTTCTCACGCACTCTCACCTTTTTTGCCGCTGAATTCGGTTTTTGTACTCAGTTGCGGCTTCTTGTGTGTACGCTGTGAATATTTTGAGTGATCTTTTTGCCGGATTCTCAAAGGGCTTTGAGCTACACGTTCGAAGGGCTTGATCTGCAGGAATATCAGTTCCGATTTTCTACGTTGAGGAAAATATTTTTGGAGAATATATTTAAAATGAAACCACCTGCGTATAATAATAACGAGGGTGGCGTTCAACAAATCTCCCAGGAACAGGGAGAGAGGAACGTCGCTAATGCAATTTGCGTTCAACTCGCTGGAAGGGCCATCATCAGAGTGGTTTCCCGATGCGAAGAGGCGCAGGACAATTGTAACTTGGGTGAGCACCGAAATAATCACGCAATTGACATTTTTTTGTGCGCAAATGAACAAACTTCCGTTGGAGCGTTTTTTTTTGGTTGTTGTTGTGTTGTTTTTGTTTTCATTTTTTATATTTACCTTTCCTTCGGTCGAATCTAACGGTGCATCGCCCTTGCTACTCTCGGTATTCACTGGCCCGTGTCTTGAACAAGACGAACCCACACTGCGAAAAAAAAAAAAAATTTTATGCGTGAAATTCTATTTGGTTCAATCAATGAAATTTAATTATGGCGTCTTTTTAAATATTTTTATTTGTCAATTGAATTATACATGTGAAACTATATTGTCTTATCGTGTGCTAATTGGGAGCAACAATAAGGCAAAAATAACCGTACATCATATTTATCGATACAATTTTTTTTATTCCAAGTAAAAGTTCTGAAAAAATTACGAAAATAGTTGCATGCATTGTTATTTTATAGGAGCAATGCGTATTTTGGGTGTACGAATTTAAAAAGTGCTGATGTTCCACTATTTTTATTCAGAAACGTAGGTGGGAGTATTCTTTTTGACGTAAAAACAGTTTTTTTCAGTTATTATTAAAATTGAAATCAAAATAAGTGACTAATATTCGGGCGGTAATTGAGACCGTTGAAATGAGTATCATGTGTCAATATATTTGTGAACTTTCACTTTACATTTGAAGCAGTTAAATTCAAAAAGTGTAAAAGTAACTTTTTATTGCACTGAAAATGATTGGTACACCAGTTAAATTAACATTTTACATAATAATGAAATAGAGCGTATGCACTTATTAGTGTGTTGCACTTCGAGCAATAAATAACCGCCCATGGTCTTCATGCGTGTCATGTATTCGCTTTCAAAACTTCCTATATAGCATTCCACTATTATTTTATTATTCTCCAAATGGCAAATAAAAATTCTGGCGGCTGCGTCTCAGGGACGTTTAATACAAACAGTCGGACAATGCACTAGAAACTGTTTGAATCATTGCTGTTTCTTTTTTCCGTGAGCGTTAATATAAATTAAACGAGTTCAATTGCGACGTTAATTGCGAAGAAGAAAAATAATGGGAAGGAATTGCAGCGATGTCATAGATAAGATAAAGTCTCAGCTGGTGGATGTGAAATTACTGAACGACGTTTTGTTAGACAATAATTGTGACTCATTCTATGGAAATCGTTGATGTTGGTACGGATTGTTTTATTAATCAAAAAAATCTGGGCCTTAATCGTCATCGGCCCTCTAATCTAATCGTATTTGGATCCTCTGGCAGAGTTTTGGCACAGTAAAGAAAAAAGAACGAGGAAAGAGCCCGCAAACGATGCAAGAATCGAACCAGTGCCTGACTCAACACCGGCATAATCTACTTACGCCTAGTCGTCGCTCGCCTGTTGCAACCCATGAGCTGCACGCATTTTCTGTTATGTTCAATGATCGCTTTCGCAATTGCCTGCCACCTCGGTGTACGCTTATGTTATTAAGGACGTTGGAGTGCCTCAAAAGTGACTAATGAGTCAGTCAACATTTTTTAAAAGTGTTTCTATGCTTTGTGGTGGATTAAGAACCCGTTCCATGAGGGTATTGACGCATAAGTATTAGCTCTTAATGTATAAAAACATACACAGCTGTAAACTGAGAAAAAAATTGACTTCAGTATGCAAATATTCAGTTTTTTATTTTTTTCGCGCAGTTTTTTAAAAGATTAAACCGAAAGATCAGATTGATTGTGACGAGCAATGGCTCTATTCGTTTATTTAGAGATAGTTCATCGATCCACTGTGCAGAATTTGAATAGTATTAAGTGTTCGGATATTACAAACATTTAAAAATCCTATTTTAACATATAGCATCGTGGATATAAATAGCTGTAATTTTTAAACAGTGAATACTATAAAGAAATTTGGACAGTCAATCAACGATGCATTTTCATAAATTATAAAAACTTATAAAAACGGTATGAAAAACATGACATCGGAAATTTGTAACATTTGTATGTATTAAACGATTTTTAAAATGAATAACGATTATTAGTGGATTTAAATATAGATAAAAGATGTTGATACGTAAATAAGTCATTGGATCAGTCTATCAAGTTACCTGAAGTTGTAGAAGTGGTGTAAAAAATGTATTAATGACTTGAGTAGTGCGAAGCTCTTCAACCTCCTTAATACATAGAGAGCACAATTCTTTTTTCGTACTGGGCTCGTTGGCGAAGAGACAAAATTACTGCGGGCACGCTTCCAATTAATAGACAAAAGGAAAACGCGTCAGAGATCTCAACGTGTAGTTCAGGGTCAACGTACCGACCTCCACTTAGCTGATGACCGAGACTTTGCCTCGTGCAAGCTTATCGCAGAATCCTTCGAAAATTAAATAGCATTAAACGTGTGAAATAGTTGCTTAAACACTCGCAATTAATCATCCTGGAAAAGTACGTGACTATGAGTGTAATTTGCGAAACTTTGGACTTCCTGCTTTCTGGGAAAAAGTAACGTTTGAGGAGTTTCATTCGCAAGGTCCGGTCCTTGCTTTATCCTTAGCCGGCGCGTTCTGGGACCTTGCCCAATGCCATTTCTGCCGTATTTCAATGCCTCGACTTTAATACACTCACTTGAAAGTGACTCAGGTACAGGCTGCAATCAGACTCAAGAGATTAAGGGGCTGCTGCGCTTCGCATAAGGAAAATAAGTGATAAATTAGCAAAGTTGTTTTAAAATTTATCTTCAAATAAATGACCAGTCATCGGAAATGGTCGCTGTTAAATTGCAAGTTACCGCTAAAGTTCAGCTTTTTTTAAATAATTTTCAATGAGGTTTTTTTACATATTTTTTTATATCAAAATGCAGATAATTTGATTAATCTAAATGTTTTATGACTTTTTGGTTTGTTTGATTCATGCTTCACAAATTCACGAGAATTACATTTTAAAAACCTGAATCGATTGAGAGACTACGATTAATTTGAATCAAAACCTAGCAATTGTATTTTTTATAAGGATCAGAGAGATCCGGGATATTTATAGATGAATAACTTATTAGCTACTGGTATTATATGAAAAAAAAAGATTTTTTTTTTTTTTTAAACCTGTATTTTTTAGATCAATTTTCAATACAACGTTTTTTAGCATGAACTAGATACGTTGACGAGTATTAATCGTCTATACCTGCACTCGTTTGTTGATCAATGCTTTTCAAATCGAGGACCAATTTCAAAGTACCGTAACCGAATTTAAACAGAAATCGATTCAACTGAAAAAATAGCAATGGTATTTCTTATGGAAAAAACAGTGATATTAATCGAAAAATCACTTATTTGCTTCTGGTATTGTATGAAAAACATATTAACCCGTTGAACAATATTTTTTTCACGTTGGCACAATCATCTGTCTATTGCGAGTTACCCACAATTATTTTTGGACTTACAATCTGCCAATTTAAATAAAAAACCAGCAGACAGAATATTCGTAAATAATGTTCTGCTAAATACACCAAATATATCCTTATAGTTTAAGAGTAGTATTTTTTACATTATTCACCAATATTTTTAGCACTGAGCAATTTAACCAATCGGCGGCTATTATCATAATTACCCATTAAATATGATTTCTGCAGTGAAGTTCGGACTAAAATACAATTGATGCATTAACGAGTCATTATAAAAACGACTGTAAAATTTTATCCCTAATTCGACTGGTACAAATTGATGAGTCCCCTAGGATATAATGAGAGTTTGCAAAAGGTAACGATCTTCAAATCTTCCTGCTATTATAGTGGAAATAAAAAGGAGGTTTCTAATCGGCTGGACACCGAGATTCTCGGCACTTGCTCGATGCAACTCTCCAGCGAAAGTCTTTTCCGTGACGATGAAAAAGAGCTCAAGAGAGAGAAAGGAAAGCTCGCTCAGTGGGATAGTGCGCCACAGACGGCACAAAGTGCGTGCATCAAAGTGCACCAGCGCAGCCTCTTTGCTGTTGCTGCTGCTGTTGCTCTTCCGTAGACTCACGTGCGCACGTGTTTCCGTTTACGTGCCAAGAGTATATCGCAGACGCAACGTCGAGACGAGAGTATAGCTAGCAGCCAGCAGGATAATTGCGCCTTTGGAGCAGCGACGCACGCCACTTGGAACTAAAATACGAAGGTGTCTGGCTCTGCACTGAGATTTCGATTAGCCTGGTGTACGACGATTAGAAACTTTCGCGTTCACACTGGCTCACGGGGATATTTGTACTGCGCAGAGTGACCCGAGAAAATGTCCGCTGAAATGATTTATCATTTGACTCAATAGCTCGTAAATTTTTGTCGGTAAATGGAATGCAAAAACTGTAATCAAATCGAAATATAACTAAATGGACGTAGCCAGTATTGAGGCTGGGAAATTTGGGGAACACTTGATATTTTGGTAAATCTTATAAGAAAAAATACAGCAAATCTATGAAGAAAAATTTCATGCAATTCCAAAATAGTAGATGTTACAATTAACCGGAAATAACTTTCAGACATTCAGACATTTAGACTAAAATACGAAGGCTCGGCAGTGAGTTTTCAATTAACCTGGATGTGCGACAATTAGAGACTTTCGCGTTTACTCTGGCTTACGGGGATGTTTATACTGCGCAGAGGAACCCGAGCGGAAACGTCCGCTCAAATGATTTGTGATATGATTTAATGGATTCGTGAATTTTTTTTTCTTTTTATAAAATGCATTTCTATATTTCTTACATTGGAACGAATAAATTTCGCTAGTACTACAGCGTCAAACTCGGACGGTGTGCAGATGGGTCGTGTAGAAGTTTGCCGTGGCCAACTCTTATGACGTGACAAACTTCGCGATCTCGAACTACGCAGAGTACGAGTTTTTCGTGGCAAACTAGTTCTGTACGAAGTTTTGTAATGCTGAAGTGTCCCCGTGTTATGTTTGGATGTGAGTATTGCTACTATGGACGGCTGATGTTTATTGAGTTCATTATTCGTGGGATTTCTACATAACTACGTTAGTTGTGTACAATTTCCTCTTGTGTGCTGTTCTTGTGGCTTGCTCTACTAATCTGTGTGTCCTTGGTGATAAAAAAAACCTTTTGCCACGCGTTTATTGTTCTTAAAAACACAATGTCATTTTTCAATCAGATTTCGGGCTCCAGTTGAAAAATACAATGCTGTGATACTCTTTCGTGATAGGTTAGAAAACAAATATTGCATTGTCGGTAATCACTTGAAACATTCACTTCTTTTTCCCTGTTGCTTTTTTCTTCTTCGCAATAAACTGAAAACGGTTATACTTCGCTTAAGTAAACTAAGGAATCTTGCAGTGTTGGTAAATATTTGAAATGTTCACTTCTTTCCCGTCGTTTATTTTTTCTCCTTCGCAGTGAGTTCCCGCGCGAATCACGCGACGCCTCAGGCCCCGTTAGCCCGATCATCGCCCACGCGAATACTAACTCGCGCCGCTAATGTATAATGGCTATACAATCAAGATATTCGCTGCTGCGTAGCAAACGCGCGCTTTCGTCTATATCTCGAGTTTTATCCATGTCGTGTGTAAAAACACTGAAGAGCTCGGGCTTTGGACTGCAAACAGTGTGTGATACTCTTGATGGTTCACTGTTATATATATAAATGCCGAGCACCTTGGAGAATACAATAGATATAGCGCATAGCCGCGCATCAACTGAGAATAAAAGTGAAATGCTCCCGGTAGCTAACCACAAGCTCATTCTCAACTATAAATATAGCACATATTATACTGTACTCGACTACTCCGGTATAGATAATTGCACGGATAAACATTGAGCGTTGCGCAATGCATCCGGCCTTTGTTCGTGTTACTCGCGCCTCATTTCAATCTATTTACTTGATGAAAATAAAAAAAAGGCAACAAAAGAGTCTCTTCTTCAGGACGAATATGTCAAAAGGACCGAAACTGGAATGATGAGCATCAGAAAGTTGAAAGATCACTTTTTGTCCAGCAGCTTTGTGCATACACGTGAGTTAAAACTGATGTACATTTTCAGTCCAACATTAAAAATTGCAAATTTTAGGTTTTAAGAAATTTGGCAATTTGGTTAACGAAGAGAAATGTTGATTTAATAAACACATTTATCTCATGACATTACTAGGGCCAAAGCTCTAAAATGTATGAAATAATAACAATACAAAAATATAATTCATTGGATAATTATAATTTTATAATAGAAACTTGCATTGCATCAAAAAGATTTTGTTAATTTTGAATAAAAATGTGTTCTTAATTAATCGTTATGAGCTTTTTTAGAAAATTTAAAAGAACCGCCACTTTTCGGAGGTTACAATCAAAATATGAATATTTTGTAATACACGGATAAGGATTGAGAACCAATGATAATTGAGACAATTATGCAGTACATGTTTACCAATTTAAATAATATGGAGTTTTACAGCTAAAAGCCCTGAAGGTAACTTTCGTATAAATCTTCTATATTCATTTCTCATTGTTTCGTTTAATCTTTCTGAACAGCACAAATTGGTAATTTCCAAAAAACATATCATATATTCTGATAATAGCATTTTATTATTTACCCAAAAGTGTCTTCATCGTAACGTAAAATATTTATAATTTTTGAAATTTTATATCAATAGAATTCGGTAGAAATATTTTTTTTTTGTTAATCGCTAACCTGACTTCAAATCAACTTATGGATTTTTTTTATCGCACTAGTATCTTAAAGTATTATTATGTACTTAATAGGTGCGCAAACTTTAAAAAATTCTTAAACCTATTTTCCGAGCGTCAAGATGGCATAACTCCTTGACTTAAAGAAAAATTAAAGTTACGACTAAAAAATAAATTATCATCCCCAAATACATTACTTTCCTCTGAAGTTTCGCAAGTACTTCGATCCCACCCGGTAGTAATCGAGTGTTGTTAACCACGTATTTGTGTGTATCTCAAAATAGATAAGGGCCTTGGCAATGCTACCGATCGCATTCTCCGTACGCTTGCTCTTTGTCCATGTCTTACCGAACGTCAGACTATCAGATACTACGTGCACATGTGTCGGTAACCATTAAATGGAGCCTGTGGTCCTGTGTCTGCAATTCCCTACAAGAAAACTGGTTGTCTGTAGCACGTAATACGGGGCGCCTCTCTTTATACGGTCCCATAGCCATAAACGGCAACTTGTCCAGAATTCCCAAGGCCTTAAGGCCCGCCGCCTTTGCGACGGCATATCTTGCCGAAAAAAAGCATTTTAAAACGATAAAGCGGCGTCGCATCTTTGTAAAAACATTTACTTATTACCACACACATTGTTGAATGATTTAGTGCGCAATTGTGCGCGCGCAGGTATCAATCGTCGGTGCATCATGGCGTCCTTGAGGCTCTCAATGGTGGAAGGCTCTTCCGGCAGACAATATGGCGCCTGAACGCACTTCCGCATGCAGACGCGTGGACTGGGTGCGCTACGCACTTCCGGTTGTCCCAAAGTATGCGGAGCCACCGGGTGGACGATTTATTTTTAAGATACAACGAAAATAAATAGCGCGGCGTCGGCGGCAGCAGCAGCAGCGAGCGACGCGGGAAGCGCTCGAAGGTTGGCCACGTCGGTGCGAAGACCTTCGGGCTCTCTCGTAGCTCGCTACGCGCGCTCTCTGCTGCTCTGCTGGATGAGTCAGTCTGCTAACCAAGATGGCGAACGCCGTCACCAGGGTTGTGTTGCGCTGCGAGGAAGCACGGGAAAACGAGAGTCTTGGTAATTTTGAAAAACGAAAGAAAGGATCGTTTGGCTTTTGCAATTTGCAACACTGCTTATGAGATGACGAAAGAACCGGGGACTTGGCTTATCGATGAATTATTGCTGAAATAAAATCACTAGCATTCGCACCTCGTGACCCATTTTGCTACAGGTGCATGCCGGGCATATTTGAGGTAGTTCTGTCGCTTTGAGTTCATTTCGCATAAGTTTGAGTGAAAAGCTGCAACTTTGCACATTGCTTCCTCGTTAATTTGTACCTTTCACAAATCCACTTTTATGAGGAAGTCTACTTAATTAATTTTTGGCTTCCTCACACACGACGCTTTTCGAAAAAAAATTTGTTACGGAGGAGGGCTGATTTTTTTTTCAGTGCACAATATTTCTGTCACTTTTTTGATAATTTTACCCGATTTCGAGCAGGAGAACATTTTTCGACAATTTCAAAATCTCATTAAAATCGAATTGCTTTACCAATTTGGTCCGAATTTAATTCTAGAAGGTCGCATTTTTTTGTTTAATTTGAATACCAAGTTTCAGCTCGATAGCGGAAAAAATTGCGGCAGCTAGATAAGATATAGTGATTTTTGAAAAAAAAAAAGATTTCTAAAATTCGAAATTCTATAAAATCGAAACGCTCTATGAATTTCGCTCTAATTCAAAAGAGATGCATTAGTATGCATAAACAGGTACCATGATTAAATGAAAAAACGAATTTCTTGGTTTTTCATGGAACAATTATTGAAATAAAATTACTCGTTTCTTCTGCATTTCGTGACCTATTTTGCTGCAAGTGCATGGCGGGGATATTCGAGAGCGTTTAAAGTGCATTTGATGCTTAGCGATGTCGCATTAGAATAGAAACTGCGAGAGAATAAATTGTAATTAATCGGTGTTATAACGAGGGGTCATTGAATTTATTTTTACCTCTGACCCACTCTGTCATTGACGCAACAGCTGATCAGAAGCTTTGTCGAATGCGCGCGAAGAATAGAACGGTTATTTAGTTTAGGCTTTATAGTTCCTTGCGGCGGTTCAGGATGTTGTGAATATACATATATGTATCGATCCTCGGCACGAAGTTGAAATTGGTGCGTGACTCTCGTTGCCACGTACGGTTCATTGACCTCCCTCGCACGAACAGGCGCTATTCACTAACATTACAAGAAAGAGTAGAGGTAGAAATGTATCGTGTAAATAGCCTGTTACAGAAGTATGTATACAGTAATAGAGCACAGCGTTGTTGTATATGGCAAGAGCGCCTCGGTATTCAAAGTCGAGGTTCTGTAATTGCATTTCCGTGGTGGAAATCGAGCGGGAGAAAGCGTGAACTGCACCGCTGGCGTCTGCAAACGCTAAATTCACTTTCGTAGAGAGATATAATGGGCGATGCAACGGGTGTCTTGTTTATAAAATACTAGGGACAATTGTCCCGATCTTTTGTAGCGGCTAAGAAGTTTTCCAAGCTTAATCTCTAATTTTTTTTACCTTTCAGATCTGTCGGAATGTCAGCTAATGCAAGTACCCGACGCAGTTTATCATCTCATGAGACACACGGAATTGAAGAGATGCGATCTATCGGGCAATGTTATCACCAAAATACCACCGAAATTTGCCGTCAAGTTCTCACTAATCACTGGTGAGTTTTTGAAAAAACGTTCAAAACGTTCGGAATTAATCTTAGAATTATTTTAATTTCAATTAACGGAATATGTAATTACAATGAAAAAGTATTGAATTCGAATAATGTATTTGAATTTAATTTAATTTATTCTGAGTTCAAGTTAATTATGCAAAATAGTAAATGGGTTATTCCACCAACTATCAGACGGAAATCTGGCTTTTAAATTCTTGGCGTTCTTTTTCTATCATGATTCGATTCACTGTACTGAAAGAGAGAATAAAATCAAATAAAAATTTGTTTGCATATCATTCCCAAAAGGAATCATCTACTTCAGCGCTCAACGCAAAATTAAAATTCTTATATAATTCGATCAGACAAACCCAAAGTACTATTTTTTGTAAAAACACCATTTGGAAAGCCCTTTTTGATGTTTACCTTCCCTTTGGGAATGATGAGAAAAAAAAATCAAATTTGGACTTTTTCTTCATCTCAGTATAGTGAATCGAATCATGAAAAAAAGAGCACCAAAAATTTCAAACGCAGATTTTCGTCCGATACAACCCAAATATATAATTGGCAACTACATTTTCTTCGGTAAATGACGAATAAATGTTTTTAAGTGTAATACGAAAATCTTTAATTCATCGTCTAACTACAGTGTCTAACCAATTCATCTTCTTTTCCAGAGTTAAATCTGAGTCATAATCAAATGAGCAAGCTACCCGAGGAACTTTCGGAACTCCAGGAGCTGGAGAATCTCGACATTTCTCACAATACTTTTATCGCACTCCCAACGGTAACCTGTCGGATACCTCAGCTGAAGCGGCTTGTAGCGAACAACAATTCAATCATAGGTCAGTAGCCAAAAATTGCCATTGATAATTTGTAAGCTAGTCGATTTATCTTTATCCAAGAGAATTATCAATAGTGATTCGTAAAAACTTTTGCATCAACAAAATACTGTAATTGTTGAATGATAAACACTATAAAAATCTGGACGGTGAATGTGTATAGCAGTTTTCGAAAAATAATGAGTCATCCTGCATGAAAATCTGTGGAAAATAACTGACTAATCTTTGCCAAATCCTGGCAAAAATATACTTTGTCGGAAATTCACGTTAATTAGTAAATGTTTCAACAGATCCATTCATCAGTTTTTATCTGTGTTAATCATATATTCTTTGCTCGACTGTAATTAATGGCACAAAAATTGAGCACTGATTTGACTAGTATGAAGCGTACAAACTTCCTTATAATATCCCTCGGGAAAAAAAATTCAATATTGCACGTCTTGATAGTTCCTACACACGCAACTCTCTGTTTCCTTGAAAACTCTCGCCGAGATTCCGCACGCATCTTTGTTTTTCATTCACGAGAGTTAGCAGCATTTCATCACAACGCAGTGTGACGAGTATTTACAATCTGTTTAATTACTAATTACCTCTTGGCCGCAGCCGTGGACGTCGAACAACTGAGGCATTCGCCAGCGCTGGAGTTCATCGACTTACTGGAGAATCCTTTACCAGCGAGGATTCACGATCTCCTGGGAACTCTCACGGGAATTCGCGTGGAAGTCACGCCTAGACAAGTGGAAGATTGGGAGGACTTGACCGTCTGATAGTGTCCAGGACTCTCTTTCGTTTTTGTCGGCCAATAATGGTGCTGAATTTCGCCGAAGAAACCTGTTCTTCAGGGCACGTAACGATTTCCCGTACAACGTGGAAAACAGTCTGAGTCGCGTGTCCTCGAATTTCGGGGCTGCTCAAGACTTCGCGGGAGAAATACTTCGTCGCGTTAACAAATGTAGAAAATTAAACCGGAATATTCGTAGAAAAAAAAAAATCACGAAGCGACAATTCAGAAGAAACTAATGATAGAACACAAGTATTTTGTACAGTGAGAATAGACTGAGGCGCTATTTTAAATGGCGCGGTCGACGGTGCGCGGTGAACAACACCAAAGTGATCCTAACGTATCTCTATTAACTAATATACTATAAATTGTTATATATATATATGTACTTAATAACAAAGGACGATCACTCGACTCTTTGATAGAATTCTGCTATTTCGATGCTGGGTATCCATGACGCGATACGCGAACGTTTGCGGTTTTTATCGCACAAATTCTGTGATTTTTAACGCTTCGAACTGTCTCAAGATACACGAGAGAAAATGATGCAATTAGTAATTATAAAGTGGCAACTATTCATTATTAGTTCGTACAACCGATTTTTTAAATAGTTTTCACAACTATAAAATAGTTACTATAACTTTTTTCATAGTTACGTTAACGTAGAAAATAGTTACAAGGATTAAGAATTCATAGTTGTTACTTTATAGTTGACTGTGCTATTACAATTTCTGAATGTAATGAGAGGACACATTTTTAGAACCTGAAAATAGCAACAAAAATTGCAGTAAATTGAGCTCAGAGTCGGTTATTATTTTGGATAAGAGTAAATTATCTTTCATTTTATCTTCAATGTTTGGAGTGAAAGCGAATTTGCTTTTTTTACTGATGTGTGAATCATCTCTGAGTAAACATAGCAGCGCAATGTTTGTTGCAGTTTGCAGATTTTCAAAAGGCGTCACCTCGTCGACAAATTTTGATCGCAATTATCAATCGAGTGTCTTATTATTCTGCTCGTTCCATTGTGTTCTCGTAGCAGTATTCTCGCAACGGGTGTGATCTCCCGTTTCGCGAAATTAATTCGAATAACGTCTGTCAGTATGTATAGTTACTACACTAACGATATTTTTGCTAACACACCCAACACGCGAAATTTTTTATTTTGCATTAAGTTAAGAGATTTTTTGTCTTGTATGATATTAATACATTTTATTTCTTTTTTTTTATTTCTATTCGACGACTGTCTTTTTGTTGTTGTTGGTATAGTAGTACGTTTTAGTGTCGTTCGTCAAGATATAATGTAACTACTGCCAATGTTCAACGAAGAAAAGGTCGCCAGTACCTTGATCAAAATGATCATCTGTGTTTCATTTTTTACTGTATCGTGTCTGTCGAATCGGAGTGAGCATTTTGTATCCGAGACCGGAACCGAAGATTTATTGGCTCGGGAGCTCGCGAGTTACAATAATTCGCGAGGCCGTTTGTACTTAATTGATAGTAACTGTGTAGTGTACGCGTCTTAAGCTAACGATGCGCATCGCGAGGGTTGTTTCCTAATCTCCGAAGATGCCTTGTATTACTCTGTATTTTCGATCTAGTCAATTGTCCAGGGGACGTTGCAATACACTTTGCGAAAAAAAAAAAAAAAACGAACAAGCTCGTCTCGATTCTACTTCAACCTTCACATCCAGAATAATTCACGTAGCGAAATAGCGGGTACAATTTAAGATACCAATTGTGGCGCTTTTTCTAAACTTCAAACTTTTTATACAATAAAAATATTACATTTTGTCACGATTGATCTTATGTGTTCTGCTTATACTTTCATTTTTTCACTGTTGAAACGGTTAACTGTCTCCAAAAGACAGGATTTTTTGTAAAAGGAGTTTTCAAAGGATTTCTACAATTTTCGGCGGGTAAGCTAGAAATGCATGCAGAAAGTCTTCAGACTGACTGATCAATTTATTCAACTAGTTATTAGAATAGTGATTTTAAAGTGTTCCTTTTAAATTTTCATCCAAAAATTTTAGTTACAATTGACAAACATTGAAATTTTATTAGGGATGCATCCTACATTCTTAATATTATGAAAAAGAATTGGATTTTGGCGTGTAAATCGAAAAAGCGAAATTTTCAAAACTGCCGATTGTTGATTCTGAAAATTTGAATGTTGTGTCCAACATTCAAATTTTCTTTCTCTCTAGCGTGTGTTGGATCTAATAATCCTCGCACTTCGAAATGTGCTTTACAAGTTTAAATCTCAAACATTGACTGGATTAGACGCATAATACATTAGGTAGGGAAAAACGATACATTTACTGTATGGGTAGAGACGTCGAAAGTTGACAGCGCCGAAGATGAAAATTGGCCAGATTCGTTAAAATAGAATCATAATCCGTCGATCTGGGTGATGGAGAAGACTTGATTAACACGATTGTCGTGTTTGCATGTAAATGAGTTATATTGGTTTAGTACCTGTATTTTCTCAATATTAATTAATAATTAATAATAATAATAATAATAAAATGTATAATGAGTCGCAGAGTTAATTATCTACAATACTTGTCAATGTATATGAAATCACAAAATATACATAGAATGGACACGTTCGATAAAAATTAGGTGTACGGTTATCCCGTTTTCCTAGCTTTCTTTCTTTCATTTTGTTTTCTCTCTCACAAGCACTCGATAAATCTCCAATCTTTTTTTTTATACGCTTTTCCCTCTCGTAATACGTTCGGTTCTCAAAATAATACGTTTTTTTTGTTCCGGCGATCGTCGTCTCGAGGTTGAAATGCTCTGCACAATGCAAGTAAAACAATCGCTTGTACGGGAAATACTGTCGAATGATGCTTCGCTTCTCCTCCTATCGTCTCGCACAACGATTTGAACATATAGTACAACGGAGTGTTCAATAACGAAGTAAAGACGAACGTGCACATCGTAGGAGAGAGTTGATGGAGGGTTTACGATCGGTTTGCTTCGGTGTCTCACTGTTTTTTCAATACATCTTTGCTGCTTCTTAACCTACTATCGCGCTTATATCTCAGTTTATACCGAAAAGCTACGCTTCGACGATTGAATATTAATTATAATATAGTATATACATGGTACGTAGTTACCGTACTTTTTTGTTTACACGCGAGTTATGCGATTTCTTTATCTTTTCTTATGTCCCGCAATCGAAAAATTCAACGAACGAAACAACATCCCCATTGTGGAGGTACACAGGTATGGGATTCCTCCCGCGTGGAACGAAAGGAGAATTTACCATGAAAAATAATCTCCGATGAGACTATATTATTTTCAATGTTGTGAACATCTTTATTCCCAACTGCGTCAAAATAACCTCATTACTCGCGTGTGAATAAAGTCAAAAGTAGACGTAATCAAAGGGAGTAATGAAATTCGGCGGAGATCCGTAAAACTTATAGCGGGGCGTCATCCACAAAGTCAGTTAAAACTTTTGGGTTTGTTTATTTTGTTTGTTCTATTTTTTGGAATTACAATTCTTGTGTTGTATAGTGCAGTGACGTTTGTTCGGTGTATTGCGTTTGGGACGCTCGGAATAGGGGTTATTCTAACGTAGTTGGAAAAAAAGAATCGTACGCTACACTGAAAGGAGCGCCGATTTTCACCAATCTAGCATGAAAATCTGGCACTTCCCTCCCTTGTAACGTAATGTACTATTGTTTACCTGGCACTATCGCGCACCTTAAACAACCTTAAGGTTCTTCTCGCAATCTTTAATCTCGTTGAAACCTTTTTGACTTTCCCCCGACATATGTACACACGAACTTATCCTAACTAAATTCACACGCAGCGGCGCACGACGACAATGTGCACGCGCATAATCATACATACACGCGACAGGCAGATTCTCGTGTCGATTCAATTCCACGCGATCAGTCTTTTGTTTTTAGAGACGATTATCTTGGCTCGTTTCGGCCGAGAATCTTCCGCACCGACGTTCCCTAAATTTCTCGTGGAAAACGAGGAATCCGTCCGGACGATATACACACACAGGCACATACATACATGAGTAAATTACTTTCGGCATTGAATTCGCAAAGTGAATTCAGCGAGAGAGGAAATAGGGTTTCGACGCGCAGGGGATAAGCTACAGAGGCACACACGACACCTGACGCGCTAATGCGTGAGCTCGAACGCTGCTTAATACATACAATTGTAGAGATTCAAGCGTTTTGCCATTACACGTTATTCTCTCATTGCCCTTTTGCGTATACAATTGTACGTATATAAAATAGAATTGCACGAAGTTTGATCGCGTTGAGATATCCGATCTAGTCTATAAACTACAGCTTTGCTCAGTGGACAACCTTGTTCTTAGCGTGTGTGATCACATTGAATTTGTTTGTTTGTTTGTTTTTGTTGCTTGTTTGTTCGTTATTCGAGAACCAAGAAAATTAATAAAGCGAACTCGAGGCAATCGTGATGAGAGACGCGCGTTACGTACGTGCAAAATTTTCATTCTACGTCGAATAACAAACACTCTATTGGCACGAAGAATGCTTCGACTCTTTTATCGCTCGGCGTCACGACCGAACAATATTTATGTAAGTTTTTCATTTTTATTCTCTTTTAACTGAGGCGAGCAGCTCCTCTCGTCGTATTTTTTTCTATACACGGTGCTCTAAGTCGTTTCGCGCGCCTTCGTCTCTTTGCGAGCCAGCACTTTTTCCAACGTCGCGACTTTCCCGGAAGATCGTAACGTATTTACCATACTGGCTATCGGAAAATTAAAGCGCCGCGCTTGCGGTGCTTGTTACACACCCACGATTTTCTCGAGCTCTATTCAGCTGGTTTCTCTCAGCTGTCCAGTGAAAGTTGCTAGGTATTGTACAGCTGATATTCTATGTAGGACGTAGGTACGAATCCCTCGATCGGCTGTGACATTCGACGTACCCGCGTCCAACCGTCTCCCTGGTCCAGCTCTATCATGTAGAGCTCTTCACCGTCATACATAGGTATAGACCCTTCGCTCGTTGCTGAAAGTATCGATAAAACAGATGTTAATTCTCGAGTCTGAAATAGAACGAGTGGGTAGAAGCTAAATCGATCTCCGTCAAGGATCCGAACGGTAATCGAGTCAAGGATGTTTACTGTCTCATATTACTTTCGATTTCACTGTATTAGTTTATTTATTTCATAT
This sequence comes from Tromatobia lineatoria, assembly GCA_949699805.1. Classification (NCBI taxonomy): domain Eukaryota; kingdom Metazoa; phylum Arthropoda; class Insecta; order Hymenoptera; family Ichneumonidae; genus Tromatobia; species Tromatobia lineatoria. The sequence goes on along the minus strand of OX453038.1, from coordinate 22,829,020 downwards.
ACGAGGCATTCCATATCGATTTCGCCAGGCGAAGCAAAAGAAATTCTCGAAAATTATCATAAAAATTAGGTTTATTGCGATTTATAGATGCAGGCATTACGCCTATTACAGGGCCTGGTCCGGATCAGTAACCAGGCCCCAGACGCTCAGTTACCTGTGTGTGTCTCGCGTATACATCTAAAGCTTCATCGCGTCCGTGTTTTATTTTTCAACGGTACCGGGAATAAAACCCGTGATCTACCAATGCTGTAGTCTGGAGGCCAGTACTCTAACCACTAGACCACTGCACCGATTTTTTTTTTTTTTTTTAACAAATGTATAATTCACACAATTTTCTTTGTTATAAATTGTTCTAGGGTTCGCGGTCCGCTTAAATAAATTTAACTAAAAATTACTGGAATATGCAAATGTTTTAATTTACATTGAATCTGTGATGTTTTGTAAACGATCAATTATATCGACAACACTAAACAACGAAAATGTGTGATCCTTCATGCCCGGCAAGAAAAAAAATTCAGAATTAATTGCATCATTTTAAGCTGCACTTTAAATAGTGCGTAGAACCGAATTTTACGCATATTACATTTAAAAAACCATTTTTTATGGTAGGACATCTGTTTTCGTCATCGTTTAAATGGAGGATTCCTATCAATGCCTGATACTCATGCCTAATACTCATAGAAATAAATACGGTGGTGAAATTCGCTTTATAATTATGATTTTATAATAATAACATATAGCGGTTAAAACGCAGCATGTAAATCTTTCCTTAAACTATTAATTATAGTAAAAAATTCTTGCTAATATTTTCGAAAAAAGGGATTTTTAATGGATTACGAAAGTAATGGAGGACAGTGCTCTTCCATTTTTTCCCCTCTTTTCCATCCAACATTTAAGCAGCAATGAGTATTTTCCGCTGCTATGTTTACATATTATTTCATAATCACTACAGGTTATTATAACGAAATCATCATTACACAAAACAAACTGTACTTTAAATCATATGTCTTGAATAAACGCGCGATTTACAACTCTGAAATGATTTATAAAAGGAAGGAGTTGAAGATATGTGTACGTTCGGAGGCGTTGGGATATTACAAATAACTTTGGATTTATCGACTTACCGTCAAAAGGATAAAGAGCGCGACACGTTCCGAGCGGTGGTTGGGCGTCCAATTCGTCGACGTAATATTCCTCGCCTGTGCTGCCGGGTAGAGATGTGCGAGACGTACCGAGACCAGATTCCGGGCTGTTCGTGGAACTGTGCATGAGTACGGTAAAGCGAACGCCATTTCTATTTGCCTATCCAACATTTCTAACAGAGACTCTGGCTGACACATACATTGATCGCCAGTGCGCAAAACACTAGTACGACTCGTCTTAGAGTCAGGAAAAATGGGGTATTGTGTCTCTTACAAAGTGCTCATCTCGTGGGCATTGAGAATAGATGAAAGAGGTGACGGATTATATAGTATATAAACGTTAGTTCGTCCGAAGTTGAAGAAAAACGTGAGCTACTCACTCGTGCGTCGGTTGTGGCGTTCCAGGAGCATCCTTTTTGTGCACCGGTTGATTCGCATTTGCGTTGCTGACACTAGAGTCCGATGCTGATCTCGATAAACTCTCTTCTCCGCCCGAGTGACTCGATCTTCTAGAGTTTATCGATCTCGTTGTAGAACCGTTGCTTGTAGGCTTTCGGGGTGCTTGACTTGGACTGCAGAACACACAAAGGCAATTAGTTAAACACCGATAGTGACCCAGTTTTATTGGTGATTCTTTGTTCTGATTCTCTGGCTTTGTCTACATATTTTACCTGGAGAGACTGATGCCCGCTCTCATCGCCTCCTCGAGATATCCTTGAAACTTTGTCAGTTCCGCTCCTAGTTTGTCTAATTTATGACTGGATTGATTTAATTGGCCCTCTATACTCATCGGATCGCCGAGGGCCGGATTTTGCTCGTAAACTCCCTTCATCTTCATGAGGCCGTCTCTCGCTGCTGTTTCCTGTTGTATCTTAGCCTGAATCTCGTCGAGCCTCTGTTGCAATCTCTTTTTCCTTTGGTTAGGCGGTAGATCGCTACAGTCCTCCTTCGCACCGTCACCGTATCCAGGTACATTGTTCTGCGGATATAGATCTATCGGTGAACAATACTGCGCAACGACGCGGACACGTGTACACATAGTAATATCCTCGCCGTCCCGTTAAGTAGAGCAGCTCAACGAAAAAAGCGTGTAAAGCACGATAAAACTGCATAATCTCTTATCCGGTGGACAACAATCTTTAAAAATTCCTCGAGTCGAAAAAAAATGGTTATAAAAAGACTCTGTCGTACGTCGAGAAATCTTCACACTTGTAAAATCAGTGATTGACTGGATTGAAGGGTGAATTGCACAGCACAGCACTTTGTGTTCTCAGTATACAAATGCACTCACGGTTATGATTTTCACAGAATGACGACTGACAGGTGCTAATTTTCGATGCGAGGTTCTTTCATTCAATTTTTTAAAAGCATAAATATAGGTCAATTTGTTTATTAAACCATGCTTTATCAATTCATCAACGAGATTGTTTGTTTAAAAAACAACCGTTTGTTTAATCGGCTTTGAGGCAACAGCAGCTGTCAATTTTGAGCCAGTTACTAATAATAAATCTGAACTGTGAATTGATAAAGCGTGTAAGAATAAGCAATCGGAGATATCGCCTCACGTAAACAGATACGATTTCATTCATTCTCTTCGGAAAGTAGGCGGAAAAACTCTTTTCAAACAATATTGAAGTGGCCAATTTTTTTGAATGGCTACGAATGTTTTTGTAATAAATCAAATGAATTTCTTACAATTTCTAAATGTTATTACCAAATGAGCACAGATTTTAGTCAGTGTGGAGTAAGAATTCTCAAGAGCTGTTACTACACAGGGACGGAGGCGACGACACGGCGTACAATACACATACATATATTTATATTCGTGGTAAGTTTATGCAATAATAAACAAATGCGTATAGTAAATGAGAAAAAGACAGACCTTCAAAGCTATGCACACCTCGATCAACTTCTGTCGTTTGCATGAAACAAATCACATAAGCGCGTCATTCAGCGTATAAGTAGGGCAGTGACAAGAAGCAAGTAGACGACACTACCAACTCAGCGAAATAAAAGCATTGTTACTTTTTTTCTACCGTTGAAGAATTAAATACGGCACTGTCAATGGTTTCTTTTTCTTTCGTAACCGAATTCTATCCGCTGAGTTCGTTCGCTCGTCCGCTCTTCTACAAATGTTGACCTTGAGATCGTCATTTACTCTCAGGTACCAGTAGTTTCCCACCTTGCGTATTAGTCAGCAGTTTTCATTTCGATATACACACAGAACAGTGTCTGTGATGTGCAGAATTTGTGAATAAAGCATTCGGAGCAAGCGGTCAACCGGATACTTACTAAAAGGGATAGAATCCGAATTCGCAGCCCCGGAGATCGTTGAAAAACAAGAGAGAGACAGAGACAGACCGCAAGTAGATCGAACCATCCACCAAATTAAGAGAAAAGTATACAAGAATAATAAGTCAGCGGTCGAAAGACGTTAAACGAAAGAAATTATGAACGGATGAATTTTCACGGATGGTCGAGTGACTATTCTGCGGCTGGTTTTCGTAGATGTCGGCGCTCTTTACTTGCTACATGGCTCTATCGATGCGAGTATTTACAAACGATTAATAGTGATGATATCGATGATTAACCCTTCAACGGCCAAGATCTTTAATAAATAAAAAAACCTTTTTCTAAATGAATGATTAAAAAATATTTTTAAAGTTATCACTTGTGTATTTTTCGTTCATGAATTGAATCATTTATGTTCTTATAGAAATCAACCGATGGTTGAATTTTTCTACAATTTCCTAACTAAAAGCTAAAAATATCTTTTGAAATAATATAGCAAACGTGTTGGGCGTTGAAGGATTAATAACTAAATAAATTAAAGAAGGTCCTGTGAGCATGCAACGGCGAGGTGCATAATTATTAGGTACTAAATAAATAAAAATGAGTCTAAAAATAGTATAAGAGGCTATATGAAGTGCTGCTATACACCGAGACGAATGATTTCTACGTGACTGAGATAAAGGATCGAACGAACGGTAATACGCTACCTTGTTACTGCTGAAAATACCGAAGATCCCGACTCGTTTCTTAATCTTGCCGCCGGACACGGTGCCCTTGACTGTGAGGTGATTGTGGATCGGTTGCATCACAGGCTGCGACAGTTGACTATTACTGTCGTAGGACTTGGCTGCGGAGAGATCCTCGAATGGAAAATCGCCGGGCGGCGTGAAGCCGCTCTTGTATCTTTCGATCACCAAGAGCGTATCTTCCTTCTCGTTTATCTCGTTCGCCGCTTTCTCGATACCCTCCAGACATTGAGCGATTATCGGTGCAACAGCACGCTCTATTTCCACCGATTTCATCATATAATTTCGCATATTTTTTATCCTCTTCTCGTCCAATTCCTGTACGCAGAGAAAAAAAAAATGTGAATACCGATTCGAATCTGCGAAATGGTTTCGTAACTCCACATATCGTTAACTACTGTCGTTTTGCTCTATGATTTATCAGCACTATACCTGTAGATGCTGGAACACTTCGGGCATCGCTGTGTGATAATGCAGTGTCTGCATTTCGTTCGTCTTTTGCAATTGATTCGCGTACTCGGTCTTGGCTTCCTCGCTCTGCTGAGTTTTCAGAGTCATGTTCATTCGTTGTTTCTCAACCTGTTGATAAACGACACGTGATTTATGAACGAGACAACTACAATAACACGCTCATCGTGTTTCAGTGACGTGTGTATTAGTCTTAAGGCAGCTACTAGATAGATCGGAGACTATTTTTTAAAGCCATTTTCACTTCTTTGGTTGGTTCATTTTTTGGTAGATGTAGCAACATATGATCTTGAGGTAGAAGAGCATAGCCACATAATTTTTATAAAATTCAATAAGATATAAAAAATGGTAGCGGTAAATTAATGGAGCATTTCCAACGAATCAAAATGAGCTACAACTTCTCATAATCAGGATTTATATTATGGTTTATTTTTTTAAATATGCTGGCCCAAAAACATCGAATATTAGCAAATCACTCTTTACAGCAGTCAAATAAACCACCGAAAATAATGGATATTTGAAAAATGAATACTAATTTGGCTAGCGTTTTATACAATAATAATCTTAAGTTAGAAAAGCTACAAACCTCTGCTCTCGATAGATTTAAATCTGCGTCCGCTCTCTGATAATTTTCCAATGCTTTTTCCGCTTCCCGAAACGCCTTTTCATACGCTTTCCTAGCCCTTTCAAGATTACCAATCTGTCCAGCGAGATTGGCCATAAGTCTGGCGCCTTCTTGAAGATGCTTTTTGCGATCCTCCTTGAAGTCCTTAACAAGGATATTGAGCTCGCGGAGTACATTTGCCTGGAGATTCTCCGCAATGACCTCTCGCTGACCGGCCTGGTCGTTGACCTCGTTCAATTCCAACTTGAAAGCTCGACACGGACTGTACCTTTGAAAGGAGAGCAGAGCAAATTTTTCACATCGGTTACCCTCGGGGCTTGTGGCACACACACTCGAAATTAATCCGCTCGAAAGGGTTTCGTGGAGGCCGATCGACGAACCGCACTAAACACTCATGCATATATAGAGCTCTGACGCTCACGGCCTACAAGATCATCGATTAATAGACTCTCGTGTGGGTAAATCGCGCGCGGGCGTTCGGCTGTTCGTGCTCTTAAAGAATTCGTAACCGCGTCGCTTTGCATCATGTAGAGGCAACTTATAGAGCCGCCCACGCGACTCGATAAGGAAGGAGCTTCTGTTTTGTGTCGGTTAAGCACAAGACTGTTATATTCGCTGTATCTATAACGCTTCAACAACATCCCGATGCGCAAATAAACCGGCCGGGCGTCTACCGCCTCGTTTTTTGCAGAGAGAATCCGAGAAGCGTTACACACTCGAAGAAGAGCAGCCTTGGGAAAAAATTGTGAATTATCCGGACGAATACCACGAGCAGCTCGACTCCCACGAATACTTTCTCCGTGGAATATACTCGATCGGCATGAGTTATTCTGTCGCCTCCTCCGAGAGAATACGAGAGAGCAGCTTTTGTGTATACTCACTGATAATCCTCTTCCTCCTTCTTCTTCGGCTGGTAATTCTTCACTAGTCTCCTGGAACATCAAAATATATCACGTTAATTGAGATGAAGGGAAATAAAAATGTGGGGGTGTCATGATAAAACATGGAATTTAAAAGAGCGACTATGCAAACATACATAAAATTATACACACTATTTTAAAGGTGTCACGAATAGTGGCGAAAGATTTTTGTCATATGAATTTGGAAATGTGGGCGTTGGGTAAGGCGGACTGATTTGGTGGGTTCCTGGGACTCCTAACGCTCCAAAATACGTCCCGAATTATTGCTGTTAGTTTTATTCATCGATGACAAGAGAAAACTTCCGGTTTGTCAATAGATTCTCGTAACTCTGTATGCTATGAGTCTCCCACAAGAAAATAAAGGCGCGAAGGTGTGAGACTCGCAGTGTGCACTGTGAAAATAAAGAGAAGGTGATAAAAATACAACATGGTCATCCGTATTCCCGTGCTCATCGCTACGTAGAAAGTGCAAGCTTCGATGTGCAATTTTTATGAGCTGTACTGTGTGCACCGCGCTCTGACAGCCGCAGCGACAACAACGAGAGAGTGAGTAAGTGTAGCAACGCGTTGTATTCGTCCCGGTTGTCGAAGGTGAAAGAAACGTGAGAGATAATTTACGCACGTCGTCATACGTGACTGGAATTGTATCTATGCATTGGGAAGAGTGCAAGGAACAAGCGGGTGTACTTTCTCAGTTGGGGATGGGCTGCAAATTAACTGAGTGGCTGTCGCGACGATTCAACGAGTTACCACTTGAGTATAAGCGCTGCGATCAACGGGGTAATCGATAGAGGAGTTTGGTTGACAAGAAGAAAGATAGAAAAGAAGGGAAAAACCAGAATATGTTTCACGACACCCGGTATAACAAAAATACCCAGTCTACAGTAGACGTCATTCACGAGACAAACAAGGGGGCCTTTAATGCGATATTACCGGCGATTTGTGTGTGTCCCTGAACTCACCGGGTGCGTGAGAGAGAAACCCAAGTGCTCTCGTTGCGCATGCTGCGCTATATATGCGACATTCTCCGTCAGTTCAGCCACTTCTTTTTATGATATTTTTTTCTACCCCTCTGAACACATATTTTGCTCTCAATTATATATTTTGTGCAGTGACATTTACAGAACCGACAAAAAAATTCGTGAGGTGAGCCAAGAATATTTGGAGATTTTAAAAATTCGGAAGGGCCTGAAGTTTTGTTGCTTTTATTATATTATTTCTATGAATGAGTATGTTCTATTTTGCACTCAATTTCATGGATTATACAATGTGACTTGTACAAAATCAAAAGATAATATGACAGTTAGCCAGAAATATTAACAGGAGAGAATAGAGAATAAATTTCATTTTCAAAAATATTGAAATAAAAAAAAAAGTTGGCTATTGACCGTTATATTTTTATTGGATTTTTTGTTCTTACTAATTCGAACACTCTCTATTCTGCTCTCAATTTGATATACTCTACAGTGACATGTACATAACTCATGGAAAAATTGGCAGGGTTCGCAAAAGATATCTGAAGGTAAACAAATATTTCAAAATTGTAGTATCTGCACTTTTCTGATATGTATATTATATTTTTTTCCTGATTTGTTAACTTTTTATTTTGCTCTAGATTTAATATGACTTGTGTGTACTGGATGGAGAGAAAAAATTGTTACAGTGAGCAAACAGACGTAAGTGGGAAATGTAGGTTCTTAAAAAATATGCTGCCTGAACTGACGTTGAATGCCTTGTGCCTATAACACATGAAACTGATATTCGCTGTACTATGGCTCACAGTAGCTCACACATTCATTTTACAACGCCACTGCGCTCTCAGAAGTTCCCTTCTAACTTGATTCCATGGATATCTGATAGAATACAGCTTGAATCGGCAATAATTGCTTTCATATGTGCATAATGGAGTGTAGCATAGCTCACCTGAGATTGCCGGCGTATTCCACCTCGATCTTGCATCTATCTCGTATAAAGTGGCCATACCTCTCCAGGAATTCTATTCCCTTCTGCGTGTGGAGGGACAGATTCTCGAACTGGTCCTGAAAAACAAAAAACAAGTATTAAAAATTTGTTCATAGAAAAATGAGGAAAAGACAGTGAAGAATGAATAGGGGACAAAGTGGAGATGACAAGGATCTTGAGTTGAGATGCCACGAGAATTTTGCCTAGGATATTCCACCTCTTAAGACCTTTTCTCTCTCATCGTCTCCTTCTTCTTTTTTTCTCACAATTCTTTCTTCTCGTCTCGGAGAATCACGACGATCGCTAAAACCGGATCGTGCCAAATATGGCTTGTCGAGTTCGCGTATCGACAACACACTCGTCTCTCACGTGTATATATATATTGAACGTCGCCGGTTCCAAGTGCTCGGAGAATCGACGAGAAAGTCGTGCGTTTTCAACAGCGGCTTTTATTCGTCGTAAAAGCTGAGCTGATAGCGATAAAACTTTATGTCAATCGAGAATCTCTGTGGCTTGGAACGTTCGAACCGCATTATGAAGGAAACTATAGCTACTAAGCTGCAATACGATAGTGCAGAGAGGAAACCAAAATGCGCACGTGACCAACAATTGTGGCTAAAGGAAAAGTGAAAATAAACGAATCGATATTTAAAACTCGGTCTATTATCTACCCGTTAAATTATATATGCAATTTCATATTATTTTTTAGTTTAGTAAAATTAATTTTATATTAATCATTTATTATAGCAATTTTTATGTAAAAAAATTACTAAAATTAATTATTCGAATCTTCCATCGATTTAATAAAAATAAACTTTTTTTGCAGGGTGTCGTCAGTCGTTGACTTATATATAAGTACTTGGTTCATCGCACCAGGACAATGAAAAATTTCCCAAGCGTCGTCATACCTTCTGCTACAATACAGCAAGTGCATAGTGTGTCAGAGACTATACGATATAATAATGCCACACGTAGCTGTGCAGAGTGTAATACACAAGTGCTAAAGAACTTAAAAAAATTCGTTTAGCAGGGCAGTACGAAAAGTGAAATTGTTCAGCATCGCCGTAACATCCAACAAAGAATGAGATAAGATGTAAGCGCTGAATAATAAACACAGCAGTCTGCGGAACAACAAGACGTAAAACAGCATCGAAAAAAGTGATATTTACTGTAAGTATAGCCAACACGCACAGGAAAGCAAACGCAGGGACAATGTAACCGCAGAATTGCAGGCTACTTTGACCTCTTTACACCCACAAGACTCGCCAGAAGCTCGGTCTCTACAATATGTACACTATACGCGATTGAAATGGAGATTGCATTGCCAGCGCTGCGATCTGAATCTTAGAATCCGTCGGTAAGTCGCAGAGAGACTAGAGTGAGAGGCGTGAACAGGAAAAAAAAACAACAAAGTTTCAGCGGTTGAGGCGCTAATCTGATGGAGAGATACATCGTTTGCATCTATCATCCGTTTGTGCGTATGAAAAAAAGAAACACGAAGGGAAGGCACATTCGAAGAGTTTACGAGAGTGGAGCGTGCGATAGATCCTCTGCCAGTGGCAGTCGACGAAGAATGCGAAGAAAGCCTTATCGTTCAAGGACGTCTGTCTGTCTTTTTCTCGCGCCGCTTTCGTCCTTCTCTTTCTCTATCTCTCTCGCTCAGTACTTTTACGCGAGCTCCTAGCGATCGTATGCTGCTGCACTAACGGTAGAACAAATCGGGCTGTGAGTTTGTGGTATAACTGCTATGGTCAGTGTCGGCTACGGGTTCAGCAATGCAGGAGTGCAGAAACGAGTCCGAGTATGCGTGTCCCATGCACTTATTGCTTTCTGAGATCCGCTTGTAGGTATGTGCAAGAGGGGAAGAGCTTATAATCATTGACACGTATTGGAAATGGCATAAGACGAGGTATTAAGATGTAGAATATTCAATGGTTACAGTGGGAGACAAATTGCATCTGGGTAAAACTTGTAAATAGGAGGTTAAAAAATGTTAAACGTGTTTTTCGAATTATTATAGATACCGTAAGTTCGTAATAGTTGCAGCAATTATTTGACTAGAGAAATGAGGCTTATAGGCTTAATAGAATCAGGAAAATCCCGCATTTTTTAAAAATTAAATACTTATTTAATCGAAATATAATTCCAATGGCTCTGCTTTTAATAATTGGCGGAATAGAATTTATTTGATATCGACTTAACGTTTTTCTACTTTAATCTGGCATTAAGGTTCTAAAATATAGGATAATTGTTTATCTATTAGAAATATGAAGAAAAACACGGCCAATCCCTTCCTAATACAAGAGGACAGAAACCTGTCCCATCGTCTATGTATGACTAATCATTATAATACTTCTAAACATCGTTCGATGACCTCTGCACTTGCTAATTTCGAAATTTGTCGACCTACTTTCAAGATAACGTATCTTGACATACCGAGAGATAGGTCAAATGGTCGATAAACATTTCCATTCACTTTACATAGACAAATGATTACCGAGTGATAGCAAATCATTTGTTACGCCAACAAACTTTTTGTCAACACGGAAAATAATTTTCTGTTGCGCAGAGTATATCTTTTTCTGAGCCTCATGTTTTTAATCGTTCTCACCGGTATTTGAGATGAACGATAATCCAACTCACAATTTTCAAATGAATCCAAATCATGCTGGTAAATCTTAATTTAGCACAAAAAGTTTTTCCACCAATCCGAGTCCGAGTTTACAAGAATTAAATTCCCGTTAAAAAGATCATTTCTTGAATTTCGTAAAACTGTTAAAATTTTATTTGTATTTTTCGAAGAAGGAAAATAGAAGTGGTAGTAATGATTTAATTGCGTCACGTTTCACATTCTTTAATTATTATTATTCTATTTTTTTGTCTACGAGTGTAGGTTTGTGCTTGAATGTGTATGCGTGAGCGATAGGCCATCGACCGGAGTCTTTTAACCTGAGGAAAATGAATTGAAGAACTTTAATTATTATCAAGATGTGTAAACCTGGATTTGGTACTATGAAGTGTAAAAAAAATCCATACATTCCCACAGAAATACAGCGAAAATTTTGTGTTCGAAAAATACAATAACTGAGATATATTTCGCGATATATTCAAAATATATGCAATTGAAAAATATATCTGGGATGCATATAAAATGAATAAAAAATATTTTTTTGTTATATTATCGTCCGAAAAGTTGTATATGTCAGATATATTTTTGTGTATTTTTTTTTCTATAATGGCAGTGATGCCAACCTCAATATATGTGCGACGATGCCACAATCTCTGCTCGAGTGCTTGACACGTGAAAAGCCAACGTTATTTCTCTTAAAATAATGTTGGCACAGCAGTCAAATGAGGGATTTAACAATTTCCAAATGGCAAAACTAAAATATTAAACAATTACATTTTTTGTACACAATACACACAGTGACTGTAGAGAGGATATAGAACAATCTTCACTATAAATGTAAATTTTTTTGTCATTTATATGAAAGTTGATAATAGTACGTTAATTAACTAGCATGAACCGTAAATGCCTCGTTAATTAATCCTTAATGGAAATTATGGTATCCCGCCCAGGATGCTCTAACTATCCCGCACGTCAAAGTATAGCAATCACTGGGCTATTTACTCTACACCTTGAAACTACAGATTACAAGACTCGCATTACAAAGCCGTCGGCAGAAATGCACCGAGAGCTCGCGTAGAAGGCAGTACTTCGAACATGTCCTTTTCCTTTTCGAGATCAACACCGAGTCCAGCCTTGGACGTTGTACAAAAAGGGGAAGATCACGGTGTGACGCATCCGCGACATTCAAGAGAGCGAGAAAGACATTGCGTTGCGTGCGTTCAGAGTACGCATAGAGACCCTGCCCTGCTGTTCCGTTTTGCTTGATATTGCCCGTGGCCTCCACACACTCGCACACTCGACTCTGTAAAAAAATCTCGTTATCTCTCAAGAATATAAAAATACGAATCGCCTCCATAAACGTCCACCCACGAAGACCGAATTTTTCTTTCCAATTCTAACGTTCCTTCGCACCAAGATTATTCAGAAAATAAGCTAATCTTAAGTCGAATACATCAGGCGAAATCGGACATAACTATAAAATTACAGCGATGAGTTTTCAATGTATGCGGTTTTTTTTGTTACGATAAAAATGGATAAATTGCACTGTAAAAAAAATCTGCTTGAAATTTCGTGTACTTTTATTGAAAGTTTTTCTTCATAAACTAGTATATGGAATTTAGTATACAAGTGTGATGTAAAATTTATGTATGTATGGTACGTACGATTATTCCTCCGGATATGTTTTTCAACGATTTTTACTTTTATTCGGACAAATAACATTCGATTATTCGTCCGAATATATTTTTTAACGATTCTTACATTTTTCCGGACGAACGACATACGATCATTCGTTGGTATATGTTTTGTTAACGATTTTTATGATTATTGTATGGCAAAAGAAAAGAATAAAAAATTGAGAATTTCTTTTGAAAAATATTTCCAATCTAAAAAATTTTGACGAAAAACAAAATAAAAATTGAATTAAGTTTTGACGAAAAAAAAATTAAAAATGTGAATAAAGTTTTGGCGAAAAAAAATAACGAGGTTTGGTTGAGTTTTGACAAAAAAAAACTTTGGATAAAGTTTGGCAGAAAAAAAAGTGCTTAAAAAAAGTGCCTTTGCCGGACAAATAATACGCAATAATTCGTTCGATTACCGGGCGAGTAGGCATAGGCAAAAACAATATCACCAATTTCCCAATTCTAGGATTCGCCGACATCTTCAAGGGAGCCGAGAATTGAGAGCCCCTTGAAAAACGTGGCAGTGGGTTCCCGGCGTGTCGTTACTGTGCACCCGGCGCTGCTGCCTTACTACCCAAAGAATAGGACGCTAGACAGGGAATTTAACAGTGACAGTGCGAGCCACACGCCGCTGTAATATATTCGGCAAGGGCCGACGTACGACCTCGCCTAGAGGGCCTCCCTCCTCTCCGCACGCGGCCAATCGCAATTTTTCCGTTTCCGCTCGACCTTTATACCCCCAAAGGTCGATAAGAGGAAAACGCGTCATAGCTGTGTGTATATACGAGAGCCCGCGGCCCTGGCAGAGGTGACTCACCGAGTTCTCGTTCGTTCCACTCGCCACCCGACTATATACATGTACTACGAGTGCACCGAGATCTCCCGCTCGTTCTAGGGAATGCACTTGCCCCTCCGGTCGAGCCAGGTTTGCCCCTTCCTCTCTTACTTCCCAGGTGCCCAAAAGAATACAATAGAATCAGTGTCGACACTGTCTCATCTCAGTTCACTCTCTCTTCTCTTTTCACTGTCTCCCTAGTCTATGAATAAGAATAACTCGACAACAACACAGAGTACGGTTGGGGTAACACAGGTAGCAGATTAGTAGCACTCCATGCGGTCCTCGTGCTGCACCTGAGCGTCGCAAAACCTCAGTACAACTGCGCATTGCGATATCTCAGCACTTATCTTCGCTATATCGATTGGCCAGATGCACAATCTCGATTACGAGTGCAGCAGACGGAAAAATAAGGTTGAAGGATATACGAAGTGAAGAAGAAAGGACGAAAAAAAAAAACGATCTGTTCGGCTGAAAAGAAAACGCACGCTTGAGGGAGTTGCGAAGCTAAAGCGTGGGTGGATATACCGTCTCGTACAAGTGTGCATTATGAGTCACGTAATCGAGTTGGGGGCGCGTTTTCACCCTCCTCTTTCTATCGATCCTCCACATTTCTCTGTGTAAATACGTATATGTGTGTTTGTGTGTATATAGTACATAGATAATGGTATAGTAAAGGGCGTCGACGACGTCTCGACGTCCTCGCAGTAGTTCCAACTATTTCTGTCTACTACTCAGAGGTTTCGTGACTGAATCGTCCTCGCTGCTATGCTTCTATGGGCAATGATAGCCATTCTCGTATCTCTGTGCCAATCTCCTCTCTCTTGTCTACCTGAGCTCTTTGCCGAGCCGGCAACTCTCGGGACTGTGGAAACGACGAGACAAAACTCAGCAGAAACAGCAACAGGGAGAAAATGAGAGAGGGAAAGCGATATTTATTACACGCTCTGCGTCAAGATCTTTTAATCGTTGAAACAGATTACAATTTATAATTACTGTTGATTAAAGAAAATGTACATTCATAAATTAATTGGTGGATAAAAATACACCATAGAGTTTGGAAAAAAACAAATATAGAGAAAGAGGGAACATAAAAAAACTTTGAAATTACATTGATCGAGAAAAAATGTATATGTATATATTTACAAGGATATGTGATTTGTAATATAACACCATCGCCAGTCGACAAGTCACTTTGACCATCTGTTGAAAAGTAGTAGGGAGACGGACACACCTAGCTAATTCATTTCTTTTCATGACTGGATATTTATGGATAATTAAATTATATTGTAGTGGAAAGATTTTTCGGAAACAGTTTTTTGTAAACTTCGATTTCGGTATTAGTACATATTGTACACTGTCAAAAATATTAAGGAAATTGATATACCGTTTTTGGAAGTATTTGTGCAGAAACCAGTTTATGAAACTTGATATAAGATGATAAGATAGTATTACAGTAGTTTTATATTAAATGTGACTATTTAAGTCATTAACATATCGTGCACAAATTCTTAGTAATACTTGTACATTTGAATTAATATACCGGTTTATGCATATAAAGTTCCAACACAAATATTTCAATTCTCATAATAACATTTTTAAACGTGTAAGATATTCCAAAATATATGCGGTAAGGCGTAACTTCAGTGAGAGAATATTTGTAGAGTAGAAATACCGTTTTTGGCCACGTTAGGTTCAATTGTGGTCATCACGTTCAAACGAATATAACAAAACATTTAATCGAAGAAAAAAAAATGGATAGGCATTCGGTAAATCGATATAAATATGTTTGAGAAATCAACATGCAATTCAGAGAAAAAAATAATTTGAAGCATAGAATAATAAAGATGGCCACAAACGGTACAGTGACCACTAACATCTACAGTTGTGTTTTTCTCTTACGAGGTTAAACAACACACAGAATGTGAGAACGGGAGTAAGAGAAAGAAATAAATGGAGAGAAAGGGATAAAAAAAGAAGTTGTGCTCTAACGAGAATCCGCACATCGAAACGAGTACGCGTCGAGGGCTCGACGAGCCGACACGCTCGATGCTCTTAATACTTATTAAACCCCCGCAAGCACTCGCGACGTGGCTAGTCCGGAGAGCCTACGTGACGTCTCTATCTTTTCCTTTTTTTCTTTCATGTTTTCCTCTCTTTTTTTTGCTCTCTGTTGGCATCGGAATGAACGTCGAAGGTATACATCGATGTCTCGCCGAGCAGCCCACGGAGTCGCGCACGTAGTACGTGTTTCGAGTAATAAAAAAACATTGGTTGTAGATATACGAGCACCGATCGATGGCCAAACGACTCTTGAGAATGATGTATCGAGCTTAGATGTATGTGTGTTAGTCACGTTATTATATCGAACAAACATTTCGTGCGATGAAAATTGTTCGGCTCAGAGGAATTATACAAAGCTTTGTAAACTGTATCGAAATTGTTATCTGGTATAAATTCTTTGGCTTATCGATATCCGGGAGAATTTATAAATGTTTCGGTATCTCGATTAGACGGTGAAGCTTCTTTTGTTCACTCAAATATCAATGCCGACAAAATCACAAATTACTAAATAAATTTGGTAACGAAACAGATTTTTATTTTTGTCCAAATTATTCACTAGATTCTAGTGAATAATATAGTTTTCGAAATAATATCTGAAATATAATGTGTTAAAGTTGAAATAGTCTTAGGCTAATATTTTCTGAAGAAACTTGAGAAACGAAATTTTACAGCTATATATTAAGATGGATTTCCATGTATATCCAAAAATCTCCCGAGACTTTTGTGGTGCTTGTGAATAATAATTACATTTTTTATTAGAACTTTCTTCATGATTCAAAGTTCGCAGTGTTAAAAAAAAACATTATCCTTTATTTTCGATGAGCTATGGATGACTTCATTATTGACCATTTGTTATTATCCGATGAGGAGAGATGTACTATCAACGATAATCTTTTTGATGATTAAAAATCATAAAAATCGCCAGTCATGAAAAGTAATGCATCAATTTTTCCATGTGTTGAAGGTTTTTACAGGCGTAGAACAAATATTATGACTTATATACGCGCCATCTATAGCCCGCTATATCTCGCCTCGTGATTATAACGAGGCGTGAGGTCAGTAACAACGATAATCTAAAGAAAACAGAGTCGACCTACACGCATAACCAAAATCCGTGATTTATAGCGTCTGCTTCGGGAAATAAATATTCCTATCAAATTTTGTGGACGTGCGAGAGCTCGAGAATATCGCCGCAGCAAAAAATAGAGTTGCGAGGCGATATAAAGAAGCCGGAGATGCCAAAAATGCCGTCGGCGCTGCCCTTGGTTGCCACGCCTTGTGCGTCGCCCGAGCGAGGAAGAAGAAACCCATCTGCATTCTTCGGGAACGCGGAGGAGTACGTATCTTAGAATACTATTACGCGCCACAGGGAAACGTGGGGTGGACGAGTGCAAGTCCGTCGTAAAGAGAGCGCGTGCCTTCGAAGCTCAAGAGGCGCGTGCGGCTGGCGGCTTCGCAGCGCCTCCGGTTCCTCAATTTTTATTCTCGAACACAAAAGTGTAAGGCTCGCGCGGTCGGCGCCCGTTTGAGAGCAATTCAGAGGCTTCGACCCCCCGAATCTCGGAATCTGAAGAGCAGTCCGGGGTCAACTTGCGCTCAACTGATTTTCCTTTTTTTTCTCAGCCGGCGAATTGTTGTCTAGGTCCGGAAGAATTCTCATTCGCTGCGGGCAAGTTCGAGGACGGGTCGTGACTAATTGCGTGTGACAACAATGTACCTTCTCTCTTTTCTTAAGTGCTGTCTAGCGTGTTCGAAAGAATGATAGAAAAGAAACGAAAAGCGGAAAGAACTGAAGCTGCTGAAGAGTGAGACACGGACGGAAACATCAGAAAGCAGCAGACATGTGCTCCAGGAAGAACTGCAAGATTGTCAACGCTTCCCTCCTCTCCAACGACTGTAATGAGGACAGTGACACCGTTCAGAAGGACCGAGCGAATGAGCGAAACCCCTCCGGCGCTCTAGACTTCTCTTGCCACTCTCTGTACGAGACTGCGGTTTGTTCTACGAGACACTATTGAGATATGCCGTCAACTGACTGGTGTGGAAAAATCTCTGAGGAAAATAAGTCACTGTAGGGCTGATGTACGTATTGTAACGTTTGTGGTATTCAAGAGTATTTATAGACACTTTGGCAGAGTTATCGAGTGGGTATATACACTCAAAGGAAATTGTGCTTGTCGCAAAAACTCCACAGATTTAGTTTTTTAAAGTATGAATTAGGTTAGTACTGATAAGTTAGTGCAACTGAACATTGTGGGGGCGATTTATGGTTCCTGTTATGCACAGTTGCCAAAATCGAATTTTTCTACCGGTGTAGAAATAAATATATAGCTGCCGGTATTTTGCAGATGTCCAACTTTTGTTCACAAGAATGTGAAAATTTCTTGAAAGCATATATGACCACATCTGGTGAAATCATGATCCGAGGGTAAAATCTGATGTTGGTATCTAGACCAAAACCAGATTTTGGTTGAATTTGGTATCTATACCAAAACACAAAAAAGCCGCATATATTTTCAAGTTATTATGTTTACCATAATGATTGAATATATAGTCATAATGAATCAATATTTGGACAATGATAATGTGGCTATAAACACAATCGCTCAAACCACTAATTACAAGTTGCTATTTATAATACCAAGGTTCTCTGAACGTCGACTCCGCAGTTTTCCAAAGAATTGCCCAGCATCTTCATTGTACGTACATCAAATTACTTCCTATTACCAGTGGAATTAAAAAACAAAGCTGTTTTTGTTTCGAGTTTCCAGAAAAACGCTAGTTTTCCATCATAAAGCCACAAAAGTTAATCCATCCGGCAAAACAAAAAAAAAAAAAAAACTGCCAGCAAACTGAAGCAAGACAGAGTAAAAAAATCCCAGTCATCGACTCCAACTCATTTGAGAATAGATGTGTATCTCGCTATCACAAACGCGAGCACTCGAGTCAGTTTTGTTCGCCGCTAGCTCGTGATTCATCAGAGATCCTAAATTCGTTAAAGAGCCGCCTACGTGAATCACGATTTGGCTTGTGTTGTATATACGACCGGCTATACGTCAATGATTTGTCATCGCGTGTGCGCGTCGTCGACTCTCAGAAACAGAGAGACGGCCGCCGATACGCTGCTCTTATCGAAAGAGAACAAAGCTCAAAACCTGATTGACAAAGAGAGACGTAGAGCTCTCAACGAAAAAAATAAATAATTAAATTGAGTTCACAACTCGCAGTGAAGAGAGAGGAACTCGTCAGCTCGATATCGAGTCAGTACGAGCGGTGCAGTGGACAGCCAATGCTTCTCTCGCTGGTGGGGCGATATCGTTCGAGGATGCGGCGAGTGAGATAAGAGCGATTGTACGAGGAACGAGGAGCGAGTGGGCACGTTGCTCGTTCACAGTCACTCTATGCTCTTCTATTCTTCCTCGGATCTTTCGTCATTCTCTTTCCTCCTAATCGTCTCCTCTTTATCCACTGCGTCGATTAGCAGAGGAGCCCCACGATTTTCCGTTCATCGTGAAGAGCTTGTCACGTATTCGAGTATTCGACACGTACATACGTCCAACTCTCTACCTCTCTCTCTCTGCTCTCGCCGATCGTTTCTAGAGCAACCGTGCTGAGCTATATCGCTGAGCAGAGACTGTGCACATAAGCTAGAGGTAGCCACAGAGTTCGTCCGCTCCAACGAACGCGCAACGATCCTTTACGTAACACCTAGAACAGCAACAACAGCGGAGTTATAACGCGTTCAGTAATTTCGTGGAAGAAAAAAATTGAGGAATAAAGCCGTGTTACGCTTCGCGTGAAACTCTCGACCACTCTCTTCGAACGTATATGCTACTTTTATACACGTTATAGTGGTTTTATATGAATTTTTGCTTCCTCGTAGAGCTTTGTTTCTATGATTTTTGTTGTTGTTGAGATTTTCGGTTGGGAATACTCAGCCTAAGACGATGGGAGAGATTCAGAAAAAATTATCGTGTTTATGTGTTTGTTTCCAAGAGTATGAAATTGGTGAATTTGTTGTAACTAGAGAACGGCTGAATATTTATTCTATCGGGTTGAAACTTAGCCTTCAAGGAAAACCGTTTCGACTTTTTTATCGTTGTAAATTAAAATGAAATTAGTTGTGTTGTTTATATTTTATGACATTTCAATTCAAATTGGTGTTTCATAAACAATGTGAATATGCCAAAATATGGGCAGAATGTATAGACTGGTTTAAAAAGTTATATATTCTTACCTTCAAAAAAATCATAACTGATAAAAAAACGATTTTTCAATCCTCATAACTCGATAACGACTCGACGTAATTAACTGATACTTTGCATGAATGTGGAACAGATAGTTGGTGACTATCGGGGCAAATACCATTAGAATCAACAGAGGCCTTCGAGTTCTGTTCAACTTCATTTATTCCTATAGTGAACAACTGTGTAATCACTGTGTATCGTACACATTTCAAGATTTCGATGTAAATATTAACACAGAAACAAAATTATAATCAATTGTGTTTTCATTTCCACCGACCTTGAGTTCGATTAGTGCTAAGTCAGTTCCGGACTCGCAATGCGATTCAAAAGCTCTAGAATAATTTTCTAGATTTCACAAAGTCTATGAGAAAGTGAAAATTTATCAGCATAGTCACTCATAGACATTGATTCGTAATCTCTGAATAATAATGAGGACGCAGTGTGCACGGTTCTACTGTGCAGCGGCTTTTTTTTTTTGCAGAGATAGAGAGAGAGAGAGCAATTTTATTTTTCCTGACCCGGGCGCACTGTCGCCTTGTCCAATACAACGCCGCCAGGATTTCTGTGTGGAATATTACCGCTGTGAGTTGAACCGACCGCCAGGCGCCTGCAATCTTATCCGAGGGCTCCAGCGATGCAATCACTAGCCGTGACGGAAAGGAACTCCTGCATACACTGCTCGCACTCTCGGCTCAGCACTTGGCTGGCGGTTTTCTCCTGTATTCCACGGAATACCAAAGCACTTTTCTTCCTTTTCGTTTTCAAAAAACCGGGTTACAAACGGACATGCGTTGCATGACCCGCCAGCGAGTTTTCTCGACCACGTTTGTTTCGTGGCCAACTCTACTGCCAATTTTAGCGAAATGTGCGCCAGTTTGATAGGATGGAAGGCCGGAAGGAAGTGGTAATTCAGAGTAGTGTTGCGACTTGAGACGACAATTCTGACAGTCTCGCTCGTTTTCGGTTGCGCATGTTTTTTTTTTCAATCTCATCTCAATCGTTTCGTGTCAAGTGAATTCCCTGTCTTGAGTGACATAGTCTTGAACTGACAAGCGAGACCGAGCGAGAATCTCGAAACTTAGTGGTCAATCTGGACCGCAAGAAGTGGGTACAGACCAAACGGGGCGAATGTATTTTATGTCAAATACAATACGGCCATGGCGATTGGAAATCGTTCAAGATTAATTTTTTTCTGCTACAATTTTATTTCTGCTATAATATATTGATTTTCTAAAAGAACATACACGTCCATCCATTATTGAATAAACCATTTTATTCACGAAGTTTTGCAGAAAGTTAATTTCGTCGCTTTCTAAAACTTTGAAATGCGTTCCATATCGCATTCGGTAGAATATAAATAGTTCGAGAAACGAGCGAGAATCTTGTGGCCCGTAACTTCTATGCAACAAAAGCGAGACAAGACTTAATCTCGTTGGCAAATTCAAGAACGAGAATAAATGTCGCTATCTTTTCGATATTGACCTTTTATCATTGAGTTGACGATCAAATTCGTGAAGTTTCTAGTTTCGAGTTTCGAGATCTCTCTTGTCTCGTCTCGTCTCGTATAGCATATCCGCATCACTAATTCAAAGCTTTGCTCCTCCAACTGCTTCTTCAAGCTGCGAACACACTTTTTTTTTTTTTTTGTAAAAGCGTAACGTAATATTTACCTGGAAAAATAATCGGAAATCTTGGTTAGTCTTTTCGTGGAAAAGAAGAAAATAAATACTCGCGCCTGTAAATCGATATCTTCGAAAAAGATTCTTGGAAACGATTGGACGATGAGACTCGATGAGATGACTAAGTGCGCGCTTGAGATTTTAAGCCGAATATGTCGAGGGCCTGAGAATTGTTAAGGCACCGTTAGTGCTGAGGAAATAAGCTATTAAGCTTCTTAGATAATTGGTCACGACATCGTAACGCTGTTAATTGTTTGCACAGTAAAAGAGGATGAAGAAGAGGAAGAGGTGGAGTATTAAGAGTGTCGTTTTCGTGACGCTCGGCACTTACGCACCGCTGTTAGGTCAATAGGATGAGTCGCAGCACCTCATCCTCCTGATCCCGCGCTCTTGTGTCCAACTTCACACAGTATCGTGGATAATAATCACTTCTCTATGAGACTGACGGTGTTCCGACGCTCCCTCATTCGAATCCTATACGAGACTTTCTACTCAGTTTCAAACGACCAAAACGTTAAGCACTTTCAGAAAAAAAAAACACAAAATTCGGTGAGTTTACATAATTATAGAGAATTACTTTTTTTTATCTGGATCACTTTTTTTTAAGTTCTTGCAAAAGAAATTTCTTCTCCCTAACGTCTTTATTTCGAATGTGTGAAATTATAGAGAGAGAGAGAGAGAGAGAGAGAGAGAGAGAGAGAGAGAGAGAGAGAGAGAGAGAGAGAGAGAGATCGTCGAGACATGAAAGTTAGTTTTAGATGAACTTTCGAAGATCATTTTTTTTAATTTACCAAAAATATCCCAAAACAAAAAAAAAACTCATTTTTATCTGCCGATATTTCACATTTCAATTATGTAATAAAATGTACAGAAAATACTGTCAAATGTGTAGCCACGACATATTTTAAAAAAATGATTGTCTGCGTTGTAATTATCATAATACTAAATATTTCACTGTAGTCATTGAAAAATTTTTAATTTGAAATAAGTGAAAATGCAATACACAAAATCTGAAAAAAATGTATACTTGTCTTTTCGATATAATTATGTAATCTGATAAAAATTTGCTTTTTTTGGAAGTAGTCTCTCCTAAAGTGATCTTTCGGAAATGGATGAAATGCCCCATATATGGTTGTGTATACATATGTATATGTATAGCTGAGAGGGTAAATCATCATTGATGCTGACGCGGCGCACGCGTTATCGTCATCGAGTCGCGCGGAGCATGCGAACAAGGAAATCTTATTCGTTACTACGCGTATTTACACTGAGTATCATAGTACAGACGCGTAACAGTGCAAATACTCGGCGATGACTCTATGAGCTTACAACATGAAGCACGCAATTAATACCGCTTCATGCTCTCGGACGATTATAATCTTTCTGGTTTGCCGAGAGTGAAAAGGAGATCGTACACAGTTTTTCAATCTATGAGTATCAATTGTCGCGGTTGGATTTAAAATAGAAAATATTTTGCAAAGCATCCGTGGTATTTTCTGTAATTTGTTAAAAACATCATTTTCTTTAGAGATGATAATATTTTAAAAAATTATTATAGCAAATATCATAATTAAATGCTCACAATATTATTCTTGAGTGCATTTAAAAATGCAATTAAATCTCCTCCCTTAAAATAAGGTTTACAGATAAAAATCTATGGGCACGAAAATATTCGATATTCTCTAAATTTTGTGGCTAAACATCAATTTCAAGACTTAAACTATATTGAGTAATACATTTTTCAAGGATATTTAGGAATACAGATGATTCTTGGTCGTAACTAGCGTGACTGTAATTTACTATTACTATTTTCTTCAGGATAATTTTATTATGCAAATATAAAAAATAAAATTTCATGCTTTCAAATCTGGGTTAAAAAAAAAACAAATTGTCAAGCCGTTTCGCCCGCTCAATTCATAATTTTAAATATCATTAAACTAAAATAGTTGCAACTTGTATTCTAGAAAGTGTATGTAATCTGTTATTCCTTCAATCAAGAAGTCTGTAACCCGTGTGCAATTTATATTCACAGTCTATAACGTAAGAGTTATAGCGAGGAGTCGTCACGTAATATTTCCCAATGGGTACAACCGCATAGCATTTATTCCACTGCAAGAGCTTTAAGAATTTCTTGATAAGGTAATATCAAAGTTTCCTCAGGCTTTTGACTATACAGAAAAAAAAGCTTTTATTTTTTTTTTCTTGAAAAACGTATGCATACTTTGGTGCAGTACAATATTCCAGACAATCATTGTACAGCTAACACGTGCGTAAAGGCCCAGCCCTTGTTCTTCCTTTTCATTCTCCGATGCGCTTTCAATCCCACGTAAAAACTCTCCCACGAGCACTCCAGTCCTACTCGACGAGTATATGAGTTATATTCGAGGGCGTCCTTACGCTCCACCTCTTTCTGTACCCGCCCTTCCTTCTTTGATTCTCGGCGGACTTTCCTCTTCCGTCCTACTCGCTCCTCTCCTTTCTCATTCCGTATGCTCTTCACTTTCTCTCTCTCTCTCTCTCCCTCTGTCGCTTGGAACTCTCTTTGCCGCTTCCAGACGCAGACCTCGAAGCAGAAAGCTGTCGAGCACCACCCGTCGCACGTATTTATAGAGATTTGGCGCGAGAGTCTCCCCGCAAGTACGTGGGTCGACGAAATTCGCACGTGAGACCAGAAGAACCCTTTTCATTTTCGTACCTCGTAAACTTACGAAAACCTCCTAAAAAAACAAGGGACAAGAAATATTCGTCGTTAATGAAATCACATTTTTGGGTGATTAAATGAACATTCACTTTCATCCGGAGAAATGGATGTTTTTGGGTCAAACACGAAATCCATTTCAGTTCGTGAAAGATTATTTTTGCCCAATAACATTTATTTAATTTAAGGATATCGTATTTGACGGACATGACAAATTATAGGTCTAAATTTGAAGAATTTAATTTACTAACATTTACTTTGAATAAAATTTTTTCATCGCCGGTCTAATATGGTTTTCACATCCAAGCAAATTTGATTCAAGTTCGAATACATTTTTTCGTCGCAAATACATTTCGTGCTACTTAAATGAATTATGTTAAAATAAAATAAAATTCTGTTACTTTCAAATATATACACTATTTTATAAAAATAAACTCATTAGGCACATTTCTTGGTGTGATACGAAAGAATATTTACCTTACCATCAGATAAATCGCTTAAATATTAACAGTTAGCTTTACCCAAATATGCATATTATCGAGAATAAGTTTTTCTGATTTCCAAAGGTCGATCCTGTTCTAGCTTGGTTATGAGCAAGGTTCGGCGTGCCACAGTCAGTTAAATCAAGATAAGGCGGTGAGCTCAGCTCAAGAATCGGGTACGACTCAAACACGGCCCTCGTTATATACATACCGGTATTCGAGAGAAAACGGAAACAGGTGAATTGATTAGATATTAAGACGACAGGCAATAAGAGAACTGAAAAAAGAGTATGTCACGTGATCACAGCGAAAGACATAACTTCCTTCGCTTTCATCGAGAGTAAAATTATAGGTAGGTATTCGTTCAATGTCTTACACAAGGTCAAGTGGTAGAAAAGGATCCGAGACAATTTCCCAGATTGCACATCACAAAGAAAACGAGAAAATAAATACTCTGTTCATCTTTTCGCCAATGTCCTATACAAGGTCACTTCGTAGAAAAATCGCTTTGACCTGTTGGGGAATCGTGTATTTATCAGAACGAGGACGAGGAGAGAATAAATATCGTCAGTCCTTTCTACAATGAAACGTTCACGGTCACGTGGCAGGAGGCTTTCTGCAATTTGCCTTTGGCTTGTGTGTATACCATCATCATAAGGAGAACGAGAAGAAAAGTATAGTTTGCTGTTACCGCGTGTCTCTCGATTGCAAATAAGAAACTTGTAAGAATTGTTGGTGTACGTCAAGGCTGCATAATCGTGACCATTTGACGTACTTTACTTTTTTTAATCGTTATATTTATAGCAACTTGTCACATCAATAATACATTTCATGTGTGTGGATTTTCTTTAAATACCAATGAAGATATTCAAGAAACTTTGAAGTTTATCGGCCGAGCATTTCTTAAATTTAATTCCAAACAAATACCAATTTTATGGGATACAACTCAGAGCTGAGTTATATTCATCGATGAAGATTTAAATTGTTTGGCTGCTAGTATTATTCTATTTGAAAAATATGTCCAGTTGTACATTGACATAAAGATTTTATTGTCGTTAAGTTTATATCTAGCTCTTCTGAGGCTCTTATGATATTTGTATTAAATTCTACACTCTGCCCCTTTTTATGAGACTACAAACAGGCCAACATTTTTCGGACAGTTTCCAATCTTATACAAAATATATTTGCCCAACTTGCGTGTAACTAAAAGATACTGACCTAAAAAAGTATTCAAGGTTTTTTCAATCACTGTTCAAGTCCACGCCACGTTTTAATTTCCCATCTTAAACCATTATTATCATCAATATACTCATGCCGAAAGGATACATCTTAGGGACAGATGTTCTCATAAAAACGTGCAGCGTAAAGAGAAAAAAAAAATTGTCGGTGACCCAGAATATCGACGACCCGAGAAAACTTTCTTTGTAAGAGTCAACACCCGATTTTTATTCAAAAATCCTCAGCCATTCGACTGCAAGATGAAAGAATGTCTCTGCTTTTGGCCTCTCTTCTCTCAATTTCTCTCACAATCTCAATCGTAGAAATCTGCGTCATCACAAAAAGACCATGAAAAAAAAAAAACAGTCGATAATTCCGTCAATTTCGTTGTTGAAACATCAGTGACTGTCATAGTAATAGTAATAGGTAAGAAAAATGAGAAGTCATGCCGGTGGAATGTAGGATCGCTACTATGAAATCACCGCGCGAACCATAACACGAAACGTGGACTGTAGCGTTACTTATGTACCATAGAGCTTCGCTAGCGTCGTGAACGCGCGCGCGGCTTGCATTAATTTCCGCCTCCATATTATAAAGCCGGGCGAGGCTCTTAAACGATCGTCATCGTCGTCGACGATTCGGAATTCAAGCGTTCGACATTATTGCAGGGGATAAAAGACGACGCGTCCACACCATAGAAAGTGATTTCTGATTTCGTTGGCCGTTTTCGCTCGACGACCGTGCAATGTATAAGCCGTGCTATGCTGCTTGTTCCTGCGACTCGCGCGCCCCGGACACGATACGGTGAAAGTTTCGGATGTGTAGATAGCGAAGTATGGGTTACATACCCGCGCTGACAATATTTTTCTTTCCTTTTTTCTTCGAATTTATTTGTTTTCGTTTTCCACACACAAAGATAACGCTCGGCGGTCTTTATACACAGCTCGAGATGTAATATGTGTGTTTGTGAGTCTGTCTATATATTCTGTGGTTTCGACTGCTCATATAAGGCGTGCCGGAAGTCCGGCGACACGGAGAGCAATCGGGCCACGGAGAAAAAGGACAAAATTAAATGCAGCGGTGCAAGTATAATTGAGTACTTTGGGCATGGAAGAGCGAGCATTAAAATGATAAATTCTATCTTGATACTAATTGTACAGGTTTTATTTATGTAACGCACCAAAAATTTTCCGCTGTTTTTGTTTTTCGAAGATAATGAAACCTACTTTTCCTCTCGAAAAACGGTATTATTTAATTAATTTTTTTCACTGTGCATGGAACTGGTAACGTTACTATCTTAATACTAACAGGTTTTATTTTTGTAACGCACCGAAAATTTTGTGAATGTTAAAAATGATCTTTGAATATTTAAAAAATGTTTTCTTTTCCCAAAGAATTGAAAGAATTATTCAAATCGTTTCATGGATTTTAAAGCGTATCTAGTTTTACATTTACTGCTGATAACGACTTACGGCGCATATATATAGAAAAATCATAAAATGTTATGTACAGACGCAAAAAAAGTTACAAGTGGATTTTCCACTTAATTTCATGCTTGAGCTGTGCAGGGAAGTTGAAGTGTAAAGTGCCGGAAAATTTTACTCTGCAACTTTCTACAATCAAAACCGTATTCTTCAATATGGTTTACGTTCGAAAACATTACGTAAAATCCTGCAGTACCACTTCACCAGTACCAGTAACCACTTCACTTTTTTGTAAGCCCTATTTTTAAGTTCTTGAAGGATCTAATATGAAAGTGTCATCTTCAAAATTTACGTGCAATCGAAAATTGACTGGTTATAATGTAATTATAAAATCCGTAATTTAACAAATTAAACTTTGTCAATTTCATGTGCACATGCGAAATCAAAATTTTTGTTTGTTTTTGACTTACGATAACGCAATTAAAGAGTAAAACTGTCCACCATATTAATTCGCAACTTTCATTTTCTTTCTAAACAAAAAGTTGTCGCAATGTTCTGATGAATAAAACACTATCATATTTCGATCCAAGTATTTTTAAACCCTTTGCTTGAGCACCTTAAAAATGGCTTAACATTTTTTCAAATCCTTGTATTTTAGTTTTCCCGAACCCAACAGAAATATTTTCTTTAAAAACGTCTTAACTTCATCCGGTCTAAAATCTTCTGCGAATTATGAACATCATTTTTCTCTCAAAACGTAAAAAAATCCTAAAACTTAAAAAATCCGGACTAAAAAAAATCTTGAAATAGTTTCTCAGCTTATTTCCCTTTTTGACTAATGAGCGAAAATATCAAAATCGGACGAATTTCATAACCAATCAAAAAAAATATTGAGAATAAAATGAAAAGTTATGGATTGTGACGTCGATAATTTCTGAATTTGAGTTAGGCTCATTGGGCCTGACGTTCGAGAAACTCAATCGTCGCGTATGCGAGGAGTAATTTACTAAATGGTCGTCATTCTGTCACAGTGAAAAGGTTCATTAGTAAGGGAAAGGAAAAGGCACTGGGCTGTAGAGTTGCGGTCGTGACTGTATCGAGAGAGAGATCGTTGTCTCTGAGCGCTCGTGCGCGATCCCAAATGAAACAACAATCGAGACATTTCCCGTGTTGAAAAGGAGCTCTCCCAGCGCCTCCTATTAAGGTATATGATTCCTTATTTGATTTATACTCACGGTGTATATTAATTCGCCGGGATAGCAAGTCGTATGGTTACGCTTGTCTTGTATACATAGTATTAATAAATACATATGTTAATCCCAGCTGGCCCGAAAACTGTGTCACGATTTCAATAAAACGGCGATCTTGAATTCCTGAACGCGCGGAGACGCGTCGCTGGCTCGCGGCCTGATGCCACGAGGGCAACCGTTCTATTTCATTGACCGCAACGGGAATACAGCGCAGAAGGAGAGGAGGAGAATGAGGCGGGCGGAGTAGGAAGAACGGAGCCTTCTTGGCAATATAATTTCATTCCGTTGGGTTATATAGTTAAGTGAGAAGAACTCGCGTCGGCATCAGCGGTGCACAACGCGTGAGTTCAGTGATGCAAGATGCACGAGAGACGATGAGAAGAACCGGACGCGAATACCGGATGGATCATCGTAGGAATGCACTCGCAGCATCTTCTCTCACGAGCATCTGCATACAACGCACCGTATATACACCTGTAGGGACATTCGACACGTCCACTTGAACCTCTGTACCGTAAAACACGAAATATATAGCCTAGCCTCAATAGGGACGGGACGTAAATTTTCTACGCCACGTCTTTTGATTGATATATTTTTAATGACCGTCGCTGTCATAATAAACTGTTAATTATTGTATTTTGTAAGACATTAAAGATTAAAGAACCATCTGTGAAAATGAGTTTCGGGGTCAGCAGTTAGTGTTGTGAGGTAATAGAAGGTGCGTATTATAATATATATTATATACCCGCAAAAATGTATTTCGATCAAATAAATTCTATTCGGACAGAATAATTTTTTCTCATTCTGATCATTTTCTTATTTGGTATCTATTCTATCGAATTTTCCTTGTGTTGAACATAGGTGACAAAGGTATTACAATGAAATTCGCAATATTCGGGGGTTATAACAGTTTTAGTAGCGCGAGGTCGTTCGTATTTATACTCGGTTGTGAAACTTCGAACGTGTTTTTTTAGAAACTCCAATTTAGTAGCTCGCCTCTTGCGTGTTTCACTAAATCTTTATTAGAATGGCGTGAAATAAAACCCGAAGTATTATTTTCAAAATGTGTTCAATTGCACGTAGGATTATTTCAATCCCCAAATGAGTTTGTAACAAACCATTTCAAAAATGTCAACATTTTCGTCACTAAATTGGTGTCATTCAGAATAGACATTTTATTGGCAATCAACATTTACCATTTTTCAAAGATTCATCTAAAAAATATGCGGAATATATACGAAATATAAATATTAAAAAAAAAACAAGATATTGGAGAATCTATGTGAATGCGAACTTTTTTTCCGTAAATGCTCCATTCACACGGAGAGAAAATTCTGTGTTGTGACAACATAAAACGGTGGCAACAAAAATCGTTACGTTGGGCTGATCAATCTTTTGTTCGGCTCACAGATCCAATTTGCTATGCTGACAAATTTTTTGTACTATCGATTTTGTATTACTTTTATGTTATCACAACGCAGAAAATTCTCTCAGCGCATGGCGTTTTCAGTGCTGATCCTTTCGAACGAATTAGTGTTACCAAATTGTTTCGGGTCGAATCGAAATCATTGAGGAATTAATTCCTTTTCAATAAAAAGCGTCCCCTCAATTTTCCAATTGAACAACTTGCGAAATGGCCTCTGGTTGACCCATATTTTTATTTGGGCTGTCCCCACTTCCGCGATATTTCCGGGTGTGAAATGAGAGGGGGAGAAGTGTATAAACGGCATGTCGAGCTCTCGGTTACGCGTGCGAATGCTCTCAGCACCTTCGACTGACATTGCCCCACGTCTGCCTATTGCGAGCCGTTACCAGCAGCGCGGCACAGGCAAACACATCACGGAGTTAAACATGAATGCGTCCTGTATCATGATTCATGAGAGCCTACGAACGAGTGTCAATGAATCGTAATGCGAACGGGCAGTTCGTAATTAAATGCAAGGACGTGGGCCACCGGGTATCGAGCATTCGCAGATAGCAAGTTGTTTTCTTGGAGCAGACAGACGACGGACCTTTAGCATAGAAAATCCATAACGCTATAACCGTTATGTTCCTGATGCGGTTGGTTTAAAAAACGCCCAATATTTTTTTGGCCTGCACATCGAGATTTTTATTATAATTGATCATCACCAAAAAAAACAGGTTTATGAAAAAAAAGGGCTGGGCTTTTGAGAAAATTTCACATCAGCGGATAGAAAAAATAATTGAAAATATGGTTTTTATTATTTTTGCGGAATTAGAAGGAATTTATGGGTACGTTCATAAAGGGAAAATTACCGTTATTCCAGAACCCAAATATGTTTCGACATCCAAACAATCTAAAATTAAACACCGAATGTATGCTGAATATACGATTACATATCTTTAAACTTAGCAATTTGTAATCTCCAAATTCTTGAAATTTAATATTTAGACAAAGGGACAAAATTATAGATTGTTTATTCGGCCATAAAGAATTTGAAATGCAGTGCAAGTGCATCAGGTCTGGCATTTCTTCAATATTCCAATTCAAAAAAGTGTCTAACATTTATTCATGTCAGCAGGAAACGATCTCCACCATTACAAGGTAAAAAGCCATAATTCGCACGCATATAAAAAATACAAAGTAACGCGATTCACAAGAGGAGTTGAATCGCGCGTGTCCAAGCGAAACATATATCTATCTGTTAGTGTCTCGTAGAGAGGAATCATTTTTCGCACGCTCATCATTCACCGTATTATTGAGTCGCATATATAAATATATATATACATATCTACGATGGATGGTCTCGTGTAGCATAACAGAATGTGTCTATGAAAACGCACGTGCGCCCAGGAAAAGTGCATTACGCTCTGTTGCAAAGTTTACGTACGATGAACACAACGCGCGTCGGTTTCCGACGGTCGCGCTCGATAATTACCGGGACGGTTAATGAGCGCGACTGAGATGCGACGGGCGGAGGAAGGAGGGGGGAGGGCATGTGCGAATGAATTATTTATGGGTAGAGACGCGGCAGGACTGCACCGCAGTGTTGCTAGTAGACTCCTCGACCAGAGAGGGGAGGAGGGGGTGGGGCAGGAGTGTCGCTAATTGCGGTGGCTTGCACCGAGAATTCGAGTGCACAAGAGTGCATATGGTTGCTATGTACAGAACAGCGCACGTATCTACAACGTGGCGTGGCGGATCGGCTGAGCCATCACGAAAATATGCTACTGCGTATTCAAGCTATGATATAGAAAGTAAATTCCCGAGTTCTTGAAACCCTTCGAGCAAATACCTCGACGGAAATAACCAGTTAACGGGGTCGTCCCAGGTCAGCATTGACAATATTCGTTGTGAGGTACTTTCTTCGATGTAACAATTCCGATAATCGAAAGTTGAGTATTTGTTAAATATATCGTAGAATTCATTCATGTCGAGGTTAAGGATGTATGATATGTACAGTCCCGCTAAAAGTGAGTTTCAGAGACAATTTCGATCACTTCCCGATGGGATAAAAATCGGTAGAACATAATGCATATAAATTGAAATTGAATTTCATACATGAGTTTAGTGAAAATACATATCACGGGTTTAGTTTGAATTACTATACAGTTAAGCATTTCCCAAATATTTTTTACAGTGGAGATATCGCTATGCATAAATTTCATCTTTTCAAGGCACAATCCCATAAAACTCTGCAGTGCGTGAATGCAACGCAGGGTGTGATGAAGAATTAGGACTGGGTCGAAGAATGAAACACTTGCCTTAAGCTACGACACACAGCAATCACGATAAAGAAAGAGACGACGTAGAGAGACGGTTGAGGCCATCGGCGTCACAGGCGACACGCAGGAATTCGACCCGGCGCTCAACCTTGAGCGCAGGGTGCCTCCGGATCGCACGTATATCATATTGTACACCTACACCTCCGTGGCAAACGCGTGAGAAGAGCACCGCTTTTCGAATGCCGCCGCTGCTTCGTTCCTGCGTTTCCCTCGGAGCTCAACCAGCTCAGATACCCGCATTCTGGGATGTGTAACGTGGTAACGTTCGAAAGATGCTGCGAAATGTGCAAATGAATTATTTATAGAGAGAGAGAGAGAGAGAGAGCGAGAGAAGTACGAGAAGATTGGCGAGGAGAAGGTCGGAAGGTAGGACGAAGAAGAGAGTGTGAAGAGTAGGGGGAGTGACACTCCATCCCGGCACTTCTTCCAAGCGCCGTAAATTCGACGCCAAACTGACCAACGTGAGAAACCACCTCGATTCACACTCTCAACTGTAACATCAAACCCACCAGCGATATGCTGAAGACAGCAATCTGCCAAGTCTCAAGAGACCGAAAAACCGAATAAAAAAATAAAAATAACAAGCTATAAAAGAGCCGCAAACTATCCGTCGCTTTGTTTGCATACTCATGAGAAATCGTGCGCAGCACATTGTAATACGTTGCTTTGATATCAAATAAAGAAATGAGTCACAAGAACTGATTCGAAGCGGAGAACAGAGAAGTAAATTCTTTTATTTTAGTTTCTCCTTATTTCTGTTGGATTGTTTGCACGAGATCGTGAAGAGTCGTTGAATTTCTCGTGCGTTTCTCTGGTACAGAGGGATCCTGTCGTGCCTGTCACTCGTCGACCTGACTACGCGATGCGGAGGTCAATTATGCGTGACGTGCGCCATGAAAAACGCGGACCGTGGCAGTCGACGGGAATTCAAAGGGTATGAAAGGACTTACTGCTGTTTTCGCAGCTGAAAAACGAGAGGCAAGGAAGGAGAAGCCGGGATCTTGTAATTCGAGGAAATATTCGAGAGGTCGGCTCGCGGAGTTCGCGCACCGCTGCTCGAGGAACGGTAACCGGGAGTCGTCCTCGTCGCGTCATGCAGCACGCCGCAGGGAGTTGCTTTTGCTGCTGCTGCTGTTTCTGCTGGCGGCTCGTCGTTCTCTCACGTACTCGATGTACGCATGTACTATAGTTAACAGCCAGTATGTGTATGGCTGTAGAATATAGTATCGCGTGTAGTACAAGAAACGTACTGTGCACATAGTAGTAGTAGCAGCAGCAGATCGGAAGGTTGAGGCGCGGGTGAAGAGCGGCCGAGAGGAGAGGAGGGAGCGAGAAGAACAGCAGCAGACAAGCAGACAGACAGACATAAGACACGCACGCACTACGAACCCAAGAAATGAGAGACGGCAGCAGAGGCCGACGGAGTAAAATACAACGTGAATGAATAGCTCTGTGACACGAGATTTGACAATCTGCAGTCGAGAATCTCTCTTTCTCTCTCTTTTTCTACAGTCCCTTGCACTCGTTTGTGCATCGACCACTTCTTCGCTATGAAGGAGCTCTAGAATTCAAGATCCAAGACATTTTGCCTGGTATTGTTACCTTGAGACTGGAGACACCGGTGCAAGAGGGAGAGAGATAGAGAGAGTAGGTTCAGGAGAGAGAAGAGGCGAAACGGTCGGGGGAGAGAGGGAGAGTCAGAGAGAGAAAGAACGAGGGAGAGGCAGAAGACGGTGGCTGCCCCGCGGCTAGCAACCGAAAAGGCAAAAGTCTCCATCTCAGGAGCCGTTCACAGTCCAGAAGCTCTCGCAGGTATCGCGAACTGGTTTTTCGGGAGGTCCTTCTCGGCTTAGCTGTACAGCTCTCGTCTCTTTCCTTTTCCTTCTCCTCCTCCTGCTCCACCGCCGCCGCCGCCAGTTTCTCCGTTGCCCTCGCGGTATTTCTTTATCGTGTTCGGCATGTGTCGCTGTCTCTGTCACACTCTCTATTTCTGTCTTTCTCTTTCTCACGCGGAGCGAGCACCGTGCGAAAACGTTTGGGGTTGGTACTCGAATAACTAGACGTGGAGAGAAAAGGCCTCTTTGCGCACTACGCACGCACCGCTGCTTAAGGTTTCGACGTCCGAGCAGTTGATTCACGGATTAATCGAGCGAGAGACTTACCCAGAGTTCGGTACCCCAGCTCATCTTTGCGGCCGGGCTAAACCAGGCACCCAGATATTTTGTTGCTTTTCTTCGTTTTGTTTTTTTTTTTCTTTTATAATTATTTATATATTAACACTTCACTTCACATGTACCTGCGTTGCAAAGACGCTCGCGCACTTATTGCAAACTCCGCCCGTCTCACGGTATGCCGAAAAACGCATGAAAAATCTGTTGAATCACACGCGTCAGGATAGCCGCGCAACATCAAGCGAAATACACCTACAACATGTCCGCCCGTAACCACTGACTGGCCGGACCCGACTGCGGGGATAACGAACAGCGCACCGCCCGGAATTCTCGGGTGGCGCCTGCAAACAGCGGAACGCGACATCGCTGCCAGTAGACAGAGAGAAAGAGAGAGAAAGAATGTGATGAATCGGTGCGGAAGATGTCGATGCGTTGTTCAGTGATGAATTTTACCACTGACGCGGCGCGCGGCAATATTTGTTTTAAAAATGAATGATAATCGTAAGATACAAATAATTGTAAGCTTCATAAGATGTTACATGATTATTATAATGATTGTACGGTGGATAAATGATGAATATAAGCTGAAGTGGTTTTGTGAATTTAAATTTTGGCGCCACAAACTATCGACCAATAGAAAGTCTCGGTGATAAGTAACTACAGTACAGTGCTGTGAATTTTTATTTTTGCACTACCGAAGTTCTTATAAGTGGAAAATAATGTCGCGAGACGAAAGAATCGTAAGGGATGAATGATTTCAAGGTTTTCAGATATTACGTGGTTATCATAACGATCGTACGACAAGTGAATCCAGAGTATGACCGAATTTATGTTCGAAGGTTTGAATTTTGGCGCCACAAATTTTCGACCAATAGAAATTTCTGGTGATAAACGACGAAGGCCAGCGTTGCCAATTTTTATTTTTGCACTACCGGCTTTCTTATATGCCTGGAAAAGTGTGCCGGAGGACAAAAGACAAGTAAGGAGAAGTGTAATAGACAGTAAGCAGCAGTAGCAGCTATGGCGCCCGTTGATAAGTCTCCGGCAAGTAACATGTCTGGTTTTGAACTCGTATGTTCGTTAAAATCCAACGATACTATACCGGTTCACAAGTACAAGTCGACGAACACTGGGATTAATGTTTTTATAGCTGAAGTCGATGGACCGGTCGTTGGTGGTTACTTCTGCCTTGGTACGTCTCTTTTTCTAACCTATCTCAATGAGATGACAGTAAGAAAATTCAACTCTTTTTTGTATCACTCCAAAACAAATGGACCGGTTTTTCAATGTATTTCTTTTTCATAAACAGCAACGGAAGCCTTTGACGACGATGGCTTGCCTCACACTCTTGAGCATCTCATCTTCCTCGGAAGCGAGAAATATCCCTACAAAGGAGTATTGGACCTTTTGGGAAATAGATGTCTCGCTTCGGGCACCAACGCATGGACAGATAAAGATCATACTGTCTATACGATGACCACAATTGGTAGTGAAGGATTTCTTTCTCTGATGCCAATTTATTTGGAGCATATACTCTATCCTACTCTAACGGTATGTATGCTATCATAATTGACAATATTGAAATGAAATTATTGGCATAATCCATTCCAATTTGCATGACAGAGACACTTAAAAAAAACTGATTGCTATGAAATTATTATGTTGTTTGCCATAGCATCAGTACAACTGTGGTTTAGAAATTTGTTCTTGTTATTAAAAAGGATGAATAGCTACAATAGTATTATTTAGTTGGGACGAGGATTTCAGGAATGTTAACAATTGGAAATAGGTCATAATTGAAGTCATCAATGTTCTAGATATTATCTGTATATTTATGTAATTCCTAGGAATTATATTACAAAGCAGTTTTCTAGTATATTCATTTTTTTTATCAGGAGTACAAATTCAATTTTTTTGCAGTCTATAGTAATTATTTGATAGATATTGTAAATACTTAATTGAAGAAATAATCTCAATAACAATTGGATGTATCCAAAAAGGTTTCTGTTATTATGCTTACACGTAGAAAAAGCTTTTCTTTATGAAAAAATCATTCTTTCAAGATTTTCAAAGAAATATTAGGATTGTTAAAAAAATATTAATAAAAGTAATTAAGAAAAAACATTGGTATGTGTGAGTGCGAGTGTGTGTAGAGTTTCAAAATTCCAATCGCTTATAATTAGAAATCTTTCAAACGATTGCTCTAAAATTTACTACACAAGTAAAGCAGCATTCTGCCTCTAATTGTTGCAATTTTTGACAAAATGTACTGTAGCTTTTATAACATTAGCCAAATTTTCTCTAACTAGTTCTTCATAAGTGGAGGTCTGTGTAGTGTTATTTGAATTCAAGATTGAATTTGGGAGAAACTGGGAAGACATTTTGGATGTTACAGTGTCAAAATTTTTGAAAAATTTATGTTATTCATTTCACTTTTGCAAAATATCAACCAGCAAAACTAAGTTCTGTACGTGAATGGAATAATATTTAACGATGCTAGATACATAACTAAGTGACCGGTTTAAGTAGAAGGTTTACTGGCTTCTAGACCAGAGCTTTGGTAGGTCGCGGGTTCGATTTTCGGTGCCGTCGAAAAGTAAAAACATAGACGCGATGAAGCTCCAGATGTATACGTGAGACAAACACGGGTAACTGTGGGGGTCATATTATATAATACTTTTTCCTTTGCAACAAGTGATGAGTGGCATTTTTCATTATTTACAGAAATCCTTTTCATTTAATCCCTACTAACGTGAAAAACGTTATTCCGGAAAAATTGAGTATTTTGTAAATTGCATATAACAGGATTCAGCATATTTAACTGAAGTGCACCACATCACGGGAGAAGGTGAGGATGCTGGTGTCGTCTATTGTGAAATTCAGAACAAAGAAAACAATGGAGAGTATCTGTCATACCACGAATTACTGAAAGCTCTTTATCCCGGAAAATGCGGTTATAAATCTGCAACAGGAGGTAAACGAGAATTTCGAAACGTCCACAAATTTACAAATTTAAAGTATTCTGTGATTCTATGTATTTGAAATGGATTTTCATTGCATAATAAATTTTCTACCTAAATTTTGTCAGTATATTCAAAAAACTTTATGATACATTACAGGCATGCTTAAAAATCTCCGAGAGAGTACGAGCAACGAGAAAGTGAGAGCTTACCACAAAGAATTCTACCGACCAGAAAATTTGACTATCATTATCACCGGGCAAGTAAAGCACACGGATGTCTTCAAAGCTCTGAAGCCTCTGGAGGATAAAATTGTTTCCAAAGTAAATAGCATATTTATATTGACAAATGCTTCAGCAAAATATAATAAAATAGGTTTAAAAAAATCAATTAATAATCGAATTATATGGCATAACATCGCGATTTTAATTATTTTTGCAGGGAAATCGAGGCCCATTCACCCGTCCTTGGCAAAGTCCAGTTCCGCCACTAACTGAGAGTGTAGTTCGTGACGTGCATTATCCTTGCGATGATGAAGATAATGGTTTGGTTTTCGCTGGATGGCGTGGTCCTTCGGCAGTGACCGAGATCTACGACTTAGCAGGATGCGCTCTTCTCCTCAAATATCTTACCGACAATTCCGTTAGTCCAGTTCACAAGGAATTTGTCGAAATTCCTGATCCTTACGCAAGCAACGTTAACTACTCGTTGTCCGAAAATTCCGAATCTCTTCTCTATCTCATGTTTGAAGGCGTACCAATTGCGAAGATTCCTTTGATAAAGGATCATTTGGAGAAGACTCTGGAAAGCATTTACGAAAATGGCATAGACATGAAGAGAATGAAGGCCGTAATCAACAGGCACATGCTCGAGACGCTGGGAAGTCTGGAAAATATACCGCAGGATGCGGTTGCTTTCATGCTCATAGGAGATGTTCTTTATGGCAACACAAAGAAGGACGTGAGTGCCATAAATTTGCGTATTACTTAAAAATATTAACAGATTGATATTAATTAAGGGACACTATGGGAAAAGAAATTCGAAATCGTTTGCGGAACATTGCTCTTTCAATAATTGACTCGATTAGTGAGTCAAAAAGACAAGTCTGCTAATTTATTATCGATTTTATTTTATATCATAAAATTCTCAGAATTATGGCTCGTCGATCACAACGGAATTTTTATTAAGTAAAAGTTAGGAAATTGTGGTGATAATATTAAGTGGCCAGTCTGATTGGATGATCTCAATTTCTTGATATTCTTAGTAACATTTTTCATCCGATTTTTTTTGTTTTTTTCTTTTCTTATTTTTTGTCCGAGTAGTTGGAGCAGCGACTCAATCAAATCGACGATTTCAAGAAACTTATGAAAGAGCCTGAGTCCTATTGGTTAAATATACTGAGGACGTATCACATCGACGCACCTCACGTCATAATCAACGGTATTCCAAGCTGCGCGAAGCACAAGGAGCTTACAGAGTTGGAAAAAGCACGTGTCGCTAAGCAAATCGAAGATTTAGGCAAAGAGGGTCTTGCTCAGAAGGAACGCGATCTCGCAAACGCCGTAACTCTGAACGAAGTAAGACTAGCCGAATTTCTACAACAGTTTGATGCCTCGATTTCTTTATTTTTATTTTTTCAATGTATTTTTCTTTTCAGGCTCCTATACCCGCTGAGATATTGAGTTCAGTACCAATACCAGGCACCGACACCATTAACTTTCATCAAATCAAGAGTTTCACAACAGAAACACCGGAACAACACCCACGATTCGATGTTACGAAACTTCCGCTCTTTACGTACCTCGACCACGTTAATACGAACTTTATCTACGTACGTTCACACATATTGATTATGCCACTCTCAACTGCCGATAAGTTATGGCGCGCGCTGTTAACAGTAACATGAAGTCAAAATTCGTAGAAAAAAAAACCGCAATGAACGTTAGCAAAGTTACCATAGCGAATTCATATGGACCAAGATATAATTCTCACAGCTTCAAATTAAGTGACATAGTTTTAGTAACTCTTGTAATGTTCGGAACAGTAGAATTTTTTTTAAACATGTTGCTGACAATTTCACGGTTTTTCTCCCGCAATTCTTAAAACTTTCGAAATTTATCTTAGATTGATAGTTCAAATGCACTTCAAGAAACGGCAAAACCCAAGTTATGAATATGCCGAGAATTTTGTCCAAAATTTTAAATTTTCGTGTACAGATTTCAATTGTGTTATAATTTTAGATGTTTGTCATAATGGACACATCAGCTGTCGACAGAGAAGCGAGACCTTACCTTCCGATCCTCCTGGAAACTATAACAGAATCTCCAGTCGAAAGGGATGGCAAACTTATCCCCTACGAAGAAATCGTTGCGGAACTCGAGGAAGATACGATAGCTGCGCAAACGGCTATGGGAGTGCTTAATATGTCCCGATTTTCCTGTGGTTCTTACTGTCAAAGTGTGAAATTGAGGCTTCAGGTAAAAATGTTAATTTCAATTAATATAATTCTATTGAAATATTTGTAACGTTGAATTTACGTCAATGTTTATTTATTTGATTAGCTGGAATTGTCGAAATACGCAAGGGGAATACAGTTTATCCAGGAGCTTCTTTTCGACACTAAGTTCACCGTAGATCGGTTGAAAATCATTGGAGCAAAGATGCTCAACGACGTCGCCCAATTCAAGAAAAAGGGCCACAAAATTACCGGAGATTTGATGAAAGGATTGATATACAACAAGGGTAAAGTTTTATATGAAATAGATCTTCTTTCTCCTCGCCGCATAGTCTACAGTTCCACTCCTTCCACCTTTTTTCATCAAGTCTGTGGATATTACCACATCTCATCTTGGTCCGCTTTTCCATTACCCCTCCGCTTATATCGTTTTCCTCCCGATATTTCTCAGCCTCAATTCTCACCTTGGTATTCTTATATTCCGGACAAAAACTCGAGCGATCCACCTTGTTTCAATCACCTTGGGCGCCCTATTCCATTTTTTTCTTTACTCCGTCAAAAACTTCTCCAAATTCTTCGATTTTTGGGTGGGGGTCAAAATAGCGAATTTCATAATTATGGTCATACTACATTTAGACGTTCCTGATTTTTAAAATCGCTATTTTAGCCATTCGCTATTTTGACACCCACCCCCATTTTTCCTTTTTCCATATCCCTACTATAACTCTGCCGTCTCCAACGCCTTCCAATGCCATTTTTAACACTTTTCCCCAATTTGAAGGTTTCCCATTCAAATTCTTAAGGGATTACATAAATACATTACATAAATAAGTATCTTTCACTTTTTTTTCCATGTATTGCCGATTGGCCATCGACCGAAGTCTTTTAACCTAGTGTGAATAATTATTGTAAAAACATCATATTTGATTTCAATTTCACCAAATTCCAACGTAACTGCTTAGAAGATATATAAGAACTGGAAGTTGGAATAGCAACCATATCGTGATCTCATATTTATTGAATTGCAGATAGCAATCATTTTACGTC
This sequence comes from Tromatobia lineatoria, assembly GCA_949699805.1. NCBI lineage: Eukaryota > Metazoa > Arthropoda > Insecta > Hymenoptera > Ichneumonidae > Tromatobia > Tromatobia lineatoria. The sequence goes on along the minus strand of OX453038.1, from coordinate 22,788,277 downwards.
GAGCTTGTTGCGGCAACACGATTTCCTCACGAAGATGATGGAACGCTTGAACACGGAAGCCGGTCAGAAAGACGTGTTGCTGGAAATGGAAGCAGTAAGAAAAGTTCTTACTTCACCTAAAAACATGGTTATTACTATGGCGGTGAACATAGAGAAATTAACGGCCCAAATAAGTGATGTATACAGTCCGTGGAAGATGTTACGTTCGGTCGAAGATGAGACGAAAAATAGGCAAGTCTATGGTACTAATGAGTTTGAATAAAATCGTCGAAATCTCTGTTAATTTACTGTTTATTATTTACGCAGGCTTCACGTTACACACGATTGGGAATTGAAGAATAAGTCAGAGGACATACCGCTTCAAGGATGCGTCATGGGACTCGGATGCATTGACTCCGCTTCCTTCTCACAGTCCATGAGCTGTACTACTGATTTTGAGGATCCGGATTTGGCACCACTGCTAGTTTGTTTGCAATATCTGACACAACTCGAGGTTTGTAAAAAAAAAAAAAATTGTTCACAGTTTTAAAAAAGTGTTGCATATTGTGTTTCGGTAACAAAATCCTAACAATGTTTTTATGAAAAAATATACTGCTTTAAATGTTCGAAAAATCTTTAGGAGTACCATTTTCATCAATAGTAATTAATCTAAAATTGATCTTGCATAAATAAATCATTTGTTCTACAATTTGTTACATACAGATCGGTAAATTTTTATACCTGTTTAATACAATGTAAAATTGCTCAAGTATGTTCAATTTTATACGCCTCGAAAAAAAATGAATAAATACCTTTTTTCTTTCTTTTCCCAATGTTTCGAAAATTGCATTGAAATGAGGGTCTGATTTGTCGAGATTTGTAAAAACAAGTATTCCGCGAATTCTACTGTTTGTATCATACAGATCGAAAAATTTGTATAACTTTTTAATGCAACCTACGGTTGATAAAGTATTTCTACTTTTATGTACGATACTTTTTCACTGATGAAATTGAATAACACAAGACATTTTTTTTTATGTTTCGAAACTTGCATCGTGAAAATAGGGTCCGATGTGGAAGCAGATTCGTGGGCAAGGTTTTTCTTACGACTACAATATCCTTTCGAAGCCTAACGAAGGACTTTTGTACTTGACTTTCTACGGGGCGACAAACGTTGTCGGCGCTTACAAAGAAGCAAAAGCTATCGTCGTAAGCATTACTTTTTCTACGTGTGTCTTACATAAAATCTATTAGTCTTTTGTACTCTCTATGACGTATTTACTCGCAGGAAAGTCACGTGAATGAAAATAAGTGGGAGCGGCTCTTGTTTGAGTCTGCTAAATCGTCTCTGATCTTCAAGATAATCGACAAAGAGGGAACAATCGGAGATCTGGTTGTTCAGTCCCTGTTGTCCAAATTTAGAAACGTACCGCACAATTATAATCACCAGATGGTGCAGCGAGTTTACGCCGTTTCGATAGACGACTTAGGTCGCGTCGCCACAAAGTATCTCAAAGGACTTTTCGATCCGAAGCAATGTCGAACGACGATCGTTTGCCATTCAATGAAAGCCCCTGAAATCGCAGAATCCTTCAAACAGTAAGTTTTAGCGGCATTATGATGTCGCTAAAAAATTATAGATTTTTAAGTACTAATTTGTATCTACGTTTACTTACGCGGTTTTTTTTTACAGATTTAATCACGACCTGAAAGTCTTCACCGCACTGGAAAAGTGCTACTTAAGCGACTGGTAATTTCACGGAGCGGCAATTTTTCGGTATAAAAACAACGACCGTATGACGAACGAAATATAATTCGCACGTCAAGCATTTGTATTTTTCCACGCTTATGTTTATTTTCTACAAATAATAGCCTACTATGCAAATAGCCTGTGTAATTTCATTTTTATGGCCTATGCTATCCATACCTTAATCCTTTGAGGACGGGGTCGTTACGCCTTCAAAACTTCATATTTAAACAACAGAAAGAAGAAAATGGTCTATGGTACAAATGACAGTCTTGAAATCATACTTTGAGTAGAATCAATTTACTCATATTAGAAATTCGTTTAGATACAGCGATTATAAAAGGGCACCGCGCTATGATGCAGATATGCGTCACCCGTACGCGAAGAATCAAGCGGATCATGTGCAATTTCTCAAACTTTTCTAAATTGTAGGATTTTGTAAATATTTCGTACACTTTTGCAAGTTGAAGAGATTTCTTAAACTTTTCTAAATTGTATGAATAACATGTATTTTTTCAAGTTATATATAATTCTCTTATATTTACCTCCGTCTTTTTCGTTTTTTGCTCCAAATCGCAGGAACAAGGTTTTCTTGTGAAAAAAATGCTCGGACCGGGCTTAGCTCACATAGTCGGTATTTCTTTTATGAAATTATGTTTGGTGTCGAAGACAGTTACAAATGTTATTGCGACCTACAAGGAAGTCCAGTTAATTATCGTATACGTTATTTTCATGCATACATGATGTATGAGTATTCATAAATCCACCGACTTTTCGTATTGGTTCCTCATTCCATACACTTATTAATTCACAGGAAAATCACCTCACCGGAAATGAATGCGATTGTCTTTTATGAATCAGCAACAACATCGTTAACTTCCGAAATAATTTACAATTAAAGCTTCGTCGATGTTTGTTCCTGAACATTACAATCAGAAACTAAGACGACGAGTATTTGTACCGTCTCAGTTTTGAAAAAGTCCTATTTTTGGCTTAAACAATACTTTAGGGTTGTAAAAACAATATGTTGTTCATCGTAGATTTTGAAAAAAATTTTAAACGTCAAATTATCGATTTTTTACTTCACATTAGTTGAACACCATTCCATGGACTGATTTGAAATTTTAAAAGAACCTTCACGATTACCTTTCTTTATAATAGAACGTTGCCATTTTTAGATTTAGTGGATACTTTTTTTTCTTATAAACAATTGACTGCTTATTTTGTCGCAAAAAATCTATTTTTTTTCCAAAGTGCACCATTTCTACAAAATTCGAATTTAAAAAAAAACCTCAATACTTATATAGCCCAGCATATAGATTTCTTGTGCCAGGTCTTATGCTTTACGAGAAAACCGTGCTTCCTTTGAAGTGTTAAAAAAGAAATACGAATTTCAAAATGGCTTTTGTCACCGCCATGTTGTATTAAAATGATAACAAAAATGTATTTTTTAAAATACTTCTGCATGTGTTCTTAAACCCTCTGGACAGAAATCCTATTCTTCTTTTCATAGTCCCAAAATAAATCGTCAAACTTAGGTTTTTTTTCTACCGCTAGAGTGATGTTGCTTCTTAAATCGCATTTCAACGAAGTATTTGAAGGATTTATTTTAGTCTATGAAAACTGAAGGAATCGCCAAGGCTTTCAAACTGTAAGTTATGCAAATGTCTGCGCTATTATGTAAATTCAATTATCACTATGTACTGCTTCTCTTCATGTGTAATTCACACCTACTTAATATTTTTGTCGACAGCTTAAATCACGATTTGCAAGTGTTCACATGTTTGCTGAAGAACTACTTCAACGACTGATAATTTAAAAATAATGCAACAAATTAATGCAGTTTCTTTGAATAACTAAAGGATTTATTTGATCTCAACAATGTGCTGAACGACAGTTATTTGCCAATAGATGAAAGCTGATGGATTTGCGAGGGTTTTCAAGCTGTAAAGTATTCAAATTACAGCACTATTAAGTAAATTCAATTATCACCATCTACTCGTTATTTTCTACGTATAACTTACACCTACTTTATATTTTTTTCAGCAGCTTAAATCACGATTTGTAAGTACTTACCTCCTTGGTGAAGAGCAACATCGCCGACTACTCATTTAAAAAGCTAACTATTTAAGCAAATATGAAAGAAGATTGCGTTACAATAGAAATACAATTGAAAGACACGTTCGAGTATTTTTCCATGCTTGTACTTGTATCTACAGCGAATAATAGTGTGTTACCTAAGTCAATAGCCTGTGTAATTTCATTCTTGCGTTTGACTGCCCCTCTCCCACCCGGTAGTGTCTTTACGTCATTACAATCCGCAGCGAAGAAATTACCTTGGTAGTAATATAGAAAATACGCAGAAAAGCGCTATTAGAGTAGCGACGGAGAAACGATTTAAAGAAAAAAGAAATAAAAAAACATTTGCCTAGCGCGCAAAATGTCTCGGACAAAACTGACAGAAATTACTGGATTTTGAGGAATAAATTAAATTGTGTACGCGGAAAATTTATTAAACGCAAATCACACTGGGCGATTTATTATTCACAAAAATTCATGGCTAGGCATTTCGGTGAAGCAATGCAGAACTATAACTCAGAACTCGTGAAATGTCCGTAACATATTCGCCTCACTGATATTTTATATTACGAAAGCTCGGTGCAATTTAGTTTCGTAAGATAAGAACGTAGACTGCAGGATCGTTGAGTATTTCTAGTGTGTCCTTCATACAAATACTGTAATCTATATATGCACTATAAGGTATAGAAGAGTTGAAGCTCACCAGAACGAAAATACATGACGAAATTGAGTCTGAGGAAGAGGAGAAAAGTGTACTGCAAAGGGAAGTCGAAAGGATGTCCTATAAAATCAACGAGCTGAGTGAGAGCCTTGCGAAGAAATTGGCGATACGCAATGATTACGATCGAACGATACAAGAGGCCGAATCGGCTTGTAGCAAGGTCAGTCAGTGCAAATTATCATGATCAATGTCCAAACAGCTCCCGACTGAAATCGTTGCTTTGATTGGTTCTAAAGATCCTCGAGAGTTCACAACTTCTGCTGAATATGGTCAAGAGAGAAGCTGCCGATCTTGTGGAAACTTTGCACTCTACCGAAAGAACGGAGACTGTTTAAGAGAGCAATGAAATTTACAAAAAAGCCTTAACGAGTAATGGACACACAATGCAACAACGATTTTTATCGATGCACCCCAAAGAATCGGTCCATAAATTCATTTAAATGAAATACTCCTATTTTATCATACATTTTTATAACACAATGAAAAAATGTATTCTGTTGCAATGAAAGTTATTTAATTTTAATATAGCCTATTAGGTCGAGCATAAAAAAAAAAAATTTCCTCCTCATTAGTATTTAATTTAGCGAACGATAAAAATTATCAATGAGGAAGCAATGTGTAAAGTTCTACTTTGCATCCTTTTCTTTGGGTGCATTACGTAATAACTATTATCGATCCTTAAGCGATTGGGCGTGATACATTGAAATCACGAATTCGAATACATCAATGACGTTTTGTCTGGGGAAACGTGACGGCACCGAGTACGAAAACCGGAATACGTGCCGCTCAGCGCGAGCGTTCAACTCGTAGAGTTGTTGGCCCTGATGTTCCCCAGGCGTGGAGATCGTACCGCGCTGCCAGCTTGGTTTGTACTACAGCGCTTCCATGGCACACTCTTCTACGGACGGTGTCGATACTCGTTGCGATAAATAGCACACATAGAGCTGACGTTCTTCCACGCAAGACGTACGATGAGCGTCCACGATGCGGTCAGTTATTTTTCCAGTCGCGTACGAGCTCCAACAGCGATATACAGATGCCAGACTTTTTCTTCTATGCTATCTACGGTCTCTACTCGACCTCGTCTCATCACGTTGCTGGATGCTGTCCCACTACAGCCAGACGCGAAGCGGCTCCTCTGCACTCCACGTACTAGAAAACCGCGAAAGACTCTTTAAATAAATATAGGTGCATAAAAGTTTCCAGAGCTGCAAAGAAAATAGGCGAAGAAAATATATAATTGCATCGGTGATTATACTGATTATACAGAATTTTGAGAGATTGCAAATTTGTTTTGCAATCAATTTTGTTTTCGATTTTATAATTTTGTAGAAGTGTGTACTATTTTTTTATTGTTGGGAGTTTTGAAGGCGAGTTTGTTTCCATGAAATACAATATCATTGCAGTGTTGGTGAATTGAAAATAAATTTGAACGACCAGGGAAACCTGTTGAGATTTTATCTCAATAACATTGAGATAAAATATAGACGAAGCATTGGAGAGCGAAATACCTTTGAATATCAGGTTATGCAATTTTCGTAATTTTACCATGTCCCAATTTTTTTTTACCGTAAGACCATGTTTTCAAATCAAGCTCATGAATGTATTTCATGATTTTAAAAAAATGTTCCACGTAGTCAATATTGGAACTTAGTAACATCCTGAATTTGAGAAATATCTTGAGATTTTTGTTCAATCACTGAGTTGACGTGAAATGCCCCATACCTATTTTAGACTTGCAAAACTTAAACCTCTATAACTAAAGAACGGCTTCATCAATGGAGCGAAAAATTGGCATGCAAGTGAAGCAGTCATACAACTTTGGTTGTTATCATTTACGCAATAATGTCAACATCAGCTTAGATTTTATTAGCTTTCAATTTTTTCGAATAATGTGTGGGGCATACTAGATTTTATTTTTGGGACGATTCGAATTCTTCAAGTAACAATAAAAAAATAAAATTCAAACCAGTTTTGGATCCGAATGGCTCAGTCGATGATATCAATTTTTGAGTGTCTACTTTCATGTTGAACTTCAAACTAAAGAACGTTGAAGAAGTTTTCGACATTTAAAAAAAATGTCCTTGCACATTTTTCCTCTCGTTTTTAGTCCGCGGTGTGCATAACTTCTTATAGTAGGAACCCAAAAATTGAGCAACGTATTTTGTAATACACGAGACCATAAACGCTGCTGATTTAAAAAAAATAGCATTCATGGTTTCACTCCGTAACGTTTGTTCCACTGCCATTTAGGTAACGATTACAAACCCTGTATATTTCACCGTTCGTGAGGAATTATGACAATTAACTGTTCAATATCTACAGCAAATAATACAGTGCGTAATGCGGAAGATATAATTCAATTTTTTTCCAATGTCAATTGGCAGTCATTTGATATCAATTAACACACTTTTTGAAATCTGTTCCTCGCACCTATTTTTATACAAACAGAATCCATAAAAAGATATTTGAAACGGTGAAAAAAATGAGGAATTATAGAGGTCGAATCGATGAAGAATACGTCATATAAAGTCCAGGTTTGCCGTATTCAGCTCTCGTCGATATTCCTCACTGTGTCAGACTGAAGTCATCATGCAGCTGGTACCAGATGAGCGATTAGTCCCTATGCTATGTATGCACGGTGTTGCTTAGGGGAGTGAGAATTTTAAGAATCGTTCGAGTTGTATTTATCTGTTACACTCCTAGAATTACGAGAACGTCTTGCCTTGACCCGTCGAAGCCACCGTCAGCAACTATCAAACCTACTAACACATTGATAGGAGTACGCGACGCGTGTATCGATAAAGCACCCGCAATCAAAGTTCTTGCTCACTTTCCCACTTCGTGTAAACGCACAAAAAAAATAATGAGTGCTCGTTAATTTTTTTGTTGCTGGAAACAAGATTACCCACGACTCAGAGTTTCCTCCCGACGTTTATTTCCGAATGCGTGACGTTTCAACCGCATACGTTTATCCGTTTATTCCGCAT